>SJYO01047613.1:0-80000 GCA_006410555.1 Capra ibex
TGACATGGTCCCAGATATTGAAGTGTTTACAATCTTGAAAGGTGAGAGTTTTATAAGAAAAACATACAAAGGAAATCTGGTGGTGGTTTAGTTGCTAAGTCACATCTGATACTAATTCAAATAATTAGTATATGAATATGTATGTGTTAACATGAATGTATACACATGAATGAGTATATGCATATAAAATTTCAGGTGAAAATTAAGAATGGTAACAAGTATATGGGTAATGGCCATAGGAGGTAGCTATTCTAGCTGTGTTAGTCAGAAAAGGATTCTCTGAGGAGGTAACATATATAAAAGTTGTAAATAAAGGGAAGGGGTAAGCCATTTGAAGAGGAAGTGGAATAGTGTTGCAGGCAGGAGATTAGCAGGTTGCTGAGGTGAAAACAAGCTTGGTGTGCTCAAGAAACCATGAGATGGCCTGTGTGGCTGCCACGCTGATTAGTGTTTTCAATTGTCTTTATTTGGAACTATTAAAATTGAGCAATACTATCTTTTGCCAGCAACATCTGAACTCTTATTTTACTGGTACATGTAACCCTGTGAGACACCCATTGTCACTGGATATTTAAAGCAAATTTCTCACTCTTGGCAAACCTATACCTTGAAGGGGGCACATAGTATAAAACAAGGTAGAAAGACAGCAGTGCTAACATAATGTTACAAATGAAATATTTGAGTCTGTTTCAGAGCAATAGTTATATTTGGAAAGGTTATAGATGGTTTCAAAAGGAGGTGTACTTTCTTCTGGATCTTGAAGGGTGACTCANAATCAGAATCCAACAACACATTAAAAAGATCATACACCATGACCAACTGGGCTTTATCCCAAGGATGCAAGGAAATGTGTTTTAAAAGAAGAGAATGAGCAAATATACAATGGCAATGAATAAGGGCTACACGTTAGCCAGAGTCCACTGTAGCCAAAAGGCTCATTGAAGATGAACTTGAAACATCAGTTGTGGCCTAGATCATAGACTTTCTTCCAAAAACAGGTAGTCTTTGTAGATTATCACACATACTCAGAATTGTGCTTGCTATGTCACTCTGATGGCAGGAAAACGGAGAAAGAACTCACTGGAGAAAGAGCTCATTTAGGTGGCAGTTGCTACAGCTTAGAAGACATGTTATAGTCCCTTCACTGTTGGCTTGAGTGGGAATTTTGCTCCATGAGATCATTCAGGGATGCAGCTCCCTTGCATACTGTTGTTCTCTGCCTATCAAGTCATTGTATTCATCTGCAAGATCAAAGCTTGACTGCTGCCACATCTGTGACCCAGGAAGTAGGAAGGAAAAAAAGGATTCACAGAGTCCAAGTTCAGATTTCTCTCGCCAAGATGCAGTAGTCACATACATATGTAATGTAATGTAATGTAACATAACGTAATGTAATGTAATGTGTGTGTGCTCAGTTGTGTCCGACTCTTCACAATCCCATGAACTGTAGCCCACCAGGCTCCTCTGTACATGGAATTTCAGGCAAGAATACTGGAGTGGGTTGCCATTTCCTTCTCAGGGGATCTTCACGACACAGCTATTGAACCCACTTCTCTTGCATCTCTTGAGTCTCTTGCATTGGCATGTGAATTCCTTACCACTGTGCCACCTGGGAAACCCTGACATGCATCTACTTTTGTTTATATGTCATGTGACACTTAATCACTTGTCCATACCAAGCTGCAAGCGTAGCTAGAAAAATATGGTCTTAGTTGGATTGCATGAACTCATCTTGTGAAATATAATCATACAACATTAAGGGGTGAAAATTTTGTTACAACACTGAAAATATATGCAACAATATATCAGAGACAAATTTCTTTAATGAATCCTGAAACAGCCTTGGCCATTTTGAGAGCTGAACCCAAGCTGGGCTAAGTATAGTGGCCCTGTACTTCCTGAGACACAGAGATTAATGTAGAAGGAGGGTGGGCACATGACTCAGACCTGAATAATAACACTCCTTTATCTCCTCACTGGATCCAGGAAGTCCTTTCTCTCTTACGTTTTTGGCTTTATTTTTAATATGGCTTGTTGAGACTATAAAGATGGGTTTCTAGAGAAGAATAGTCTAAGGAGAGGTAGTTGTTTTTTAATGTAAACAACATATTTTTATTTTTATTTTTATTTNAACACTCCTTTATCTCCTCACTGGATCCAGGAAGTCCTTTCTCTCTTATGTTTTTGGCTTTATTTTTAATATGGCTTGTTGAGACTATAAAGATGGGTTTCTAGAGAAGAATAGTCTAAGGAGAGGTAGTTGTTTTTTAATGTAAACAACATATTTTTAATATTTAATAATGGAGGCAAAAATAAATTCAGATTATTTCTTCCAGATTCCATGATTTTTAAATGTTCCAAAGAATATTTTTTCAAATTACACTTAAAAATTCAGTTATAAGAGTATAATATTGGTAAAGGAAATTTTACTAAAATGACTTATTAAACTGGCAGAATTTAATGGGGCTGCATTTAAGTGATATGAAATTTTTCATATTCTATTAGTGAATTCCAGAAAAAAATGGTCTAGCATCTTGTTTTAGAAATTGTGGGGTTCTTTGAAACCGAGGGTACTGAACTATTGGGCCTAATGAAAATATTCAGAGAGGAACAGTCTCATTATTTAACATCCTGGTACACGAAGTTTGGGAAAGATGAAGAAGCTGACCTCCATCAGGTGCTCACAGAAAATATTAAGTGTAGGGCAGGAGGCATGAGGAAGCTGCCTTGGTGGGGCTTGCAGGCTGGACATTTCATGGTTTGAGGTTATGCATCTGTACCTAGAGAAGAGAGGTGACTGATATTGTCACCAGGAGACTTGAGCTGAATTTCAGGTAATTGCAGCCCACCACTGGGATAGAAATAAGATCATAAAGAAATAAAAGACCCATATGAGGCAGGTGTTCAGAGTCTGCTAAAACTGGGAGTGGAACAGCGATACTGAGAAAAACCTTTTGGCATTCCAGGTTTTACATAAAGAACCGTATAATTGCAGAACTCCACTGGAGGAATTTGAGGCTTTATTCACTTAAATTAGCTACAGAACAAATAAAACCCATGTCCACCTGAACTACAACTATACTGAATCATCTTAACAGAAAAGAGAGGTACCCATTTCTAAGCATAAATACTATTTCATTCCCAGCTACTTTTTACACAGTCACCAGCATTCAGTAAAAAATTATGAGACACAGAAAAAAAAATGAAGTAAAAGCTACCCATTGTGAAGACATAAAGCAAGCAGCAGAAATAGAGATAGACCAACTGCTGGATCCATCAAAACAGCCCTTTTAAAATCACTATAATTATTATGTTAAAGGATCTAGTGGGAAGATAAACACAGTAGACAGATGTGAATTTTCAGTAGAGAACTGGAAACTATTAGTAGAGTCAGATAGAAATACTGTATATGACAATTAAGGTGTCCTTTGTAGCCTTGTGGGCTATAGTCCAGGGGGTCACAAAGAATCAGACACGACTGAGCAACTAACACACACTTTAATGGGTTTAGCAGATGACCGAATGAGTACACAGTGGAGGAAAGAATCAGAGAACTTTAGATAGGTCAATAGAATTTAAACTGAACCGTGAAGTTACTCAAGGAATGAAAGAAATGACTGAGCATCCAGTAGCTCAGTTATCATAAAACAATATCAAAAGATTTGCTATACATGTAATATTAAAAAATCAAAAGGAAAGAGAGCCTTCCAAAATTACTGAAAGACAGCACACCACAGGTTCAGAAGTTCAGAGAAACCCAAGGATAAATACAAAGAAAAACACAACATAGGCAGAGTAATGAGATCTAAACAAAAAGATTTTGAAGGCTATCAGAAAAACAGACGCTACCTACAGGGAAACAAGGGTAAGAATATGAACAACTTCTTTCTGGAAACTCTGCAAGTTAGGGAAAGTGGAAAATCATTTCTAAAGTACTGAATAAAACAATATTAATTCAGATTTCTTTACTCAGTAAAAAAGTCTCTAATGGATATAAAAATACAGAGATTTCATAGCAAAGCTGAAAGAAGTATATTTTAATGGACTCAGTGTAAATCCAATGAAAATTTATACTATTGTTTCTGGAATAAGAAAGTGAAGACACTCAGTCGTGTCCAACTCTTTCTGACCCTATGGACGGTAGCCTACCAAGCTCCTCAGTCCATGGAATTTTCCAGGCAAGAGTACTGGAGTGGGTTGCCATTTCCTTCTCCAGGGGATCTTCCCAACCCAGGGATCAAACCCAGGTCTCCCGCCGCACTGCAGGCAGATGCTTTACTGTCTGAGCTACCAGGGAAGCTCTGGTGGAATAAAGGTGACTTTAAAATTTATATGAAGATTTCTTATTTGTAGGATAGATACAAGAAAGTATCCTTCTAAATATGGCATCACATATTTGTGAATGTGAGAAAGACAAAAGGCTCTCTTCTATCACTTCTTGAGAGGCACTGATGTTCCTTCTGTCCCTTTTCCTTCAACACGGGTTCAGCTGTTCTTTTCTAAGGCTAACTGAGTATATTCCCTTTATGCCACATTATCGATGGTGACTGTAAGCACTACTGCAGATACAGCCCTGGAGTCTTGACTGTTCCTCATTTGCCCTAACACCATTCCACAGGAACAGATTTGGTGCCTCTCAACTGAGGCCAATTGGAAATAGTATCTTCACCTCTTGGTCTTAAGATCCAATCTGTGAAATTAAAACAACAGTTATATAATTTGACATCCTTTGTTACTTGTGACATCTATTTCCAAAGGTGAAGATGTATATGAGAAGATTATCATAAATGTGAAAGTGTCCATTATACATTTCTAACGCATTTCAAGGCTACTTCATTTTAGGTTAAGAAGTTTTCAAACTTGTGACTTGGGCCTCATGTCAATCAAACTTCACTGTCAAAAGCAATTGATTTGCCTCTTGCCTATATGTCATTATTATAGCTCCAGTGCCATCAAAACAAGCATTTGTATTGATAAACAGAGTTAATAGACACAGCATAGTCTATTGCTGTGTCTTACTTAAGAGCAGTAAGTATACTGGAAATCTGACAGTTTGTAATATGCTCTACATTAACAGTACCAAGCTTGTAACTTCCGATAAGTGACTTAATTTTACCCAGTCTCATTTTTAAAAAATCTCTATAAGAGAAGTAATAATGAAATCAGTATTGATTTTGAAAATACTGTTTTTTTCAACCAAGACAGTTCCTTGGGTATTAAATTGTACATTATCATTTTCCTTTATGAATTGTACAGCTTGCAAAGGCAGTTATAAAGTATTATTAGTAAGTGCTCCAGCAAAATAGGCTGCGGTCTTTGGTACCTTTGAAAGTTCAGTTCAAGTCTGGAAGTAAGCTGAACAGTAAGAATGAGACCCTATCTGATTATGGGAAATTCAGCATAATAAAACTCTGCAAAGAACAGGTAAAAAGACAGATGTTAAAATATTTGCTTTTCTTCCTTTAATGATGCATCATATTTTGAGCAACTAAAAAATTTCAAACTCCTATAATATAACCCAATTGGGTAATTCATATAAAACCCCACCAGGGCTTCCCTGGTGGCTCAGTGGCAAAGAATCTGCTTGCAATGCAGGGGACACTGGTTCAACCCCTGAGTCAGAAAGATCACCTGGAGAAGGGAATGACAACCCACTTCAGTATTCTTGCTTGGAGAATTCCATGGACAGAGGAGCCTGGTGGACTACAGTTTGTGGGGTAGCAAAGAGTCTGGACACACTGAGCTACTAAGTTTCACTTTTTGTGTAATGCTTCTATAGGCTTCCCAGGTGGTGCTAGTGGTAAAGAACCTGCCTGCCAATACAATAGACATAAGAAATGTGGGTTCCATCCCTGCATTGGGAAGATCTCCTGGAAGAGGGCACAGCAACCCACTCCAGTATTCTTGCCTGGGAAATCTGTGGACTGAGAAGTCTGGTGGACTACAGTCCAAAGGGTTGCAGAGTCAGATATGACTGAAGTGACTTAGCACGCACGCACCATAATATTTCTATAATTTTTAAGACCTATTTTGCTGGAACTCCTTTTTTCATGAACTTCTTATTGCAAAATTCAGACTTAAATTGATGAAAGTAGGGAAAGCCACCAGACAATTCAAGTATGACCTAAATGAAACACCTTACGATTATACAGTGGAAGTGACCAATAGATTCAAGGGATTAGATCTGATAGACAGAGTGCCTGAAGAACTATGGATGGAGGTTTGTGACATTGTACAGGAGGCAGTGATCAAGATGATCCCCAAGAAAAAGAAATGCAAAAAGGCAAAATGGTTGTCTGAGGAGGGCTTACAGAGCTGAGAAGAGAAGCAAAAGGTACAGGAGAAAAGGAAAGATATATCCATTTGAATGCAGAGTTCCAAATAATAGCACACAGAGATAAGAAAGACTTCCTCAGTGATCAATGCAAAGAAATAGAGGAAAACAATACAACGGGAATGATTAGAGATCTCAAGAAAATTAGAGATACCAAGGGAACTTTTCATGCAAAGATGGACACAATAGAGGACAGAAATGGTATGGACCTAACAGAAGCAGAAGATACTAAGAAGAGATGGCAAGAATACACAGAAGAACNAAAAAAAAAAAAAAAAAAAAAAAAAAGATCTTCATGACCCAGATAATCACGATGGTGTGATCACTCACCGGAGTCAGACATCCTGAAATGCAAAGTCAAGTGGGCCTTCGGAAGCATCATTATGAACTAGTGGAGGTGATGGAATTCCAGCTGAGCTATTTCAAATCCTAAAAGATGATGCTGTGAAAGTGCTGCACTGAATCTGTCAGCAAATTTGGAAAACTCAGCAGTGGCCCCAGGACTGGAAAAGGTCAGTTTTCATTGAAGTCCCAAAGAAAGGCAATGCCAAAGAATATTCAAACTACTGCACAATTTCACTCATCTCACACGCTAGCAAGATAAGTTCAGTTCAGTTGCTCAGCTGGCTCTGACTCCTTGTGGTCCCATGGACTGCAACACACCAGGCTTCCCTGTCCATCACCAACTCTTGGAGCCTACTCAAATTCATGTCCATCACATCAGTGCTGCCATCCAACCATCTCATCCTCTGTCATCTCCTTCTCCTCCCACTTTCAATCTTTCCCAGCATCAGGGTCTTTTCCAATGAGTCAGTTCTCCGCATCAGGTGCCCAAAATATTGGAGTTTCAGATTCAGCATCACTCCTTCCGATGAATATTCAGGACTCATTTCCTTTAGGATTGACAGGTTGGATCTCCTTGCTGTCCAAGGGATTCTCAAGAGTCTTCTCCAACACCACAGACCGAAAGTATCAATAATTCAGCATTCGGCTTTCTTTATGGTCCAACTCTCACATCCATACATGACCACTGGAAAAACCATAGCTTTGACTAGATGGACCTTTGCTAGTAAAGCAATGCCTCTGCTTTTTAATATGCTATCTAGGTTGGTCATATTTTTTCTTCCAAGGAGCAAGCAAGCATCTTTTAATTTCATGGCTGCAATCACCACCGGCAGTGATTTTGGAGCCCCCCCCCAAAATAAAATCTTTCACTGTTTCCACTGTTTCCCCATCTATTTGAATGAAATGATGGGACCGGATGCCATGATCTTAGTTTTCTGAATGTTGAGTATTAAGTCAATTTTTTCACTCTTCTCTTTCACCTTCATCAAGAAGCTCTTTAGTTCTTCATTTTCTGCCATAAGGGTGGTGTCATTTGTGTGTCTGAGATTATTGATATTTCTCCTAGCAAGCTTGATTCCAGCTTGTGCTTCATCCATCCTGGCATTTCGATGATGTATTCTGCGTAGCAGTTAAATAAGCAGGATAACAATATATAGCCTTGAAGTACTCCTTTCCCAATTTGGAACCAGTCTGTTGATCCATGTCCAGTTCTAACTGTTGCATCTTGACCTATATACAGATTTCTCAGGAGGCAGGTCAGGTGGTCTGCTATTCCCATCTCTTGAAGAATTTTCCACAGTTTATTGTGATCCACACAATCAAAAGCTTTGGCATACTGAGTAAGGCAAAAGTATATTTTTTTCTGGAACTCTCTTGTTTTTGCGATGATCCACGGATGTTGGCAATTTGATCTCTGGTTCCTCTGCCTTTATAAAATCCAGATTAAACATCTGGAAGTTCATGATTCATGTATTATTGAAGCCTGGCTTGGAGAATTTTGAGCATTACTTTGCTAGCATGTGAGATGAGTCCAACTGTGTGGTAGTTTGAACATTCTTTTGACTTCCCTGGTGGCTCAGATGGTAAAGTGTCTGTCTACAAATGGGAGACCTGCTGGAGAAGGAAATGGCAATCCACTCCACTACTATTGCCTGGAAAATCCCATGGACAGAGGAGCTTGGTAGGCTACAGTCCATGGGGTTGCAAAGAGTCATACACGACTGAGTGACTTCATCATTTCATTTGAACATTCTTTGGCATTGCCTTTCTTTGGGATTGGAATGAAAACTGACCTTCCATTCCTGTGGCCACTGCTGAGTTTTCCAGATTTGCTGGCATATTGAGTGCAGCATTTTCACAACATCACCTTTTAGGATTTGAAATAGCTCAACTGAAATTATATCACCTCCACTAGCTTTGTTTGTAGTGATGCTTCATAAGGCCCACTTGACTTTGCATTTCAGGATATCTGACTCTAGGTGAGTGATCACACCATCATGGTTACCTGGGTCATGAAGAACTTTTTTGTATAGTTCTTCTGTGTATTCTTGCCACCTCTTCTTAGTATCTTCTGCTTCTGTTAGGTCCATACCATTTCTGTCTTCTATTGTGCCCGTCTTTGCATGAAAGGTTCCCTTGGTATCTCTAATTTTCTTGAAGAGACCTCTAATCATTCCCATTGTATTGTTTTCCTCTATTTCTTTGCATTGATCACTGAGGAAGTCTTTTGTATCTCTCCGTGCTATTCTTTGGAACTCAACATTCAAGTGGTTATATCTTTCCATTTCTTCTTTACCTTTAGTGCTAGCAAAGTAATGCTCAAAATTCTGCAAGCCAGGCTTCAACAGTATGTGAACTGTGAACTTCCAGATGTTCAAGGTGGACTTAGAAAAGGCAGAGGAACCAGAGATCAAATTACGAACATCCATTGGATCATCAAAAAAGCAAGAGTTCCAGAAAAACATCGACTTCTGCTTTCTTGACTACACCAAAACCTTTGACTGTGTGGATCACAACAAAATGCGGAAAATTCTTCAAGAGATGGGAATACCAGATCACCTGACCTGCCCCTTGAGAAACCTGTATGCAGGTCAAGAAGGAAAATTAGAACTGGACATGGAACAACAGACTGCTTCCAAATTGGGAAAGGAGTACATCAAGGCTGTATATTGTCATTCTGCTTATTTAATTTAAATTCAGAGTACATCATGAGAAACACTGCATTGGATGAAGCACAAGCTGGAATCTGGAATCAAGATTGCCGGGAGAAATATCAATAACCTCAGATATGCAGATGACACCACCCTTATGGCAGAAAGTGAAGAACTAAAGAGCCTCTTGATTAAAGTGAAAGAGGAGAGTGAAAAAGTTAGCTTAAAACTCAACATTCAGAAAACTAAGATCATGGCATCTGGTCCCATCACTTCATGCAAATAGATGGGGAAACAGTGGAAACAGTGAAAGATTTTATTTTGCCAGTGGTGATTGCAGCCATGAAATTAAAAGATGCTTGCTTGCTCCTTGGAAGAAAAAATATGACCAACCTAGATAGCATATTAAAAAGCAGAGACATTGCTTTACCAGCAAAGGTTCATCTAGTCAAAGCTATGGTTTTTCCAGTGGTCATGTATGGATGTGAGAGTTGGACTCTAAAGAAAGCTGAGCGCCGAAGAATTGATGCTTTTAGTCTGTGGTGTTGGAGAAGACTCTTGAGAGTCCCGTGGACTGCAAGGAGATCCAACCTGTCAATCCTAGTAGAAATGAGTCCTGAATATTCATTGGAAGAAATGATGCCTAAGCTGAACTCCAGTATTTTGGCCACCTGATGTGGAGAACCAACTCATTGGAAAAGACCCTGATGCTGGGAAAGACTGAAGGTTGGAGGAGAAGGGGATGACAGAGAATGAGAATGAGATGGTTGGATGGCATCACTAGGTCGATGGACATGAGTTTGAATAAGCTCCGGGAGTTGGTAATAGACAGGAAAGCCTGGCATGCTACAGACAATGGATCACAAAGAACTGGACAGGACTGAGGACTGTACTGAGCTGATTTTACTGGAGATAAAATAAAGAAACAAAAAGGAAATACAATGGATAAGAAAATATTTAATTTTTTACTATTAAAATAATTTTCAGTCATTTTAGAGAAATATAGAAATCCCTGAAATTGGGAGAAAAAAAGCCAAAGTGGTAGAATTATTTTTAAAAATTTTATGGTTATTTACATTATATATATATACACATATATTTTTATAACCTATAGTTTTTAATAAAAATCAGTAGGCTTTCATATATGATTGCAAGCAATTACGCTCGTTTAATTTTAGTACTGTAAGGAAGGCTCAAAATTAAATGCCAACATTTGGGGCTTAAAATTAAATGAGCCCCATCATATTGTTTGTCACATTATGTTGCATTCCTTATACTATGTATTTATAGGTTTAAAGGATTATAAACAAAATCCAATAGAAATTGGTTCATAATATAAAATACCCTATTTAAGTTATGCCCTTGGTGAGGATAGAAGGAAGGTTAGACTTCTTTAGCTTTTCAGCTTTTGACATAATTTCCATGCTGGTGGTTCTTTCCATCTTCTAGAGTACTTCTGTTTCGTTATGATGTTATTTACTTACAGCTTAGAATAATCTAAGCAGATCGTCTACTAACTATGACCAGGAATCATATAATTGCCCATAAACTGAGTATCCTCCATCCAGTTGGGAACCATACATTGTATACTGTCTGCACTAAGAAGCTAGGTTAATTTTTGTTTGTTTTTATCATCGATGCTTCTCCTTGATGGCCTCCAGCACAAAACCATTTGGCAAGAGTGATGTCCACCTGAGTTCTATCAAGATCCATGTGATTTGGGTTATTATAGATACACTCCCCACTCCAGGTCACTTCCAATCCCCAATGAGAAACGTACAGAAAATTAGAGGTACAAGAGAAAGTTTCCTTGATAGAACCTGCCCAATATCACTGCCAAGAGGCAATGATAAAATGTCCCTTATAACAAAAGTCATAATCTTTTTAAGGAAGCAATCAAAACTATTGGTGCATTTCCCAAGAAATTAGTAAAATGCATGTTTTAGCCATTGAGTATCATAACTTAATAATTCAATACAAATGTTCAGTATAATTATCATGAAGTTTATTTAAATGATGATTTTGTCAAGTTCTATAGTTTCTTGTTTCTTTGTGTCTTCAGTGAAAATGAACAAGTAAATGAAATTCTAGTGTTTAGCTCTTTAGAGTAAGATTCATATATCATCTGGTGAGTCATTCCTCAGAAGATTCTGGAGTTTGTCATGAAGTTTTCTGTTCTCAGCTTGGATTATCTCCTTGAGCCTTTTAACTTCTTCCTAAAGAGTCATACATAAAATGAAAGAACTGAGCAAAAAATGGTGTCCAGATCATTGTTTAGGAAAAATCCCAGTCACTGACTTTCCCTCACTTATTTTAAACAATCAGTAATAAAAGACAGTCCTTAATTCCTCCTTTCCATTCATATCTATTTCACCTCTTACTCTTGGTTTCCTAATTATGTAATTCTTCTTCCCAGTCTGTTCCTATAGCTGCAGAAACATCATCTCTCAATCCCTGAAATATTGGTATCCCAAGATCCTAAGATCCTAAGATCCCTTCTCCCTTTGTCCTCAAGCAATCTGAATCACATCTTGACTTCATTTCTCATGTACACACAAAGGAACATCAGATCTAGTATTACAAGGAGATGTTGAAATTAGTAAAATGCACATTTTATCCATTATGAATATCATAACTTTAAAGCTCAATACAAAAGTTCAACTGGGTGGTCTAGGTGATATCCTCAACCAGGTGATGAGTCTGAGCCTTAGATAAGGGAATTTGTTCCATGTCACCACAGTCACAGGGTTAAAATAGAAGGAAAGAATGAGATCAGAAACCCTAGATTGAAAATACTGCCCTTTGGTGCGGTGTGTAATCTCAAAATTGTCTTGAAACAGTTCTTGGAAAACAAGAACCTACAGGTAGATCAGCCATGATAGGGAGGATGCCCTTTGTCTCCTAAGGGTGCTCACAAAAGCATGTAAGGCTAGGTTTGTAGATATGAAAGCATTGAAGATCCCACTCACTGGGAAGGCTGTTTTGATAATTTGCTAGGCTGTGTGGTAGTGGCATTAAGTATCTCTTTGGAACTTAATTTTTCTAATCAGAAAGATGGGGACATAATGGCCCTGATTCACTGAATAGACTAGGTTAAAGAATGTATGTATGGTGCTTTGTACAGTGCTTGGTAGATAGGAACTACTGCCAACTGAGTGATAATAATAGCAGAGGACTGGATGAAACAAACTCTGCAAGTTAAATGCCTTCAGAACCAGCAACAGTTAAGGTAAAGACAGGGGCATGGACATAGTACTATGAGATTAATTTAACAAGGTCATCTATGACCAAAGGAAAAGACTAGCTAAAAAAATGAACAAAATAACAAAAAGACTAATTACTGTGGGTTAGAAATGTCCTTGGATTTTGCTTAAAAAATTATAGTGCTTATGCTGTGCCAAGTACCATTCTAAACTTAAATATTAACTCATTTAAGCTTCAAAATAGCTTTATAAAATAAGTAATATTAATATAAATATCTCCAAACAATATATTTACTAAGAGGTGGAGCTGGGTTTCTCACCCACACTATTTGATTCCAGAGTCTTTGCCCTAGGCCACAGTCTTATGCTGCCTCTTCCACGTGTTGGTGCTTCATGTTCTCACTGATACAGAGAGGGGAGTGTGATTAAAACCCAGAGATGAAATAATTGATGAGTACCTGGAGCTGACCTTCCATGGCCCTCTGTTGCAGTGCCTGCTGGTATACTCTGTTTCTCTCCATTAGTCTCACTTGTTCCTGATGGAATATCTTCCTCTGCTCCATCATTTGCGGATGCTGTGTTAGACTTTCCATCAACCTTTGTGCTTCAGCCTTCATAAACTCTTCTGTTATACCTACCTCAGAGAGGAAGGAAATGACAAACCTCTCTAGGATTAAAGTACCCTTCCTTCTGCCCCCACTCCCTTATGTTATTGCTGCTACTTCATAGATAAAATTTCCTTGGTCATTTTTTCTTCCTGCAAGTAATCATATGGTAGCTGAGGGTATATGCCCTATTCAGGTATAGACTGAGGAGCTAAGAATGGTACATGTTTGCCATTCTAGCTCTAGTTTAATGATCCCAGGTTTAACCAGGTCAAATTAACTTAAAAATGTGTAGAATTTCTGTGTTACATTTTTCCCCCATTTTTTTCTCACCTTTGATCTCCTTTTCCCTTGCTGTGAGAGCCAGGTCTGTCTGCAAAATGGTAACACTCACAGACTCCTTGGACTCTAAATATTTCTGAAGAGCTTCCTTAGCCTAAGAACCCGAAAAAATATAATCAGAAGTAAAAAATGATTCAGTTGAGTTCAGTTGCTCAGTCGTCTCCTACTCTTTGTGATCCCATGAATTGCAGCACACCAGGCCTCCCTGTCCATCACCAACTCCCGGAGTTCACTCAGACTCACATCCGTCGAGTCAGTGATGCCATCTAGCCATCTCATCCTCTGTCGTCCCCTTTTCCTCCTGCCCCCATCCCTCCCAGCATCAGAGTCTTTTCCAAGTCAGCTCTTCGCATGAGGTGGCCAAAGTATTGGAGTTTCAGCTTCAGCATCAGTCCTTCCAATGAACACCCAGGACTGATCTCCTTCAGAATGGACTGGTTGGATCTCCTTGCAGTCCAAGAGACTCTCAAGAGTCTTCTCCAACACCACAGTTCAAAAGCATCAATTGTTCAGCACTCAGCGTTCTTCACAGTCCAAATGTCACAGCCATACATGACCACTGGAAAAACCATAGCCTTGACTAGACAGACCTTTGTTGGCAAAGTAATATCTCTGCTTTTCAATATGCTCTCTAGGTTGGTCATAACTTCCCTTCCAAGGAGTAAGCATCTTTTAATTTCATGGCTGTAGTCACTATCTGCAGTGATTTTGGAGCCCCCCAAAATAAAGTCTGACACTGTTTCCCGTTTCCCCATCGATTTCCCATGAAGTGATGGGACCAGATGCCATGATCTTAGTTTTCTGAATGTTGAGCTTTAAACCAACTTTTTCACTCTCCTCTTTCACTTTCATCACAAAAGTCTAGTTCAATTCCACAACTATTATTCTTCCTGTCTGTCGTCATTGATTTTTCAAAGAAGATTCCCCCCAACACACATGCCCCCCATAACTAATACATAAAAGCAAGAATACCTGTATTCCTTTCCTGGGCTCCTGATTGTACTTTGCTTTCAGCTTGTCTCTCTGCTGAATGAAGAGACAATGGCCCCCGGGTTTTGAATAAACCCCTTGCTTCACATTTTCTTCTAGAGGATGGAAAATATCCTGAAGTAAAGCTGAGCAACGACTCTGTGATGCCTCCAAGTTGCGTTTATGAAAGTCATTCTGTTTGGCTGCTAGCTGCATCTTTAAGGAGACAAAGGCCCATAGAAAAGGTATTACCAACACTTCAGTATTTTTAGAAATGATTCACAAAGATAATCTCTGTATTTTTTCTGGGAATTCAAAGACCACAAACAATACTGCATTCTTTCTACCAAACCTATTGTAAAAAAGTTCCATGGATAATACACTGTAGAAAAGTGACTTTACTTTTGTATCTGAAGTCTCTGGACACCCCTTTCTTTTGCCGCTTCTACTTTAGATAGAATCTTCAGACTACAGATCTCTAGTCTCAAGCCCTAATTTTAAATGCAAACTCTTGTGTTACTACTGTTTCAATATTATATTGGGTCTGGGATTTCCAGTGAGGAGGTAGAATGGATGATTGGCCTGAATAATGAGCATATGCTATTAAACATGAGGAGATAATCTTTTAGTAGAGCCTTTGGCAATTCTGTATGCTTGATTAATAAAAAAGGAAAGTTAATACTTTATGAGTACAATTTTTTAAGGGATAAGATTGCTTTGAAAACACTAGTCCATAGGTGTAACATAATAAGATGAGTTATCTGTGTGTGAAACTTTTGGAATCTATAGGGTCTAGGGGCTTCCCTGGTGGCTCAGTAATAAAGAATCTACCTGCAACGCAGGAGATGTGGGTTCGATCCCTATGTTGGGAAGAGATTCCCTGGAGAAGGAAATGGCAACCCACTCCGGTACTGTTGTCTGGGAAAACCCATGGACAGAGGAGCCAGGAGGGCTACAGTCCATGGGGCTGCAAAGAGTCGGACATGACTTACTAAATAATGACAACAACAGTTGGGCCCAGGGTAGTTAGATGCTTTTTGTTGTTACTTGTCTTAAGAATAATAGTGAAATCTGGGTCACATAAGTGATAGTCATTATCTCTCAGTCTAGTAAGAATTGTTTTTCTTAAATCCACATTTTGTATTGAATAGCAACATTTTGCCTTTTATTGCCCCTAAGTCCCATGCACTATAGCAAAAAACTTAATTACCTCTAATTTTTTCTGGTACTCTTGGTCCTCATCCTTGAAAGAGTTTTTCCTGAAGACTTCAATGGCCTGTTTCTCACTGGCCCTGTGCAGGTCCAGCAGTTCCTGGAGGGTTTCTGTGGGAAGCTGCAGCTTCTGGCCCATCTCCTGGTCATAATGGGCAATGGCCTTTTGCACTGCAGCCGAGTTCTTAATCTGGGCCAAGGTCAGGACTTCACTTTCCATGCCGGGCAGATCTCCACTGTTGATGGCATTGACATAGGTCTGCACTAGGTTCTCTAGATCTTAACAGGGGGAAGAGATGCTTGAATTATTTGCAGAGAAAAAGGACATGCTCTGAACTAATTCTGAGAATGTAAATTTAGCATATTCAGCCTTCTGCACAGTGTTCAAGTGGACCAAGTAAGTTCCTTTGGGAAATTATATGATCAAGAAGACAGATCTTTCATTCTCTGAGAAAAGAAAGTGTTCAAAGGAGAAAATTGAAGATTTGTGTGATGACCTACATTTCATCACTTTCTAATTGAGCAGTGAGGAGATGGTTACACAAAGTTGTGTGTATTCATTTATTTAGAATACTACAGACCTTTTGCCTGTTTACTCTTCCCTTTCTTTCTCTCTTCCTCAGATTTCTATTCCCTTCCTTTTCTCATCCACTTGAACATGTAAAGCTGGTGTGAGTGTTACTCTCACCCAAAAAAGCACAAAGTAGGCAAATTGGACCAGGTCACCTTACTCTTTGTTGGAACTTTCCTGTTTGTCCTCCTCATCCTGTGCCTACTTGTGTTTGCGCTCATCTTCCCTTTAGGTTGTAGCAATAATTTACAACACAGACTTCCCTAGCTCAAACTGCAAAGCATCTGCCTACAGTGCAGGAGACCTGGGTTCAGTGCCTGGGTTGGAAAGATGCCCTGGAGAAGGAAATGGCAACCCACTCCAGTATCCTTGCCTGGTAAATTCCATGGACAGGGGAGCCTGGTGGGCTATAGTCCTTGGGGTCGCAAAGAGTTGGGCACGACTGAGTGACTAACACACAATAATTTACAAAGTTCCAAGACATAGAGTATTTAGGAACAATTGGATTGAGAATCTGCTTAGATTTCTTGAAGGGTTTTAGACAATCTGGGCATCTGTTTGTTTAATGTTTATGGTAAGTATGTTCCATTTCTACAGTGTATGTCTTCCCATTTTCTGCCTGTCTAAGGCTGTGGCACTTAACAAGTACTCACTGTATTGGTGGAACAAGTGCTGCCAACCCATGCGGGTTAGTCTAGTTCAACAGTGGATCATTTATAGGCAGAACTTTTTTAACTTGACATTTTCTTCAGATTATTCTTCCTATTTTATCTTATTTTGCAAACATTACTAAAAACATTTAGCTATATTTTTGGAAATATTTAATAAATATGATATCTATGATTTTCTTGGTAGTATCTAACTATGCATCTTTAGCATTGACAGTGGAAGGAAAAATTACAATAGTGCTCTCATTCTCTATTTTGAATTGAAGGAAAACCTCTGAAAAGGTACTCACGAGATCCACTGGCCTTGATGCCTCCTGAAAGAGTTTTAGTCTTGGAATGGCTAAAGATGTAGGAACAGAATTCTGCTATTTGTTGTACAAACTTAGGATCCAGATCATCATTATGCAGTGTCTCAAGCTGGGCAAGCTTCTTCTGGTGAGTGGGCAAGTCAAAAATGAGACATTTCTTTACTGGAAAGAATTTCTGAATACACAGACGGGGCAGATTAAAATTTTGAAAATGTTGGTTGGGGCCTGTGGAGGGAAAAATAGGATTTATTTAGTATCAAATTAACATTCACTTTGATCTATTTCCCACAAATAAATATGCCCTCTGCCTGATGCTGGGCTTCCCTTGTGGCTCAGCTGGTAAAGAATCTGCCTGCAATGTGGGAGACCTGGGTTCAATCCCGGGTTACAAAGATCACCTGAAGAAGGGAAAGGCCACCCACTCCAGTATTCTGGCCTGGAGAATCCCATTGACAGTACAGTCCAAGGGGTCACAAAGAGTCGAACACAACTGAACGACTTTCACTTAACCTCCCTGATGTTATTTACTTCACTACATTTTCAAAAACACAAAGCAAAAGCTTAAAAGGTGATCAACCAGGGAAAGGAAAATAGAAAAGTAATTTGCTCCAAGAACAGGGAATAATATAATTTAATATGGACTCTATTAGTTCATTTAAATTAATAGTATTAATAATTAATACTATTAATAGTATTATTAACTAGCAAATATTATTGATTGATTTTAATCAAAATACTTTAATTCACTTAATTAAACAATTAATTATTAATTAACAATTATTAATTATTAATACTATTAATAGTATTGTTAATACTATATAGTCATTTAGTCAGCTGAGTAACTATAGGAAACTATAAGTTTAACCAGCGACATACAAGAGACAACTTCTTGTGCTATTTTTCTCCCTCTTTCCAAAACTGGAGTCTGTTACCTTGCTTTGGCCTCAGTGAATTCTCCAGATATTCATCTGCTGTGATGAGTTGCCCATTTGCTTCCAGGTCAAGGTAGAAATCTCTCAGAGTCCACACTAAGTCTGGACAGATTCTCACAAAGTCAGCTGCATCATCTACCCTGTTAAGATTAGGTGAGGTATCTATTCTGAGCAGATGTGACAGTTCTGTCACATAGCTGAGATGCAATTAAGGAAAACTTTTGGAAATAGGACTGCATCTGAGCCATATTTAATTCCATGCCTTTATATGCTTTTATATTCTCTTTGGGTTGTAACCAAGTCCTCATTTCATTCAGTAAACATAAGGACTTTGTCTTGTTTTTTTTTAATGTTCACAGTGTTTTCACCTTTGTGTTTGATACACAAGGACTCATGAGCTGGTGAATGGAGGAATTCTTTCTGGCTTTGGTACCATCCTGGACCACAAAAGGATACTGCAAGAGGTCGATAGCTCCCTGGCCAATTTTGTTCATGGTGTTGTATACAAAAGTACTACTCAATAGTAGTGCCAGTACAGATATATGGGTGTCATTAGTCTTGTCGCCCTAGAAGTCAGAATAAATTTCAGTCATGTCTCATGGCACTCCCATATGAGCAGCTACTAAAAATAGACCCTTGATCTACAAATGTTAAACAGGACAAACTAAAATGGTTGTGAGAAACATGGGAAATTTAGTTCTGTCATTAGCATTGATAATTTTATATAAAACCATATTTTGCTAACTTATCAGTCCCTCTTATAACTGATTAGGTATTTGCAAAATCAATAGTCAAAGTTACTGAAGGTAACCAGAGTAGTTAAAATCAAGATTTTCAACTGTGTAAAACAAAGTAGGTCTGTATGCATAATACATGCATCTATTTTATTGAGTAACTTATACACAGGGAAGTTCATATTACTGATCTTATTTAATACTCAAAAACAATGCTGTGAGAATAAGGTTTTTTACTGTCTCCACAGGTAAGTAAACTAAAGCAAAAATGGGTTGATCATTTTGAATTGTGGTAAATAAAAAGCAAAATGAAGACATGAAAAACAAGGAGAAGTACAAGGGAAAGATCCCATTTTGTGCGCAAGCCAGCTCATACCAGCTTACAACAGCTGGTTGTGTACACCTTTTCTGAGCCTTGAGTTTAGTGACTTCACTTTGGTAGCTTGGGGGCAGCTGTGATGGGAGCACTTAGAAAACTGGAATGTGCTACAAACCAAGGCTTTTTTTCATGCCAGTAGAAGTGGAAAAATAACGTGCATCTCCTGTGCAAAGGATAAAATGGATGAGACCAAAGGGGAAATAGGAGATTTGAGGAGACTTGTTCTTGTTTGTCAAAGTCTTAAGAGCTGCAAATACTAGGATCCTGATTTGGACTCAAGTTCTGCTGCCCTGAAGCCCACTGCTAACCTCTGTCCTCTGCAGGGTCCGACTCATGACGGTGACTTTTTCTGCACCATCTCTCTCTTCAGTTCAGTTAGCTGCCCAGTCTCCCAATTGTGCTTCTGGCTTTCACACCTATTTTTCTCACTTCAGTTTCTAAAATTTAACTATTAAAAACAGAAAGGGGAAAAAACATATACTCTGGTCAAGTAGAAGTAAAAAAAAAAAAAGTCTCCCCATGTAAAGAGTGTTCAGGGATGAGGAGGTTGATTAAAAAGAAATTCTTTTTCCTTACCTTCTCTACGTCTCCGAGTCCCTCAGTGTCAAGAAGAACCAGGGTGTGGTTTGGTTTCTTGGGGTGAGGCACACACCACATCCAGATGCCCTTCGTATGAGACTGCACTGTAGATCCAACTGAGAATCCTACAGCGGGAGTTGAAACGCTGTAATAGAGGAGTGGATCTGGAAACTGGAGACTGTCTTAATAAGTGAGCTACCATTTAAGGAAAGCAAGGTGAAGATATGGCAGAAAATATAACTCTGTATTGATCTGAATTACAATAGACGAATGCAATAATAAGAATGCCAAGTACCATAGGACTGGAAATTTGACATTTCTTTCTTTGCAAGAATATTATACTATCAAAATTTAGTCACTTATAAATACATATGTAAAAGTTATTTCATTGATGTCTTCTTTTAATTGGAAAGTACTGTAATTTTTCTAAGTAGATACTGAGGAAAAAAACGAGGTGATATGTCAGAAGCAGAACTCTACCTTTCATCTCCCAGAAGATCATTAGCTAGATATGAGCCAAGCATTAGCTTTCAATATTCCTCCCAGGTCTCTAACTTTCTCTCCTCACATCACTGTGCTGCATGTTGGGAGTGTGGGTAGACAGAAAGGACTTAGCTGGGCTCTGCTGGTGTCACTCACCCTTGTTCTTCCCAGCCAGCTTGTTTATCAGGTAGGATTTGCCTGTGCGGTTGAAGCACATGATAGCCACCACCACAACAGGCTGCCTGATGGCAGACACGATCTTCAGAGCTTCTGGATTAACCAGCAGTGGCCCATCAGTGTTCTCAATGAGGCACAAGGGTTCTGGCATGTGAATCAATGGGGCCATGTCCATGGTGTCACCTGATGTTCAAGGAAAGACATGGGAAAGACTGAAGTTTCTATTCATAAAGCAGAAAAAAGTCATTTTACTTCCTCAACCTGTAGGCATACTTCTCCCCAGATGGCAAGTTTCTGAATAAGTGAATAATAATAAATAAAAAGATAGTAAAAAGGGTCATAATAACATAAGCCCAAGCCCTTCAACACAAGAGAAGTCCTAGACCCAACAATACGAGAGAAGACTCTCCACATGGACATCACCAGATGGTCAATACCAAAATCAGATTCATTATAATCTTTGAAGCCAAAGATGGAGCAACTCTATACAGTCAGCAAAAAAAAAAAAAAAAAAAAAAAAAAAGAAAAAAAAAAANAAAAAAAAGGAAAAGAAAGAAAGAAAGAAAAAGAGTAGGAGCTGATTGTGGCTCAGATCATGAATTCCTTACTGCAAAATTCAGACTTAAATTGAAGAAAGTAGGGAGACCACTAGACAATTCAGGTATGACCTAAATCAAATTCCTTACAATTATAAGGTGGAAGTGACAAATAGATTCAAGGGATTAGATCTGAAAGTGCTGGAAGAACTATGGATGGAGTTTCATGACATTGTACAGGAGGCAGTGATCAAGACAGTCTGCAAGAAAAAGAAATACAAAAAGGCAAAATGTTTGTCTGAGGAGGGCTTACAGATAGCTGAGAAAAGAAGAGAAGTGAAAGGCAAAGGAGAAAAGGAAAGATATACCTATTTGAATACAGAGTTCCAAAGAATAGCACGGAGAGATAAGAAAGCCTTCCTCAGTGATCAGTGCAAAGAAATAGAGGAAAACAATACAATGGGAAAGACTAGATATTTCTTCCAGAAAATTAGAGATACCAAGGGAATATTTCATGCAAAGATGGGCACAATAAAGGACTGAAATGATATGGACCTAACAGAAGCAGAAGATATTAAGAAGAGACGGCAAGAATACACAGAAGAACAATACAAAAAAGATCTTCATGACCCAGATAATCATGATGGTGTGATCACTCACCTAGAGACAGACATCCTGGAATATGAAGCTAAGTGAGCAAACATGAACAAAGCTAGTGGAGGTGATGGAATTCCAGTTGAGCTATTTCAAATCCTGAAAGATGATGCTGTGAAAGTGCTGCACTCAATATGCAGCAAATCTGGAAAACTCAGCCATGGCCACAGTACTGGAAAAAGGCAGTTTTCATTCCAATCCCAAAAAAAGGCAATGTGAAAGAACATCAAACTACCACACATTTTCACTAACCTCACACGCTAGCAAAGTAATGCTCAAAATTCTCCAAGCCAGGCTTCAACAGTACGTGAACCATGAACTCCTAGATGTTCAAGCTTGTTTTAGAAAAGAAAGAGGAACCAGTGATCAAATTGCCAACATCCTCTGGATCATTGAAAAAGAAAGAGGTCCAGAAAAACGTCTACTTCTGCTTTATTGACTATGCCAAATCCTTTGACTGCGTGGATCACAACAAACTGTGGAAAATTCTTTAAGAGATGGGAATACCAGACCACTTGACCTGCCTCCTGAGAAACCTGTATGCAGGTCAAGAAGCAGCAGTTAGAATTGGACATGGAATAACAGACTAGTTCCAAATGGGGAAAGGAGTACGTCAAGGCTAATTGTTACCCTGCTTATTTAATGTCTATGCAGAGTACATCATGTAAAATGCCCGTCTGTCTGAAGGACAAGCTGGAATCAAGATTGCTGGAGAACTATCAATAACCTCAGATATACAGATGACACCACCCTTATGGCAGAAAACAAAGAACTAAAGAGCCTCTTGATGAAAGTGAAAGACGACAGTGAAAAAGTTGGCTTAAAACTCAACATACAGAAAACTAAGATTATGGCATCCGGTCCCATCACTTTCTGGCAAATAGATGGGGAAATAATGAGAGACTTTACTTTTGGGGCTCCAAAATCACTGCAGATGATGACTGCAGCTGTGAAATTAAAAGATGCTTACTCCTGGAAGAAAGAAAAGCTATGATAAACCTAGACAGCATATTAAAAAGCAGAGACATTATTTTGCTGAAAAATATTTGTCTAGTCAAAACTATGGTTTTTCCAGTAGTCATGTATAGATGTAAGAGTTGGATTATAAGGAAAGCTGAGCACTGAAGAATTAATGCTTTTGAACTAGGATGTTGGAGAAGACTCTTGAGAGTCCCTTGGACTGCAAGGAGATCAAACCAGTCAATGCTAAAGGAAATGAGTCCTGAATATTCACTGGAAGGACTGATGCTGAAGCTGTAACTCCAATACTTTGGACACCTGATGGGAAGACTGACTCATTGGAAAAGACCCTGATGCTGAGAAAGATTGAAGGCAGGAGGAGAAGGTGACGACAGAGGATGAGATGGTTGGACATCATCACCAACTCAATGGACGTGAGTTTGAGCAAGCTCCTGGAGTTGGTGATGGACAGGGAAGCCTGCCAGTTTGCAGTCCATGGGGTTGCAAAGAGTTGTATATGATTGAGCTACTGAACTGAAATGAGGCCCTTCAAAGTTCTACTAGAGGCTGCCCTACTGGTTCTTAAGTATTTGGTGAATGTATAGAAACACATTTTCTGAGTCTAAACTACTGCTAGTTTGAGTCTCATTTTTTTTCCATCGGCTTTTGTCTTGCTTATGTTTCTTAGTTTGTATCTCCCTGGGTCCCCAGATTGAATCTTTATGACCACTATTTGTTCTATTACACTTTTTTTCCTTTACCCAATATCAACCTGCTTTTCTCTAATTTAGGACTATGTCCAGCCAAAGTACATTAAAGTAACTCCTGCCAGATCCTTAGGTACCATTTTCTCAGTTCAGTTCAGTCGCTCAGTCGTGTCCGACTCTTTGTGACCCCATGAATCGCAGCACGCCGGGCCTCCCTGTCCAACACCAACTCCTGGAGTTCACTCAGACTCGTGTCCCTTGAGTCAGTGATGCCATCCAGCCATCTCATCCTCTGTTGTCCCCTTCTCCTCCTGCCCCCAATCCCTCCCAGCATCAAAGTCTTTTCCAGTGAGTCAACTCTTCGCATGAGGTGGCCAAAGTACTGGAGTTTCAGCTTTAGGATCATTCCTTTCTAAGAAATCCCAGGGTTGATCTCCTTCAGAATGGACTGGTTGGATCTCCTTGTAGTCCAAGGGACTCTCAAGAGTCTTATCCAACACCACAGTTCAAAGGCATCAACTCTTCAGTGCTCAGCCTTCTTCACAGTCCAACTCTCACATCCATACAGGACCACAGGAAAAACAATAGCCTTGGCTAGATGGACCTTAGTCAGCAAAGTAATGTCTCTGCTTTTGAATATGCTATCTAGGTTGGTCATAACTTTTCTTCCAGGGAGCAAGCATCTTTTAATTTCATGGCTGCAATCACCATCTGCAGTGATTTTGGAGCCCCCGAAAATAAAGTCTGACACAGTTTCCCCATCTATTTCCCATGAAGTGATGGGACCAGATGCCATGATCTTGGTTTTCTGAATGTTGAGCTTCAAGCCAACTTTTTCACTCTCCTCTTTCACTTTCATCACGAGGCTTTTTAGTTCCTCTTCACTTTCTGCCATAAGGGTGGTGTCATCTGCATATCTGAGGTGATTGATATTTCTCCTGGCAATCTTGATTCCAGCTTGTGTTTCTTCCAGTCCAGCATTTCTCATGATGTACTCTACATATAAGTTAAATAAACAGGGTGACAATATACAGCCTTGACGTACTCCTTTTCCTATTTGGAACCAGTCTGTTTTTCCATGTCCAGTTCTAACTGTTGCTTCCTGACCTGCATACAGATTTCTCAAGAGGCAGGTCAGGTGGTCTGGTATTCCCATCTCTTTCAGAATTTTCCACAGTTGATTGTGATCCGTACAGTCAAAGGCTTTGGCATAGTCAATAAAGCAGAAATAGATGTTTTTCTGGAACTCTCTTGCTTTTTTCATGATCCAGTGGATGTTGGCAATTTGATCTCTGGTTCCTCTGCCTTTTCTAAAACCAGCTTGAACATCAGGAAATTCACGGTTCACAGATTGCTGAAGCCTGGCTTGGAGAATTTTGAGCATTACTTTACTAGCATGTGAGATGAGTGCAATTATGCGTTAGTTTGAGCATTCTTTGGCATTGCCTTTCTTTGGGATTGGAATGAAAACTGACCTTTTCCAGTCCTGTGGCCACTGCTGAGTTTTCCAAACTTGCTGGCGTATTGAGTGCAGCACTTTCACAGCATCATCTTTCAGGATTTGAAACAGCTCAATATGAATTCCATCACCTCCACTAGCTTTGTTCATGTGATGCTTTCTAAGGCCCACTTGACTTCACATTCCAGGATGTCTGGCTCTAGTTGAGTGATCACACCATTGTTTACTTCTTAAAGCTTTACTTTTAAAGAATTTTTATGTAACTATTAATATGTGTTATTCAATCAAAACTTCAATGAGTGATCATTTTATGAATGAGATAGTGGGTGAAAATATTTTAACACTTAACCATTATAAGATTCAGATTATGGAATAAAATGTATAAAAACCTAAGTATGTGTGAGATTCCTTTAATTCTATTATTCATAATTTTGATCTTGGTTGCTAAAATAAAGCTTTTTTTCCTATTCACTCAGGGTACTTTTTATAATTTGAAATGTTATATTTGAATATATATATATATATATATGTTTGATTCCATTTTAGCAGTTGAGAACTCTTTTAGCAGTGTTTTCTTTTGTTTAGTATGTCTGGACTTAATAGCTCTTCAGAATGGTCCATTCAAAATCATCAGTTGGTATCCCTGACACCTCAACTGGTTCCCCAAACTGCCTTCACTGTAACAGCTATTTTCTAGTTTCTTAATGTTAATTCTTGTAACCTAAAGAATCCCTGATAAAATAGATTTAAAGCTATCTGAAATGTAAACAAATGCTTGCTTTTCTGCCTTGCCATATTATAAAGAATGATTATCTTCCATTTTAGAAGCAATTATTTACAACAGAAGCTAAAATCTCACCATCTGCTTGCCTTTTTTGAAAGGGATATCCTACAATAAAAAGGTCTGGATTCCCTTGTTAGCTAATGTAAAAATTCCTTTTTTGAAAAGTGTGAGGACCCATTTCCCCCTTTCCTTAATTGCCAACACCCCAGAGATTATCCAGGTGACAGATAAATAGAAACTGCTTGGGAGCAGATAAGAGATCCATTGCAAATGACATAGCCCCAGGACATGGGAGCCAGAAATGCCCAGTCCAAGCCAGATCCAAAAAGAGAGGATTCTACATAATTTTACATTCCCAAACGCCAAATCTCTTTTTACTTTAACCCATTTCCAAAGCAGTATTGGCATCTTATGTTTGTTGAGTCCTATTGTCTGATTTGTTTATGGCAGGAACCACAATCATTTTTAGATTAGAAAGATATGGAGACCGGACTCACAACAATTAGCTAGAAAAACAGAAGATAAACAATCAAAATTTATTTGTAGATTTTGAGAGCTTACCAGATCTCTTGCTATGGGATGATGTCACTAATAAGAAAGGAAATGAATTTGTCTGAATTTTCAGGCCACTTAATAAATAACATCAGGGCCGTGTATTTATACTAGTGGAAGTATTTTATATATTGTCACCAGATGTTATCTGGGTAGCATTTTTCATGTTAATGGTATAACCCAGCCTCCAAAATATCTTTGCAGGTTCATTGTGTTTGAGCCTCATGCGTAACTGTCACTCTGCTATCATAACTCAGTTTATAATGTGTCTTTTGTCATTGTTGTTTGCCTTCACTTTGCTTTGTGTAGTTTTTGGTTTGAATTTGTAGAGGAAAAGCTCTTATAAAGGAGAAAAATGGAAATCAAACAAGAAGGAGATGTGCAAAATATGTGCCATGATAATGAAGGAGGAAACAGACAGAGCAGGCTCTATCTTGAAAGCGAGACTCCATCTTGGGCCGGACTGTGGACTTTGAGCTATATGCCCAGTATCTATGGCAACGACAAACCAACTGGAAAACCTGGCCCCCGGAAGGAAGAGCCTCGGGGCTCGTACCTAGACTCTCTATTACCTAAAAGAATACCCTAATTATCTGTGTAACCTAATAGAATCATACATTCTATTATGCTTATTGGGGTATGACCGCAGGCCTGTTGATAATTGTCCATTGTTAACTACCTAGGCTTAAGGCATATGAATCATAGGTTAACTTTGATTGTATCTTTCTTTTTCCTTTGTTCAGACTAGTTTCAGGGAATTTGAGGAGGCAGGTTTGTGCACTTAGGGTATATAAGGTCACAAAAACTGGTCAGGGTCCTTGGCTAAGAGGAGACTCTGCCTTGGGCCCAACAGTATAATAAACTGCTCTCTGCTATCTGCACTGCCCTTCTGAGTGAGTTTGTTTCCCAGAATGCATGGCTACAACAATAACACATTCAAAGGAGGAGAGAGTTCCAAGGAGTGCAAAAATTGCCAGACAGTTTTAAGTGCTCAAGGAGGGCAACTGTTATATTAAGTGATTCTTAATAGTAACATCAATAGAGTAGCAGAAACAATACAAAACACAAAAGGCCTTGAGGAGTGAGAGGGTGTCAAGAAATCAAAGCTAATTAATTTGGGATTCTTTCTGAACAAAGAAATCCCTCTTCAAACAAAGTACAAGACTAGGAATAAAATGTATAGCCATTTTCATGAAGCCTTGCTTCATTGTACATTCTGGGATTCAACTTTTCTCCTTTTTTCTCTTTTGTTCTTAATGTAAGCAAGCCATTTATATTACATCTCATTCAATGTTGTTTCTCATGAAAATAAATATAATAAAAATAAGAAATATACATAGTTCTTGAAAACTTCAGGCTGCAATTTGAAGGATCTTAATCAAGTTTTATCAAAGACAAAGATAATTTAAGTGTCAGTTACAATCCCCATGGGTCATAAGGTGGCAAAGAAAGAAAAACAGGGTGAAGACATTTCACACCCTCTGTCCCCGCACATGCTGCTGTCTAATTCAACCATAAACAAAAGGAACTGACAGTAAATTCTACTGCCTGGCTGACATCACCACAATTTACCTTTAACAGGGCTCTGACAGTCTACATCGAGCTCAGCTGCATCACACCATAAACAAACTATTTTTAAATGGAGGAAGATTGCTTTACAATGTTGTGTTTGTTTCTGTTATAAAATAATGCTAATAAGTCATAGTTTTATATAATATTTATATATAGCGCCTCCCAGGGGAGCCTCCCTCCCCTCCCCTCATCCCACTTCTCTAGGTTGTCACAGAGAGCCAGGCTGTGCCGGGAGCTGCCATGGGAGATCCCACCCATGACAAGGTCATGTGGAAGAGAACTGTTAAGCAAGGCTTCAGAACTCAAGGGGCTCCCTAGTCTTTCTTGAACATCTACCCCAAAACCAGAATCTGTCTGTTTTACTGTTTCATGACTTTCACCAACTCCTCTGACATTAACAGGGGCCTAACCCTGACCACCTTTCTCTGGAGAAAATCAATTTAGGGCTAATGCTAATAAGTCTCCTGGACAGGAGAGGAATATTTCAAATCAAACCCCCTCTATTAGCATTCTAGCTTGCTTGGCAGGTTATCTGGACTCTTGCAGCTATGCATACAATTATTTACAGCCTCCCAACTGTGAGAAGCACGGAAAGCCTAAAACATAGAGCCTTTAAAAGAGTTAAAAGTTATTAGAGTAGTGTTAGTGCTGATGTAGGATTTCATGATTGGTCCAATGCTTGTTGCTAAGTTCCCATATCTCTTATCCACTGTGCACCTGGGAATGTATTAGTTAACATAGTGAGAATGCTAGAAAAACAAGTGTAGCCTTGAATTTAACCATATCAGGCTTTTGAGCTAATTGGTTCTTTCTTGTAACTCACTGCACCTTTGCTCTGTGAAAAACGTAACTCTGGCATTTTCTGAGGGTGACATAGATTAGAAACATAACGAAAAAACACTTTGAGGGAAAATAAGTTTTCTGGTTAAGCAGGCTTTATCAAAACAGGGTCATAAAATGTTCACAGGCCTCCAAGGCCAGAAGATACTGTACACAACATCTTTTGTGGAAAAGGTATGCAGAAAAATCCTGGTTTCAATAAGGGCAAAACTGTTGGAATGTTTGGGCTGACTCTGTATGACCTTGCATCTTTCAGCACCCCACTCCAGTACTCTTGTCTGGAAAATCCCATGGACGGAGGAGCCTGGTGGGCTGCAGTCCATGGGGTCGCAAAGAGTCGGACAGGACTGAGCGACTTCACTTTCACTTTTCACTTTCATGCATTGGAGAAGGAAATGGCAACCCACTCCAGTGTTCTTGCCTGGAGAATCCCAGGGACAGGGGAGCCTGGTGTGCTGCTATCTATGGGGTTACATAGAGTCGGACAGGACTGAAGCGACTTAGCAGCAGCATAAGGCAAGTTGTAAAGTTACCTTTTGAAAAATAAAGCTTTTGGGCCTCTCAGAAGCTTGGTCACCCCGTGTTTTTTCTTCTCTCTATATTTCTCTCTCTCTCTCTCTCTCTCTCTCCCTCTCCCTCTCTTTTTCAGGCTGATCCCTTGGAGCATGGGGGCTCCCTGCGTTCACTTATCTGCCAGGGTTTGTAAGACCTGAACAGGAAGATGTTCTGCGTCTTCACTCCCTCGGGAGACCTGGAGGGCACCTGTGGCCTCCGTGAACAGGGCAAACTTCTTTTCTTGAAGTTGTATTGGTTCTCTATGTAAACCAAGGAATATCAGCCTCTTTCTCTCCTCTATTTTCTTATCTACAACATTCTTATCTATCTTTCTCTCTCTCAGTCAATCGCTGACGCCGTTTCTCCTTTGGGTTTCCCTGGATCCTGCGGGGGCTGGACCCCGGCGAGGCTGGGCTTCCTGTGTTATACAGCAATTTCCCACTAGCTATCTATTTTACACACGATATTATACATGTCATGCTACTTTCTCAATTTGTCCCACCCTCTCTTTCTCCTACTGTTCCACAAGTCCATGAATGGCTTTTTAAAAACATCCTGACCCTTGCAAACATTTTCCCACCCTTCCCCCAGTATTACCTTAACTGTAAATTCAGTAGCAGAAATCTTTTGGAGCTGTTAAGAAAGCTGCTTCATTGAAAACTTGAGTTCTTGCTCCTTCTCTTAGCTTATTTGTGTTGGTTTCAGATATCTTTTTTCCTTACCAATCCTAGGGATTTCTTTTCTCTTCACCCCATGCTGCCAGAGGACAAAGGATTAGAATATGAAACAGAAACTCATCGTGAAAGGGGTTTTTGAAATGTCACTGAAGGAAACTGAAACCAAAAGCCGAACTCAGAGACTAAATGATTCCAGGCGGAGTTTCTTGGTTTGAATGTATTTGGACTGATTTCCGGAAACTACATATTGTCCATGGAAGAGAACTTTGAAATCATTTGCATTTTTTCCTTCTCCAAACTGCCTTCAAGGCTGTGAGAAACCACAGTAAGTCTACAATAATAGTGATTATAACCCCAAAGTAAGGAAGCAGCCATCCTATACAATTCAGGTCCTCTCTTGCTAAATATTTAGGAATTTTGATAGAATTTTTTTCTGAGAAAACCTAAGTTTGACACATAGAATAAACTGCTATATAATTTCAGTGAAAAAAAAAATCTTCCTAAATAGATAAACCTTGCTAAACAGTTTTAAAGAATTTTAAAAATAATCTGTCATTAAATGGTCAACAAATGGATTTTTGCAACTGTGTCTTTCATCAGTCAGGCAAATATTCAAAGCAAACAGTTTGCTTCATGAACTTAAATGTCAAGTTCCTTCCTCAGGCTTAAGAAGTCCTCAGCTATCATTTCTTTATAAATTGCTCCCTTTTTCTGCTCTTTTCCTTCTGGGAAACCCATTAGCCTAATGCCTTTCCTAAAGGAGTCAGATACTTCTTACAGAATTTCCTCATTTTTAAATTCTTTTTCCTCTTTTGCCTCTATTATTTCTAGATTTCTATCTTCAGACTGACTAATTCTCTCTGACATGTGGTCTTCTCTACTTCTAATAATTTCTAATGCATTCTTTATTCTGTTTATTGAGTCCTTCAGCGGCAGAATTTCTATTTGACTCTTTTTTAGTGTTTCAGTCTCTTTGGCAAATTATTCCTTTTGTTCATTTATTTTATTCCTGAGTTCAGTCTCTTTGGCAAAGTATTCCTTTTGTTCATTTATTTTATTCCTGAGTTCATTGAACTGCCTTTCCGAATTTCTGGAGCACTGTCATTTTCTTTGTGTGATACAGTATTACTGTTCTTCATGTAGTGAAGGGTCATTGGTCCTGTGCTGATGCATTTGAAGTGGTGAACATCTTTCTTCTGTGTTTAAAGCTCGTGTGTGTGTCTCTGGTTCCGCGTTTGTTTTTTTCTTTTTTAAAAGAAAACTATTTATTTTCACAGATATTCATGCTTTTTCAGTTCTTTCCCCATATAGGTTACTACAGAATATTGAGTAGAATTCCCTGTGCTATATATCCTTGTTTAGTAGTGCATATATGTTAATTGCAAACTCCTAATTTATCCGCCCTACTTGTCCCCTTTGGTAACTATAAATTTGTTTTTGAAGTTTGTGTGTCTGTTTTTGTTGTGTAAATAAGTTTATTTGTATCCTTTTTTTCAAATTCGACATATAAGTGATACCATAATATTTTTATCTGTGGGACTTACTTCACATAGTGTGATAATCTCTAGGTTCATCCATGTTGCTACAAATGGCATTATTTCATTCTTTCCTATGGCTGAGTAACATTCCATTTTATTTATGTACCACATCTCCTTTGCCAGTTCCTCTGTTAGTGGACATTCAGATTCTTTAGAAATAGGAGCCCATCTTTTGTTTCCCCATAGCTGGCACTATGGAAAACAGCACTAGCTAAAGTTTTTTATTTATCTGAGCTGCCTCTGGTTATACTTGAGGGTTAGCACTTTCCACCTTCCACTGCCTCTGGCAGAGTTGCCGCTTGGTGTCTACATGTTCAGACTTGTGCCTCTGGGGTTGCTGGGGCCTTGCTGCAGGCTGGTATACCTGATATCACCATCTGGGGCACCAAAGTGGCAGATCCTTCTCTAGAGACCCTAACATACATCCCTTAAAGGGAAAATCAACTAAGAATGACTCTGTTTTATTCCTACAATATCACATTTGGTTGGTTTTCTACTGCAAGCTGAGACCATACTGGGTCATTGTCTGATCTATTGTAGTATGAATTTTTAGTCACAGTGATGAACACTCAATTTTTGGACTGAAATTTATCTGAGGTGGAATTGGAAATATCAGCTCCTATAAACTCCACTCCCAAACGCAGGCTATATAAAAGTCATATGTGAGTATAGTAGATTCTATTAAAGATGGACTGTAGGAGGCATCTCTTTTCCTAAGACTTCTTTGCTCATCACAACTTTGATGGGTATACAAGCCTTACACTCCACCAAAACTCATCTCATTCTACCTTGATGACTCCACACTCCATTCTTACTCTGTCTGCTTTCCTCTACTCGCTACTTTGAGTTTTAGAGCTAACACTTCTGCTAAGACTTACATCCTTGTATTTACCACCTCTGCTCTTCCAGACATGTGAATAGATTTTTATGAACATGCATATTTCCCTGTCTATCACAAATTTTGGGGTAAAGTGTTCAAATACAAAATGTGTTTTTCTCCTTTTTATCATATATTATCCCAGCAACATATGTTACACTCTTATAAAGTAGATGGCTGAGTTTAAAATTTGAGGCATTATAAATTGTGCACAGACACCCTTGCTCTGAGAGCCATGTGCAAAAATGTCTTACAGGAGTGTAGAGGCATGTAGCTTAAAATGAATTACATTTTGAGGGCTCTGAGTCTTTGGTGATGTTTCCAGACAAGCAGCAGCTGCTTGTGAAATTTTTCTAGCCAGTGAAAAACCAGTGGGCACAGTGGAAGAAAGAGGCATTTAGAAACCATCTTCAAAGGCAGCCTCACAGATAGTGGCTTTGTTGCCCTTTGAACAATTTTAATGCATTCTGGTATAAGTTTAAATATTTAAAAAATCACATTCTTGTTTTGCTAGAACAGAAACCCCACTGATTTCCTAGAATTGAGCCTGTTATACAAGTAGCTGCTTGTTAATTTCTGTTTCAATCTGAATTCTGTTCCAGCAAATGTTGTTTCATAGCCTTGAATTGATATGAGGGATTGTTCTCCTGGCTGGAAAGCATTTACGCTAGGTAAATAAAAGCATAATATTTGGAAATGCCTATAATTTATGGTGATAAGAAGAGAGTTCCAGCACTTCCCTTTTTATTGTTGCTTCTCAGGACCAAGTGTGAGGCATTTAGATAGTTTAATTCTCTACAAAAACAGGCTGGTCAACATAGGGAGCTGCAGGTGGGACTATTGCCAGGACTGATGTCATGCCTTATTACTTTTTATTGTTTTTAATTCATTCTCCACTCAGTAGGCAGTGAATTTAAAAACAACAAAAACATAACATCTCAAGGACTCATGTCATTTTCATGTCCAAAAGTTTTAAAAAGTTGAAAGCTTCCTGTTGCAGTGAGTGTAACATCCAGTCTCTTCTGTGGCCTGCAAGAATCTACAGAATATGGCTCCTGCCCACTCATCTCTAAACCCTAACTATGTCTACCACATGGACCTGCATTCAGGACCAAACATACCACATTGCTGCTCAATGAAGAGTTTTGAACAAAGTTTCCATATGCTTGGAAATCCATTCTTTCATTCCTTTCCTGACTGAATTTTCTCTTAGTAAAAATTCATCTTACATGGAAGCAATCTAGATAGCCATCCACAGAGGGATGCATAAAGATGTGGCATGTATATCTATGCCATATATATATGAACTTTCATATATATATGAAGTTCCCTGGTGGCTCAGTGGTAAAAAAATCCACATGCCTATGCAGGAGATGCAGAAACGTGAGTCCTATCCCTGGGTCAGGAAGATCCCTTGGTAAAGAAAATGACAAGCCCCTCCAGTACACTTGCCAGGAAAATTCCATGTACAGAGGAGCCTGGAGGGCTACAGTTGGTGGTGTTTCAAAGAGTCAGACATGACTGAGCACACACACACACACACACACACACACACACTGGAATATTACACAGCTATAAAAAGAATGAAATAATGCCATTTGCAGCAACATGGATGGACCTAGAGATTATCATTCTAAGTGAAGTAAGTCAGAAAAAGGACAAATATGATGTGATATTACTTGTACGAGAAATCTAAAAAATGATACAATTTATTTATAAAACAGAAAGAGACTCATAGACATAGAAAACAAACTCTGATTACTGAAGGGGAAAGGCAGAGGAGAAATAAATTAGGAGTTCAAGATTAGCAGATAGAAACTAATGTATATGAAACAGATAAACAATAATATCCTACTGTATAACACAGAGTGCTATATTCAATATTTTGTAATAAACTATAATGGAAAGGAATCTGAGAAAGATTATATGTATTCTGAATCTAAGTAAGTATGTATATATAAACTGAATTTCTCAGGGAAACATTTCCAACCAACTCATGTACTTTGGGTTATCCCTTTACCCTCATGCATCCTAGTCCTTTTCAGTGCTTATCAGAAATTAAAATATTACACTTGTTGGGATGCCAATTTGTTGATGTCTTGCTTATGAACTAAAAAACTGTATCTACATGGGGACCAAGCTGTTTTACTGACCATAGTATTCCTGCTGCCTTCCCCAATGCTTTCCACAGTGTCCAGGACATGGTCAGCAGTCAATACCTGTTTACTGTATAACTAAATGCAATCATGTTTAAAAGTACATGCGCTTTATCAGTCAGGTCTACATTTGAGTTTGGTTTGCAGCGTCTTGAGTGTTTGATCTGGTAGAACAAAATATGGGAAATCCATCCCATTCTGTTCAAACATGACTTCATGAATGTGAACCCTTCTACTACTGTATTTGTTACAGTCATTTTCTTCATCATCACCATTATCATCTCATGTAGATTTAGCTTCATTGTTCTATGACCCAAAAAAACCCCTTGTCTCTGTGAAATAAGTATATTGTACAAGAGGCAATAACCTTAGAAGTTAGATTTGTCTTATCATCATTTTAATGATGATGTTGGATTTTATTCTGATACCATTTTTTAAAAAATATTTACTTTCTTACATATTTATTTATAAGACTGTGCCAGGTCTTTGTTGCAGCTCTTGGGATCTTTGATCTTCATTTTGGCATGGGGGATCTGTAGTTGAAGAGTTGGTACTTGCAAACTTTTTAGTTGTAGCATGTGGGATTAAGTTCCACGATCAGAGATAGAACCTAGGCCCACCCCCTGCACTGGGAGTGTGGAATCTTAGCCACTGGACCATCAGAGAAGTCCTGCAGTTCTTTATTTAATATTATTCTGTGTAGAAATAAAAAGAATTACAAGAGACTTTTGATACTGACAATATTTTCTTTTTAAAATTATGTTTATTGTATATTGGGCTTCTCTGGTGGTTCAGACAGTAAAGAATCCACCTGCAATGTAGGAGACCTGGGTTAAATCCCTGGGTCAGGAAGATCCCCTGGAGAAGGGAATGGCAACCCACTCCAGTATTCTTGCCTGAGAAATCTCATGGACAGAGAAGCCTGGCAGGCTACAGTCCATAGTGTTGCAAAGAATCAGACATGACTGAGTGAATAACACTTTCACTTTTCTTTATTTTGGAGTATAGTTGATTGACAATATTGTATTAATTTCAGGTATACAGTAAAGAAATTCAGTTATACACATATGCATATCTATTCTTTTTCAGATTTTTTTCCCAAATAGGTCACTACAGAATGTTGAGTAAAATTCCCTGTATTATACAATAGGACCTTGTTGATCATCTATTTTGTATATAGTAGTGTGTGTATGGGAGAAGGCAATGGCACCCCACTCCAGTACTCTTGCCTGGAAAATCCCATGGGCGGAGGAGCCTGATGGGCTGCAGTCCACGGGGTCGCGACTGAGTGACTTCACTTTCACTTTTCACTTTCATGCATCAGAGAAGGAAATGGCAACCCACTCCAGTGTTCTTGCCTGGAGAATCCCAGGGACGGTGGAGCCTGATGGGCTGCTGTCTATGGGGTCACACAGAGTCGGACACGACTGAAGCGACTTAGCAGCAGCAGCAGCAGCAGCAGCAGCAGCAGTGTGTATATATTAGTCCCAAACTCCTAATTTGTCCCTCCCCCACCTTTCCCTTTGGTAACCATAAGTTTGTTTTCTAAAAATATGTTGAATAAAAGTGGTGAGAATGGACATCCTTGTCTTGTTTCTGATCTTAGAGGAAATGCTTTCAGCTTTTCACCATGAATATAATATTAGGTGTGAGTTTGTCATATATAGCCTTTATTATGATGAGGCATTTTCTCTCTACGCCCACTTTCTGGAGAGCTTTTATCATAAATGGATGTTGAATTTCATCAAAAGATTTTTTGCCTCTATTGAGATGACTCTATGATTTTTATTCCTCAATTTGTTAATGTGATGTATCGCACACATTGATTTGTGGATATTAAAAAGCCTTGTATCCCTGGAATAAATTCCACTTGATCATGGTATATGATTCTTTCAATGTATTGTTGAATTTGTTTTGCTAGTATTTTGTTGAGGATTTTTGCATCTTTGTTCATCAGTGATATGGCTTATAATTTGTGTGTGTGTGTGTGTGCCATATTTTTATTACCTCCTTTTTGAACTCAAAATCTAGTAGTCTGGAGAGGTGTGTCTCACTGGTTTTCTTTCAGGGGATTTCTCTTGCTCTTTTAATTGGGAATGGTCACTCTGCTTCTTTATTTTACATATTTTTCTCTTACTTTGTGAATTTAGGAGTAATAGTTATCTAGTCTGGTTTTAAAGGGCTGTTTTTATGTGAGAGTGTCCCTGCGTAGCCTTCCTCAGTGTATGTTGGCTGTTATCCCCTTGAGAGGAGGTGTGATTAGTGATGTGGTGTCCAGAGCCTGCACTGGATGTTGAGTGGAAACTCCTCTTTGCTTTGTGGATGTCACAGCCCGGTAGGGGGCCAAGTCATTGGAGTTGTTGTTGAGTCCCTAAGTTGTATCTGACTCTTTGTGACCTCATGGACTATAGCATGCCATAGGGTTTTCCAGCCAAGAGTACTGGAGTGGTTTGCCATTTCCTTCTCCAGTGGACCACATTTTGTTAGAACTCCAACAAATGACAATCTGCTATTTGTTAGAACAGGCCATCATTATTCGTCCATCTTGGGTGGCCCTGCCTGGCATGGCTCATAGCTTCATTGAGTTACACAAGGCTTTAATCCATAGATACTGGAGTAGAAGTCTCCAGGTCCATTTCTGAGCTGCAGTGTTAGGTAGGCCAGACTGGAGTGCTTCTGTTGGGAGGGGAGCTGCTGAGAATTACTCCGCAGGATCTGTCCACCAGGAATTGCACTCCATGGTGTCTCTTGTCACCTACTGTGTGGGTAACAAATGGGTAACTGTTGCTGGCTCTGCTATTAGTCCCACCTGAGCCATCCATGGGGATGCAGGCAGTCAGCCTGGAAGTCCCTCAGGTGATTTCATAAAGCCACCAGCATAGATCCACTGAAGTCAGGCACCAGGATCCACCATGGAAACTATGGAATCAGCCCAGACGCTGGCCCCACCCTTGTGTGCCTACATTGCAAAGCCCATAGCAGCCACTGCCAGACCAATCATACACCAGTATTCTGCTTGGATGGTGCATGGGCACTGGCAGTGTAAATCTGCATCACAGCTAGGATTTCAGCCTTGCCTCCACCTAGGGGCAATCTGCCTGTGCTTGAGAGCTCTCAGAACTTGTGGAGGCAGAGCTACACCCTCTGTGAACAAGCCAAGAGAATGGGGCTGCTGTGGTGGGCCCCTCCCCTCCCTTTGGGGGTGTGTTGACTGTGGGGTTTTGGTGGTGGACTTGGGCTCTGTTGCACACACTCCCAGTTGGGAGTACCACTCTCCTGTACCACACACTAGCTACCTCGGGCTGTTTCTGTGCATCTAACCCCAGTCCTCTCCCCAGGTCTGTCCTCTGAAACCTGAGTTTCAGCACCGAGCCACCCCTGCATCCCGCCCCCTGACCCCTGCTCTCCACCCCCATACATTAGCAGACACGTGTTCCAGGCTAAGCAATGCATCCAGGTGACATGGACCCTCTGTGCTGGTCTCTCTCTATTCTGCGTGTTGCAGTCTGGCTACTGCATTCTTCTTTTAGCCTCTGAAGCTCCCTGTCTGTCCCAGAGCTGATCTCCTGGCTGTTGAAAGGAGTTCTAGGGTCTGGGATGAGGGACTGCTCCTCTTTCACAGCTCCCTCCCAGGGAAACAGGTCCTGTCCTGATTCTTTCTTTCTTTTTTTTTTTTTTTGGCCTACCCAGTTACATGGTGATCTTTCCTGTAGTTCTGACTGTATGAGATCTTCTGAGTTCAATAAGTATTCCATGAGAATTGTTCCACATGTGGATGTATTTTTGATGTATTTGTAGGAAATGTGCTCCACGCCCTTCTATTCTCCCATCTTGATCTCTCTAGATAGACATTCCTATTAGTATTCTATAATTTTGCTCTCATTTATCCAAGTGTGAACTTACCAATTTTTCTACTTAGATTCAGTGTACTTCTTGCATCTACAAATAATTTCATCATTTCTAGCAAATCATATGACTTTTGCCCCATTTCCCTGTTTCCTCACTTATATCTACTGATTTTATATAAATTGAACCTCTTGTTTTATCTTTTCTATTAACTATCTTCTCCTTCACCCTGAAACCATTTCCCTTAATTTGTATTCCAGGTCATTACATCTCTTTTCAGTTAAGTCTAGTCTGCTTTGAAATTGATCTTTTGACTTTTAAAATTCAGCTATGGTAATGTTTGTTTTTAGATATTCTATAGTTTTACTTTATAATGCATTACATCATTTTTGTAGATTACTAATTCCTGCAGATATTTTAAAGCTTATTTTTTATTACCATAAGCATAGAAAATGCATAAAATTGCTACCTCTTCCACAGCATAGCTGTCTAATGTCTTTGGCACTTGTGGTTTATAAAGCAGCATTCTCCAGAGCAAGATTGATAGATAGATCGATCTAAAAACTACCTTAACAGTGACATCTAGACTAGTATTTTAGCATGCAGCTGGGCACCATAGAGGGCCTTTGCTGGTGGTGCTAGAGGTAAAGAACCTGCCTGTCAATGCAGATGTAAGAGATCTTGGGTCAGGAAGATCCACTGGAAGAGGGCCTGGCAACCCACTCCAGCATTTTTGCCAGGAGAATCCCATGGACACAGGGGCCTGGTGGGTTACAGTCCATAGGATTGCACAGAGTCAGATATGATTGAAACGACTTAACATGCATGGCACCATAGCCTAGTCAAGTTTTCACATAAAATTAATGTCAAGAAAGGACACTGTGACACTTATTACCCCTTACACTGTTACCAGTGGGAGGAGTCCCACTGAGTAGAGGATAGCAAAAAGCCTAACCACTGGGAGCAGCTGTTCCAGGATGTCAACCCAGGTGTTAGGGTCTTCATGAAAAGGTAAAACTCAAGAGAAGAGATTGAGCACAATCTACAATAGTATCAGTCTCCCTATGGCCAGCAGGTCCTGCTCTGCAGCTAATGCAGGAATGTGGTTTGCACACATCCCTCTTTTGCTACAGGTGAAGGACCCCCTTCCCTTTTCTCCAGGAAAAGAGATGGCAGTGGGGATTGCCAGGTGACATATGACATCAGTGCTTTCAGGAAAACAAAGGTGCACCCAGCAAGCCCCAAACAGAGAAGGATATTCCCACAAAGACAACAAGCAAACACAGGCTTTCAATACCTTAAAACTTTAATTTGTGTTGGAAAGAAGATACACAAGCTGGTATTCCAGACATATAATGCTTCATGCTTTATTTTCAGAGAATTTAAGGAGGTATTAATAGAAGTCAACGACATTATACAAATAAGATTAGGATATACATTTTATTTTTTTTTTTCAGTATCTGGACCACTGTATTAGAACTCTTTTCGAGCTGGTTGATTCTTTCCTGGGAATACAGAATTCCCTATAACCATCATGACCATCATTACCATTATCACCATTATCATCATCATCATCATTTATTTCTTCTCTTATACTTCTAAGCAAGTATTATGTAGTCACTAAAAAGTTCCAAAGATATAAAAGGATATGTGGAATTAAGTACATATTCCTCTCACTGTTGATCTCAGCAACCTAGTTTTCTCAGGAGGCAAGTTCTAGTTGCCCATGTATTAGTCCAGAAAACATCTAAATGTATTCATACATGTACATGTTAATTGCATGTTTTTGCAGAAATAGAACACTATTCCTACTGATTTATGCACTCACGTTTCCAACATTACAATGTACCTAGTAAATTATTCTACATTATTACAAAAAGAACAATATCTCTCAACTTTCTGGATAAACAGTATTCCATTATATGAGTGTGCTAAAATTTATATTACCAATCTCATATAGATAGGCATGGAAAAGCAGTTGTCAATCTTTAAAATTATTAATTAAATAATATAATTTCTATGTGTGTGTATGTCCTAAAACTGAATGTGTGGCCAAGTTAACATGTTAACATTTAAGAAGTGTTTAGACATGATTTTCAATAGATACTGTACAATTTGTACTCCAAAAATAATGTGCATGTTTTCAAACGCATTGGGAACAAAGTTTGACAACATGTGAAGTTAAACGTTGCATCTCATTGTTTTCATCTCATTTCTCTTATTCTAAATGATTTGACTATCTTACTTTTCATAAGCTCTCTACCCAAAGTTAGCACATTTTCAGTGATTTTGGAGCCAAAAAATAAAGTCTGTCACTGCTTCCATTGCTTCCCCATCTAATTGCCATGAAGTGATGGGACCGGATACCATCATCTTAGTTTTCTGAATGTTGAGTTTTAAGCCAACTCTTTTGCTCTCCTCTTCCACTTTCATTAAGAGGCTCTTTAGTTCTTCTCCACTTTCAGCCATAAAGGTGGTTTCATCTGTGTATCTGAGGTTGTTGATATTTCTCCCAGCAATCTTGATTCCATCTGTGTTTCATCCATCCTGGCATTTTGCATGATATAATCTGCCATCCAACCATCCAACTATCTCATCCTCTGTTGTCCCTGTCTCCTCCTGCCTTCAATCTTTCCCAGGATCAGGGTTTTTTCCACTGAGTCAGTTCTTTGCATCAAGTGGCCAAAGTACTGGAGTTTCAGCTTCAACATTAGTTCTTCTCCAAAATCGTTTACTCCTTGGAGGAAAAGTTATGACCAACCTGGACAACATATTAAAAAGCAGAGACATTACTTTGCCAACAAAGGTCCATCTAGTTAAGGCTATGGTTTTTCCACTATTCATGTATGGATGTGAGAGTTGGACTATAAAGAAAGCTGAGTGCCAAAAAATTGATGCTTTTGAACTGTGATGTTGGAGAAGACTCTTGAGAGTTCCTTGGACTGCAAAGAGATCCAACCAGTCCATCCTAAAGGAAATCAGTCCTGAATATTCATTGGAAGGACGGATGTTGAAGCTGAAACTCCAATACTTTGGCCACCTCATATGAAGAACTGACTCATTGGAAAAGACCCTGATGATGGGAAAGGTGAAGGTGGGAGGAGAAGGGGATGACAGAGGATGAGATAGTTGGATGGCATCACCAACTCAATGGACGTGAGTTTCAGTAAACTCTGGGAGTTGGTGATGGACAGGGAGGCCTGGCATGCTGCACTCCATGGGGTCGCAAAGAGTCGGACATGACTGAGTGACTGAATTGAACTGAACACTGCGTAAGCAGGGTAACAAAATACAACCTTGACGTACTCTTTCCCTATTTGGACACAGTCTATTGTTCCATGTCCAGCCCTAACTATTTCTTCTTGACCTGCATACAGATTTCTCAAGACTCATGTCAGGTGGTATGGTATTTCCATCTCTTTAAGAATTTCCCACAGGTTGTTGTGATCCACACAGTCAAAAGCTTTAGCGTAGTCAATGAAGCAAAATAGATGTTTTTCTGGAACTCTCTTTCTTTGTCAATGATCCAGTGGATGTTGGTAATTTGATCTCTGGTTCTTCTGCTTTTTCTAAATCCATTTTGAACATCTGGAAGTTCTTAGTTCACTTACTGTTGAAGCCTGGCTTGGAGAATTTTGAGGGCTACTTTGCTAGCATGTGAGATGAGTGCAATTGTGTGGTAGTTTGAGCATTCTTTGGCATTGCCTTTCTTTGGGATCAGAATGAAAACTGACCTTTTCCAGTCCTGTGGCCACTGCTGAGTTTTCCAGATTTGCTGGCATATTGAGTGCAGCACTTTCACAGCATCATCTCTTAGGATTTGAAATCACTCAGCTGGAATTCCATCACCTCCACTAGCTTTGTTCATAGTGATGCTTCCTAAGGCCCACTTGACTTCGCATTCCAGGACATCTGGCTGTAGGTGAGTGATCACACCATCGTGATTATCTGAGTCATGAAGATCTTTTTTGTATAGTTCTTCTGTGTATTTTTGCCACCTCTTCTTAATATCTTCTGCTTCTGTTAGGTCCCTACAATTTCTGTCCTTTATTGTACTCATTTTTGCATGAAATATTCCCTTGGTATCTCTAATTTTCTTGAAGAGTTCTTTCCCATTCTATTTTTTTTCCTCTATTTGTTTGCACTGACCATTGAGGAAGGCTTTCTTGTCTCTCCATGCTATTCTTTGGAACTCTGCATTCAAATGGGTATATCTTTCCTTTTCTCCTTTACCTTTAGCTTTTCTTCTTTTCTCAGCTATTTTAAAGTCCTCCTCAGACAACCATTTTGCCTTTTGGCATTTCCTTTTCTTGGGGATAATCTTGACCACTGTATCCTGTACAATGTCATGAGCCTCCATTCATAGTTCTTCAGGCACTCTGTCTATCAGATCTAATCCCTTGAATCTATTTGTCACTTCCAATGTGTAATCATAAGGGATTTGATTTAGGTCATACCAGAATCGTCTAGTAGTTTTCCCTACTTTCTTCAATTTAAGTCTGAATTTTACAGTAAGGAGTTCATGACCTGAGCCACAGTTAGCTCCAAGTTTTGCTTTTGTTGACTGTATAGAGCTTCTCCATCTTTGGCTGCAAAGAATATAATCAATCTGATTTCAGTATTGACCATCTGGTGATGTCCATGTGTAGAGTTGTCTCTTGTGTTGTTTGAAGAGAGTGTTTGCCATGACCTGTGTGTTCTCTTGGCAAAACTCTGTTAGCCTTTACCCTGCTTCATTCTATACTTCAAGGCCAAATTTGCCTGTTACTCCAGGTATCTCTTGACTTCCTACTTTTATATTCCAGTCTCATATAATGAAACGGAAATCTTTTTTTGGTGTTAGTTCTAGAAGGCCTTCTAGGTCTTCATAGAACCATTCAACTTCAGCTTCTTCAGCAATAGTGGTTGGCCTATAGACTTGTATTACTCTGCTATTGAATGGTTTGCCTTGGAAACCAGAACAGAGATCATTCTGTTTTTTTGAGATTGAACCTAAGTACTGCATTTCAAACTCTTTGTTGACTATGAGGACTACTCCATTTCTTCTAAGAGATTTTTGCCCACAGTAGTATATATAATGGTCATCTGAATTAAATTTGCCCATTCCAGTGCATTTTAGTTCACTGATTCCTAAAATGTCGATGTTCACTCTTTCCATCTCCTGTTTGACCATTTCCAATTCACCTTATTCATGGACCTAATATTGCAGGTTCCTATGAGGTATTGTTCCTTAAAGCATCAAACTTTACTTCCATCACCAGTCACATCCACAACTGGGCATTGTTTTTGCTTTAGCTCCATCTCTTCATTCTTTCTGGTGTTGTTTCTCCACTCTTGTCCAGTAGCATATTGGGCACCTACTGACCTGGGGAGTTCATCTTTCAGTGTCATATCTTTTTACCTTTTTATACTATTCCTTGGGTTCTCAAGGCATGAAAACTGAACTGGTTTGACAGTCCCTCTCCAGTGGACCATATTTTGTCAGAACTCTCCACCATGACCCATCCGTCTTGAGTGGCCCTACATGGTGTTGCTCATAATCTCGTTGTCAGAACTCTCCACCATGACCCATCTGTGGCCTTACAATCCTTGTATTTCCTCATATATAGAAAGTCACTAAATCCCTTCATGATGACTCAGCTCCTCATGACTAGCAGAAAACCTTTTGTAAAGTAAGCCCTTGATTGCATTGAACTCTCCCTTCACCAAAATCTTATATCTTGACCTTTTCCCACTGCCTTTTTGGAGCAGTCTCTCAGAGCTGGCTAAGTTACTATCCTCCCATGTTGCAGTCCTCATTTCCCCCCAATAAGACACATGTACCTGCTGAAGTCTCCTCTATATCTCTTATCTCCTCTCTCGTTTGTGCTGTGTATTCCTTGAAGGCTCTTTCTTGTTTCTTCAACTTTTGCCACAGCTCTTTAACCTTTTGTTCAAGAAGCTCGTCTTCCCTCCCAGTGCCTCTCTTCTTGCCTGTCTTCTGCTCCAGGCAGAATTGAGAAAGGGAAAAAAAGAGCAGTCAGCCCTGAAAGCTACAACTCCTCACTTCCAACCCTCCAGCATCTCAGTGAGCAAACAAACAGTTTTGAAAAATCAGATGAACAGGTCTGAATTCACTTGTAGTCACAGAAAAAAGATAGGTTTGAGAATGTGTTAGGAAAGATCTTGACTGGCTGGCTGGACATACAACCACAGCTCTCCTTGCTATTTTCAGAGGTAGCAGAGTGTGTGCACAAGAGGAGAAGCTCCTTGCTTCAGGAATTTCCCCCCTCATAGTTCTCAGAAGGCATTGCAGGAACCTACCCACTTCACTGTAAAACAAGTCCTCCCCTGCACATGCTGAGGTCTTTTCTGTGTCACAAAGGAGCTCATTTTTCCTGTAGGATTTCTGTGGCTCCTATTATCTTCAGTAAGTTTTAGAGACAATAAAGGGCCAAAGACACGTCAGGTAGGATAATCTCCGAATTTCCACTGAAACATTCTGAGAAAACAACTGTTCTAAATAAGATTCCTTGATTTCTTCCAACTGCCTACAAGCGTGTTCCAAGATCCTGCCTTCCTTACTACCCGTCCAGCCTCCTCTGCCAAAGAAACCTTCCCCAGAAACATGATAGCTTCCACCTGTTGGAAGAACGTGCAGTTTTACAAATACGTGTCTTGGGTGCTTTCACATTTTTCACATTCTGTTTTTCTGCTTGCAGCCATTTTGGTAACATTTCACCCTTTATAATATGCACAAAATTGTTTTCAAAATTTACATCACACATCTCTTCCAGGAAGATTTCCTAAACCACCTTAAGCACCTTCTCCATGAGAAAACATTGTACTTTACACTAATACATTTCTATCAATTTCACATTTTAAATGTATTAAATTTATGGTGATTGTTTTATATCTCAAAACTATTTAAAGAAATTTGAATTACTTCCATCTCAGGAAAACCCCAAATACTGTCTTTAAAACTGTTGGTATTTTCCTTAACTCCCTGAGCCTTTGTTGTGAAATGCTTGATTTGTGTTATATAATCCCTAAGGTTCCTTGAAGCTGTGCAGCATGGTTTGATATTATCCACAAGGTATGATTAACAGTAATCCAACTAAGAGCAAAATAAAGATAAAGAAAGATCTGGTAAGAGAATCTTCCCAGGGAAACTTGGGTTGCTTCGAATGGAGGAACAAGGGCAGAAAAAGCAACAAGCTCAAAATAACTTGATTGTGTTCCAAGTATGCAAGGAGACTTGACAAGTTTTCAGTCAAGGAGAACATTTTAGGGCCTGTACGGACTTGGTTTCAGAGTTCAGACAAGTTTCCAGAGAAAGTGCCTGGCTTCTGAATAAAAGTAATAAATTAGAGTAATATAATCTAACTCTCTTAGAAGAATCATGGTCCTTTTATTATTAATGGTAGTTAATCTAGGGTCAGTAAGCTGACCTCTTGGTAGAATATGTAATATGAAGAATCAATTATTAAGACAAATTATCATGTACTGTTCCAGTAACTTTAACTTGTCGTGCTTGATGGAGTACTTCATTAAGTCTTATGTGTTTGACTGTTTGGAGATCATTTTTGTGGAAGTTTTAATCTGCTTAGCCTCTAAGTAGTCACAGTAGAAAGACAGAAGTTCTTCAAATACAGATCCACTCATTGTTGAAGGCATCCACGAATATCACCACCAGAATCCGGAGCCTTGAATGAGACAGGAAATGGGAGATCAATGATTAATCCCATTCATAATTAAAAACTACCATTCTAAGATGATATTTTGGTTCTATACAACATGAAACTCTTCGTGACCTGCATCTCCTCCTATTAAATTAGTATTTTCCTTCCTATTAACTGTTTATTCTTTGGTTTCTCAGATCTCTGAATTTAAACATATTGTGTCTTCCTTTGGCTAACATACTCCCATGTATTCTGGAAAAAAGAATTTCCTAGCAAGGCATATTAAAAATAAAACAGACTATTATAAAACTGGGTAGCTGATGGATATCTAGGTTGTTTCCATGTCCTGGCTATTATAAACAGTGCTGCGATGAACATTGGGGTACATGTGTCCATCAGCAGATGAATGGATAAGAAAGCTGTGGTACATATACACAATGGAGTATTACTCAGCTGTTAAAAAGAATTCATTTGAATCAGTTCTGATGAGATGGATGAAACTGGAGCCNATACAGAGTGAAGTAAGCCAGAAAGAAAAACACCAATACAGTATACTAACACATATATATGGAATTTAGGAAGATGGCAATGACGACCCTGTATGCAAGACAGGAAAAAAGACACAGATGTGTATAACGGAGTTTTGGACTCAGAGGGAGAGGGAGAGGGTGGGATGATTTGGGAGAATGGGAATTCTAACATGTATACTGTCATGTAAGAATTGAATCGCCAGTCCATGTCTGACGTAGGGTGCAGCTTGCTTGGGGCTGGTGCATGGGGATGACCCAGAGAGATGTTGTGGGGAGGGAGGTGGGAGGGGGGTTCATGTTTGGGAACGCATGTAAGAATTAAAGATTTTAAAATTTAAAAAATAAAAAATTTTTAAAAAAATGAGAAAAAAAAACTGGGTAGCAAAAGTAGGTAAATAAATAAATAATACAATTAAAAATGAACATAAAACAAAATTTTCATGTTATTAAAGAAGACATATAAATGATAACAGGTACATCAAAAAATGCTCAGCATCACTAATCATTGGGGAAATGGAAATCAAAACCACAATGTCATATCACCTATACCTGTTAGAATGGTTATAATGAAGAAGATGCCAGATAACAAGTATCGGTGAGGCTGTGGTGATAAAGGAACCCTGTGCACTACTGCTAAAGCTGAAACTCCAGTACTTTGGCCACCTCATGCCAAGAGTTGACTCATTGGAAAAGACTCTGATGCTGGGAGGGATTGGGGGCAGGAGGAGAAGGGGATGACAGAGGATGAGATGGCTGGATGGCATCACTGACTCTATGGACGTGAGTTTGAGTGAACTCTGGGAGTTAGTGATGGACAGGGAGGCTTGGCATGCTATGATTCATGGGGTCGCAAAGAGTCGGACACAACTGAGTGACTGAACTGAACTGTGCACTACTGAGAGGATAAGCAATTGGTTCAGCCACTATGGAAAACAGTATAGAGATTCTTTAAAAAGTTAAAAGTAGAACTACTATATGATCCAATAATTCCCCTTCTGGGTATATATGAAAAGGAAGTGGAAGAGATGTATGCAATCCCTTGTTTACTGTAGCATTATTTACAATAGTCACTGTATTGTGAGGTTACATGTTTGTGTGGAATCTAAAATAGCTGAGCTCATAAAAGACAGAGCAGAATAGTAGTTACCAGAGGATGGGGTGGATGGAGGAGCTGAGGATTTATGGTGCTAGAGAACAAACTTTTAACTAGAAGATAAGTTCTGGAGAGCTAAGGAACAGCATACAGTGTATAGAAAGAAGTACTCGTAATATTCAAAGTTGCTAACAGACTAGATCCTAGTTATTTGCATCATACAAAAAAACCCACATGATAATTTGATGATATAACAGAGATTTTAGCTGTGGCTACAGTGATGTTTACATTTCAATATATGAATTATGAAATCAACAGCTTGTATACCTTAAATTTGCAAATGTTTCACATCAGTTGTAACAGTAAATATACATTTTAAATAAATAAATCAATAGATGAAAGGTAAATAAGAGAGGCACATAATGAGATTATATTTGTTCCTATTGACATTTTACCTAGCTTTAAGGAAACTATGTTTGAAATTTAGATTTCTTTGGATAAAAGCTACATATGTTGTTTATGTTCTGAGATTAGTGCTTATTTTCATAGGATGATTTTGGAGCCTAAGCAAACAAAGTCTGCAACGGTTTCCATTGTTTGCCCATCTATTTGCCATGGAGTGATGGGACCGGATGCCATGATTTTAGTTTTCTGAATGTTGAGCTTTAAGCCAGCCTTTTCACTCTCCTCTTTTACTTTCATCAAGAGGCTGTTTAGTTCCTCTTTGCTTTCTGCCTTAAGAGTGGTGTCATCTGCATATCTGAGTTTATTGATATTTTTCCCTGCAGTCTTGATTCCAGCTTGTTTTTCAGCCAGTCCAGCATTTCACATAACTACATAGAAGTTAAATAAGCAAAGTGACAATAGACAGTCTTGATGTATTCCTTTCTCAAAGTTGAACCACTCCGTTGCTCCATGTCCGATTCTAACTGTTGCTTCTTGACTTGCATACAGATTTCTCAGGAGGCAGGTAAAGTCATCTGGTATTCCCATCCCTTTAAGAATTTTCCACAGTTTGTTGTGATCCACACAGTCAAAGGCTTTAGTGTAGTCAATGAAGCAGAAGTAGATGTTTCTCTGGAATTCTCTTGCTTTTTCTATGATCCAACACATTTTGGCAATTTGATCTCTGGCTCCTCTGGCTTTTCTAAATCCAGCTTGAACATCTGGAAGGTCTCAGTTCATATACTGTTGAAACCTAGCTTGGAAAATTTTGAGCATTACTTTGCTAGCGTTTGAGATGAGTGCAACTGTGCAGTAGTTTGAACATTCTTTGGCATTGCCTTTCTTAAGGACTGGGATGAAAACTGACCTTTTCTGATCCTGTGGCCCCTGCTGAGCTTTCCAGATTTACTGGGATATTGAGTGCAGCACTTTCACAATATCATCTTTTAGGATTTGAAATATCTCAACTATTTAGGTGAGGAATTCCATCACCTCCACTAGCTTTGTCCCCAGTGATAATTCCTAAGGTCCACTTGACTTTGCACTCCAGGATGTCTGGCACTGGGTAAGTGATCACACCGTTGTGGTTATCTGGATCATGAAGATCTTTTTTGTATAGTTCTATGTATTCTTGCCACCTCTTCTTAGTATCTTCTGCTTCTGTTAGGTCCATACCATTTCTGTCCCTTATTGTGCCCATCTTTGCATGAAACATTCCCTTGGCATCTCTAATTTTCTTAAAGAGATCTCTAGTTTTTCCCATTGTATTGTTTCCCTCTATTGTTTGAATTGATCATTTAGGAACACTTTCTTATCTCTCCTTGCTATTCTTTGGAACTCTGTGTTCAGATATATTTTTCCTTTTCTCCATTGCCTTCGAGAAACAAGCTTCTCTTGTTTTCTCAGCTATTTGTAAGGCCTCTTCAGGCAACCATTTTGTCGTTTTTGCATTTCTTCTTGAGTATGGTTTTGATCACCACCTCCTGTACAATGTTATGAACCTCTGACTATAGTTCTTCAGGCACTCTATCAGATATAATTCCTTGAATCTATTTGTCACTTCCACTGTATAATCATAAGGGATTTGATTTAGGTCATACCTGAATTGTCTAGTGGTTTCCCCTACTTTCTTTAATTTACATCTGAATTTGGCAATAAGGAGTTCATGATCTGAGCCACAGTCAGCTCCTGATCTTGGTTTTTCTGACTATATAGAGCTTCTCTATCGCTAGCTGCAAGAAATGTAATCAATCTGACTTTGGTATTGACCATCTGGTGATGTCCATGTGTAAAGTCGTCTCTTGTATTGTTGGAAGAGGGTGTTTGCCATGACCAGTGCATCCCTTGGCAAAATTCTGTTAGCCTCTGACCCGCTTCATTTTGTACTCCAAGGCCAAATTTGCCTGTTATTCCAGGTATCTCTTGACTTCCTACTTTTGCATTCCAGTCCCCTATAATGAAAAGGACATCTTTTTTTGGTGTTAGTTCTGGACAGTCTTGTAGATCTTCATAGAACCATTCAAATTCAGCTTTTTCAGCAATAGTGATTGGGCTAAAGACTTGGATTACTGTGATACTGAATGGTTTGCCTTGGAAATGAACAGAGATAATTCTGTCATTTTTGGGACTGCACCCAAGTACTGCATTTCAGACTCTTTTGTTGACTATGAGGGCTACTCCATTTCTTCTAAGGGATTCTTGCCCACAGTAGTAGATATGATGGTCATCTGAATTAAATTCTCCCATTCCCATCCATTTTAGTTCACTGATTCCTAAAATGTTAATGTTTACTCTTGCCATCTCCTTTTTGTCCACTTCCAATTTACCTTGATTCATGAACAAGGTAATGGTGACTTCTTTCAAAACGACATAAGCCAGGACTGTTCAGTGCCTCTGTCCCCACGGCAGGCCACTGTTGACCCACATCTTTGCTGGAGACTCCTGAACACTCACAGCCAAGTCTGGCTCAGTCTGCAGTGGGTCACTTTTCCTTTCTCCTGGGTCCTGGTAAGCACAAGCTCTTGTTCGTGCCCTCCAAGAGTCTGTGTCCCCAGTCCTGTGGAAATTCTGTAATCAAATCCCATTGGCCTTGAATGTCAAATTCCCTGAGAGTTCTCAGTCCCTTTGCCGGATCCCCAGGCTGGGAAATCTGTTGTAGGCCCTAGAACTTTTGCAACAGTGCAAGAACTTCTTTGGTATAATTGTCCTCCAGTTTGTGGGTTGTCTGCTCAGTGGCTTTGTGGTGGGGCTCACATGCCATGCCTCCCAGGTATGCTGCACCCAGAGCCCCTGTCCCTGCAGCAGGCCACGGCTGACCTTTGCCTCCATAGGAGCACTCAACACTCAAAGGCAGGTCTGGCTCAGTCTCTTGTGGGGTCCTGATGCACACAAGGTCTTCTCTGAGCCCTCCGAGCATCTCTGATAGGTATGAGGTTTGATTCTAAATGTGATTTTGTTGGGCTTCTCCTCTGCCCTGGGAAGTGAGGTATGTATTTTTGGTGAAATCCAAACTTCTCCTGCTATGGTTGTTTCGTGGTTAAGTTCTCACAGGAAAGGATGAGCGCATGTCCTTCTACTCCACCTCCTTGGCTACTCTTTCAAGCCTGAGAAAGTACAGAGTGAGAAGACTGGAGGACTTCGGTCATTCTGTAGGTAAGTTCTAGTAAGTATCCTTGTAACTTTATTTTTATCCTTCTTTATTTGTCAACAAATAGATTATGATATGTATAAATGTGCATTTTGTTGTATTTTGCAATTCATGGAGCTCCTGGAATGGGTACATTAATGTCTTCCATCAGATTATTTAAGGTTTGGTTATTATTTTTCATATATATATATTTTTTCCACTTTTTATCTATTGATGTGATTTCCCTTATGTCTACATTGGCACACCTGATTCTGTCTCACAGCTCCCTGAGGATATGTATATCATTCTTCATTTCTATTTTTCCCCTCACACTGGATTATCTTTGCTGATTTATCTTTAAGTTGAAAGGTCTTTTCCTTTGCTAGGTCACAGCTGGCAAAGGAAATATATTCTTGGTACCAGTACTTGTGCTATTCCACTTGGATTATCTAATTTGTCCCTTGTAATGACTTCTGATCTTGTATTAATGTTTTCTATATTACAAGTCATTTGCATTATACTTTAATCCTTTGAACCTACTGCTACTGCTGCTAAGTCGCTTCAGTCGTGTCCCACTCTGTGCGACCCCAGAGACGGCAGCCCACCAGGTCCCCCCATCCCTGGGATTCTCCAGGCAAGAACACTGGAATGGGTTGCCATTTCCTTCTCCAATGCCTGAAAGTGAAAAGTGAAAGTGAAGTCGCTCAGTTATGTCCGATTCCTAGCGACCCCATGGACTGCCACCTACCAGGCTCCTCTGTCCATGGGATTTTCCAGGCAAGAGTACTGGAGTGGAGTACCATTGCCTTCTCCTTTGAACCTAGTTACCCTTAATTCTTTAAACATACTCATAATAGCTGCCTTAATGTTGTCTGCTAAGTTCAACACATGGGCCCCACAAGAGAGAGTTTCTATAAACAGAATTCCTTTCCTATGCTTAGGTCTATTTTTTCTGTTTCTTGATATGCCTGATCATTTTTTTGTGAAAAAATGGACATCCATTTTTTTGGCATAAAACAACCCACATTTATTTTCTCATAGTTTCTGTGGGTCAGGAATTTGGCCACAGAATCTGCAAAGCTGCAGTCAAAGTGGTGGCTTGGACTGGGTTCTCAGTGGGGAGCTCAACATGGAATGAGTTTGCTTCCAGGTTTCAGTAATGTTGTCTGTTCCCAGGTGGCACTAGTGGTAGAACCCACCTGCCTTTGCAGGATATGTAAGAGACAGAGGTTTGATCCCTGGGTGGGAAAGATCCCCTGGAGTAAGAAATGGCAACCCAGTCCAGTACTCTTGCTTGAAGAAACCCATGGACAGAGGAGCTTGGTAGGCTACAGTTCACTGAGTTGCAAAGAGTCAGACACAACTGAAGCAATTCAGCATGCAATGTCTGTGGATTCTGATACACCACTGTAGGGATTACTTTTGGTTCTGTACGTTGTTCTTTGGTGACTTACCTGGAAAATTTCAGTGTAGTCTGATGACCTTCCCATGTGCAGCTGTTGGTGTCTCTTCTCAGTTATACCTTAAAATTTGTATTCTTTTAGTTTTTGACATTGACTTCCCAGAGTTCACTTTTGAGTCATAACAGGTTATTGATAAGCCAGAGGTAGGTCAGAGCTTATGCTTAAACACCTTATGTCAGTAAATGCTCTTTGTCAATGGATCTGAGTGGGATTTCAGAAGACATTCAAATTTCATGTGTTTTAAAACTTTTCAGGGATTTATTTCTGCTTATAGCAGGTGGGGATTTCCCCCATGGCTCAGGGGGTGAAAAATTCACCTGCAATTCAGAACACACAGGAAGCATGAGTCTAATCCCTGGATCAAGAAGATCCTCTGGAGAAGGGAATGACAACCCACTCCAGTATTCTTGCTTGGGAAATCCCCTGGACAGAGGAACCTGGTGGGCTACAGGCCATGGGGCCGCAAAAGAGTCAGACACAACTGAGTGACTAAACAACAATAATACAAGGTGAACATTCAGTCGGGAGAATATTTCGTTAAGAGTGAAACAAGAAAAGAGGTAAACAAATCCAAGAACATGTCATTGGGCCACTCTGAGTATTTGGACTCAGTCTTTCTTGGGGTTCTGTGAGTGCAATTCAACTAGTCTCATTAGTTGTAGGTTTAATTAAGGGAGAGTCCTTCAGGGTAACAGAGGTTGGTGATATGCTGGCTGGGTCCCCTACTCATGTAACTTTCTTCTGTCCTATAGACCACCTATTGCTGCTGAGCCCAAGCAAACATGAGATTTGGAAGATTTGGCAGTTCAAAGCTCGTGATGATAAGTCCTGTTCCCACAGTGACATAATATCCAAGAGTGAGGAGCTCAGTATCTTTTACAACCTAACAGCCGCCTGCTGCTGCTGCTAAGACACTTCAGTCTAGGAGCAGCTTTTCAAATAGCCAGTTAACCTTCTCATGTATAAGAGCTGACATTGTCCTGAAACACTAAGAGCTCTGTGAAAATCACATTAGGTGTGCCCGGTGCATGTCTCCTCAGGCTCCCCTTCATCACTACTGTCCTCCCTGCCCACACAAGGTAACCACTATGCAGCTTTGACATGTGATATAAGTAGATTCATAAAGTGTTTTAGCTGAACATCTGGTATCTGTTACTCTATATTATGGTTGTGAAAACAGCCCACATTTTCATGTGTAGCTGTAGATTATTTGGCTGCTATCCTGTATTGTAGATACAGTAAGAATATTTTTTAATTTATTTGCTTACTCATATATTGACAGACATTTGAGTAGTGCCTAATTTTATGATTATTACAGAAAGGGTTTTTATAAACATACTTGCACATATCTTCATATTCTTCATGTATATTCCTGTATATGTATCCAGGAATATATTGCTATAAATGCATGTGATCAGCTCTGTTTATTTTACAGATACTGTCAGACAGTTTCATAAGTGGATTATAAGAAAAAAACAAAGCTGTCTTTACTGGACCAATCAACTGGCCAAAGAGCAGCACCATATTCATGCAACATGGAACTAATGGTTACAAAAACAGTGGTCAGGGAATAGGATCATATTGAAATTCATCCCAGTGTGATGAAGCCACTGAGTATACCCAAGCGCATGGCTCTTGTGGGGAGAGGAATTCCCCCACTGAGCCAGGCAGAGAGCAGAGATCACCTGAGGCTTGTAGAAAGGAAAGACAATTTATTGAAAAGAAACAGAGAAGACTTCTGACATAGGTATCAGAAGGGGGTAAAAGAGAATACCCGAGTGGTTAACTTGGGCCAAAGAGTACATACCTTTAGATTAGTTACTAACAATGGAGCGGAAGAATAGCTCAACTTCATAGAAGTTCTACTAGACCCTCTCCCACAACATACATCTTGAGATAGCATCAGTACAAGATTAGCCAGAAGGAACGGGTTCCTCTTAAGGAGAAACATGTCCTTGAACAAGGTGCTTGTTGTTATATAATCATTAGCACAGGGCCTAAGGAAAAACACGTCCTCAGGCAAGATGTATTGTTGCTATATACTCATTAACACAGAGCCTAAGGAAAAACATATCCTTGAGCAAGATGTATTGTTGCTCACAGGCCTCCTCATAAACTATCATTACTAATTTTCATGAATTCCTCTTTATTCTCCCCATGATAATTGCCCTATACACATGGATCGACACTTCATTTTTTCACCTTAAAATAGGTCTAGAAGACTGTGCTATAGTGGTATATATAAGTCCATTGTCAAATTATTTAATCACTACATAGAATTCCACTATATGTATGTACTAACTATATTTATATTACCACTTCTTTAAAAATAATTAATTTTGTTGGAGTATAGTTGTTTTACCTGTTGTATTAGTTTCTATTGTATAGCAAAATGAATCAGCCATATAAAAACATATATAGCCTCCCTTTTGGACTGCCTTCCCATTCAGGTCATCAGAGTGCATTAAGTAGAGTTCCCTGAGCTAAACTGTATGTTCTTGTTAACTGTCTATTTTACACATATTATCAATATGTAGATATCAGTGTCAATATCCCAATTCCTCCCATCTACTCCTCTTTCCCTTTGATATCTGTATATTTATTTTCTATGTCTGTGTCTCTGTTTCTGCTTTGCAAATAAAATCATCTATACATTTTCCCAGATTCCACATATATGTGTTAATATACAATATTTGTTTTTCTCTTTCTGGCTTACCTCACTCTGCATGACACAGAAATATAGATCAAGGGAACAGGATAGGAAGCTCAGAGATAAACCCACACACCTATGGTCACCTAATCTATGACAAAGGAGGTAAGAATATACAATGGAGAAAATATAGCCTCCTCAATAAGTGGTGCTAGGAAAACTGGACAGCTCCATATAAAAGAATGAAACTAGAACACTTCTTGGAGAAGGCAATGGCACCCCACTCCAGCACTCTTGTCTGGGAAAATCCCATGGACAGAGGAGCCTGGTGGGCTGCAGTCCATGGGGTCGCTAAGAGTCGGACACGACTGAGCGACTTCACTTTCACTTTTCACTTTTCACTTTCACGCATTGGAGAAGGAAATGGCAACCCATTCCAGTGTTCTTGCCTGGAGAATCCCAGGGACGGGGGAGCCTCGTGGGCTGCCGTCTATGGGGTCGCACAGAGTCAGACAAGACTGAAGCAACTTAGCAGCAGCAGCAGAACACTTCTTAACACCATCCACCAAAATAGACTCCAAATGGATTGAAGACTTAGATATTAGGCCATAAACTATAACACTCTTATAGGAAAATATAGGCAGTACACTCTGACATAAATGACAACAAGGTCCTCTTTGACCCACCTCCTAGAGTAATGGAAATAAAAACAAAAATAAACAAATGAGACCTAATTAAACTTAAAAGCTTTCACTCAGCAAAGGAGACAATAAACAAGATTAAAAGACAATCCTCAGAATGGGAAAAAATAATTGCAAATTAAACAACTGACAAAGCATTAATCTCCAAAGTGTATAAGCAGCACATACAGCTTAACATCAGGAAAACAAACAGCCCAATTAAAAAATGGGCAAAAGACCTAAATAGACATTTCTCCAAAGACATACAGATTGACAATAAATGTGTGAAAAGATGCTGAACATCACTAATTATTATATAAATGCAAATCAAAACTATAATGAGGTATCATCTCACACCAGTCAGAATGGCCATCATCAAAAAATCTACAAACAATAAATGCTGGAGAGGATGTGGAGGGAAAGGAACCCTTCTACACTGTTGGTGGGAATGTAAAGTGATGCAGCCACTATGGAGAACAGTATGGAGATTCCTTTAAAAACTAGGAATAAAACTACCATATGACATGCCAATCCCACTACTGGACATATACCCTAAGTAAACCATAATTGAAAAAGACACATGCACTCCAATGTTCACAGAAGCATTATATACAGCAGCTAGGACATGGAAGCAACTAGATGTCATCTGACAGATGAATGGATAAAGAAGATGTGGTACATACATACAGTGGAATGTTATTCAGCCATAAAAATGAATTTGAGTCAGTTCTAGTAAGGTGGATAAACCTAGGAGCCTGTTATACAGAATGAAATAATTCAGAAAGAAAAAATAAATATAGTATATTAACATATATATATATGGAATCTGGAAAAATCATAGCAATAAACGTGTTTGCAGGGAAGGAGTGGAGACACAGATGGAAAGAATGGACTTGTGGACACAATGGGGGAAGGAAAGAGTGGAGCAAATGGAGAAAGTAGCACAGACATAAATGCACCACCATGTGTAAAATAGATAGCTGGTGTAAAGTTTCTATATAACGTGGGCCCAGCCTGGCACTCTATGACGACCAAGAGGGTGGGATGAGGATTGGGAGAGGGGACAGAGGCTTAAGAGGGAAGTGTATAATTATGGCTGATTTGCATTTTTGTATGGAAGAAATCAAGACAACATTATAAATAAATTTTCCTCCAAATAAAAAATAAATTTCTACAAAAGTACACTCTCTAATCCCATACACACACACAAAAAAAACTCAAAATGGATTAAAGACCTGAATGTAAGGCCAGAAACTATAAAACTCTTAGAGAAAAATATGTGAAGAACACTCTTTAACATAAATTTCTGCAAGACCTTTTTTGACCCACCTCTTAGAGTAATAAAAAGAAAGGCAAAAATAAATACATGGAAACTAATTACCACTTTTTATTAGAAGCAATGCTACAATGGATCTCATTTGTGTGTGGTGTGTGTGTGTGTAATTGTGCACGTCTTTCCCTAAAAGTGAACATGCTCTGTTAAGACATAAATACATTAAAATGTAAGAAATATTAAGACAAATACTCAACAGAAATTATACATTATACTCCCATATGAGACAGCCCTTCCTTCCACTGCTTTCTAACAAAACTTGCTATCAAATTTTTTGACCTTTGTCAGTCTGAAAGTGAAAACTTATATCTGGTAGTTTTAGTTTCATTTCACTAATCATAAGTTTGATTATGTTTTATTTCTTTCCTGTGAACTTCTACTCATATATTTCTTTCATGCTGCTTAAATAAACTAGCTTTTCCTATAATAAAAGTGGAAAATATATTTTCAGAGATCTTTGTTTTCTTGACAAAAAGGATTTACTTCAGTTTTCTGCACTTTTGTATATATCTTAGATCTTGTGGACTTTTGTCTTGCTTAGAAAGGTCTACCACATTCTAAGATTTCAAAAAATTATTTGTGATTTCCAAATTTTATAATTTTAATCTTCATGTTTCAATGTAGGAAATCTGGAATTTACTTTGCCATTATATATGTATGTATATGGGAATCCCAGCTGGCTCAGTGGTGAAGAATCCGCCTGACAATGCAGGACATGTAAAAGATTCAGGTTCAATCCCTAGGTCGGGCTGATGCCCTGGAGGAGGGCATGGCAACCCACTCCGAAAATCCCATGTACAGAGGAGCTTGTACAGTTCATGTACAGTCCATGGGGTCACAAGGAGTCAGACATGAGCTAGCAACTAAACCACCACCACTAAGACATATATGAATATGATATCTAATCTGCTTTTTTCTAGGTGGCTTTCAAGTTGTCTGAGACAATTTATTCAACAGTTTATTTCCAGCTATAATGATATGAAATAAAACCTTTAAGTTAGTTTCTAGAAGTATTTATCTCTAGATGATGTAAACTGTTCTGTAGCTTTGTCTGTATGACTAGGACCCAGAGTGCACTGGTCTGATGAACGCAGCCCTAGAAAGGTTTTCATATGGAGTAGACATGGCTCCTCTTCTTTGTTTTTCTTCTATATTATCTTGACAATTTTTAAAAGTATGTTAAGCATTTTTATTTAAATATGTAGAAAGGTAGTAGCCTACCTCTCTTTACAAAAAGATATTTTTACTACATAGCACACATTAAGTTTACAAATAAATTAGAGGAGAAATGATTTTAATATGTTTAAATTATATGATTTTTCTTTTTTGATTTTCAGTGGCATTCTTGACACATTTTTTCAAGGTAATTTTTACCTCTATTGCAAATTTAGTCTCTACCTTCTAAAACAGTGGGTGGCAAACTTTTCTGTAAAGGACACAAAAGGAAATATTTTGATTTTGTGGGTAAAGCAGTGTTTCTGGGAAACAATTCAACTCTGTGGTTGTGGCATGAAAATAGCCAGAGACGGTATGGAAATGAATGACTGTGGTAGTGCACCAATAAAACTTTATTTAGAAAAACAGGCAGCAGTGCACATTTGGTCTAGAAGCCAAAGTTTGCCAACTCCTGATATAAAGTTATTCCCCCCCCCACTTTTAAACTAACTGATAAAACCAACATAACTCAGATAACCACAATGCTGTGATCACTCACCCAGAGCCAGAAATCCTGGAGCAGGAGGTTAAGTAGACCATAAGAAGCTAGTGGAGATGATGGAATTTCCAGCTGATCTATTTCAATTCTTAAAAGATGATGTTGTTAAAGTGCTGCACTCAATACCCTCAAATTTGGAAAACTCAGGAGTGGCCATAGGACTGGAAAAGGTTAGTTTTCATTACAATCACAAAGAAGGGAAATGCCAAAGAATGTTTAGTTGCACTCATTTCACACACTAGCAAGGTCATGCTCAACATCCTTCAAGCTAGGCTTCAACAGTACTTGAACTGAGAGTTTTCAGATGTACATGCTGGACTTGAAAAGGCAGAGGAACCAGAGATCAAGTTGCTAACATGTCTTGGATCATAGAATAATCAAGAGAATTCCAGAGAAACATCTACTTCTGCTTCATTGACTACACTAAAGCCTTTGACTGTGTGGGTCACAACAAACTGTGGAAAATTCTTAAAGAGATGGGAATACCAGATAACTTACCTGCCTCCTGTGAAACTATGCAGGTCAAGAAGCAACAGTTGGAACCAGACATGGAACCACAGACTGGTTCAGTATTGGGAAAGGAGTACGTCAAAGCTGTATATCATTACCCTGCTTATTTAACTTCTATGCAGAGTACTTCATGCAAAATGCCAGGCTGGATGAAGCACAAGCTGGAATCAAGATTCCAGGGAGAAATATCAATAACCTCAGATACATAGATGACACCACCCTGATGGCAGAAAGCAAAGAACTAAAGGTCCTCTTGATGAAAGTGAAAAAGGAAAGTAAAACACTGGCTTAAAACTCAACTTTCAAAAAATTGAGATCATGGCATCCAGTCCTATTACTTAATGCCAAATAGATGGGGAAACGATGGAAACAGTGACAGACTTTATTTTCTTGGTCTCCAAAATCGTTCCAGATCATGACTGCTGCCATGAAATTAAGACGCTTCTTGGTAGAAAGGTTGACAGACATAGACATCATATTAAAAAGCAGCGATATCACTTTGTTGATAAAGGTCTATATCGTCAAAGCTATGGTTTTCCCAGTAGTCATGTATTGTGAGAATTGGACCATAGAGAAGGCTGAGCACTGAAGACTGATGCTTTTGAACTATGGTGATGGAGAAGACTCTTGAGAGTCCCTTGGAAAACAAGATCAAATGAGTCAATCCTACAGCAAATAAACCCTAAATATTCATTGGAAGGACTGATGCTGAAGCTGAAGCTCCAAAAGGAGGAGAATGGGGCAACAGACGATGAGACAGTTGGATGGCATCATTGACTCAATAGACATGAGTTTGAGCAAACTCTGAAAGATAGTGAAGGACAGGGAAGTCTGATGTGCTGCTACCATGAGGTAGCAAAGAGTCAAACATGAGTGAGCAACTGAACAACAACAAAACCAACATTTAGTCTATCTTAACTATGTCAGGCAGTAATTTCATCTAGTAGGCACTTTTTATGCTTAAAAGCATTCAGAATGAAACTAAAAAACATGCATGCCGAAATTAGGGCAGAGCATATATCCACAGTCTGTGATACACTTAAGTAAAAGCTAATCCTATTTAAACAGTGAGCTCAAGCTCTTGAGACCCCAACCAATTACTTTAGCAGGAAGAGACGGAATTGCAGTTGCTTCAGTGGCAAGTCCATCCAGAGTCTCTGAAATCCAAGAAGTTTTATCCTTTTTACTCTTTTCAATTATGTTTCTTAGATGTTTTATCTCTGCTTTCATATCCTCAGCTTTTCTACTAAATCCTTCAGTAAGCAGATCATTTTGAGCCTAAAACAAAGGAAGGTGGGGAGAGGAAATTGCAAACTTTTGAAAAACACATTTTTTCAAGAGTCAGACTTTGTATTTAAGAACTTTGTTAAATTGTCTCTATTTGACACATATGATTATTCTCTCTTATTAGATTATCAAAGGATAATGTTTGTGGCAGAGAATATCTTCTGAGTTAGACCTGGACAGTGAGCGGAAGAATAGTTCCCAAGCTTACAAATGTTCACACACCATTAGGGTTGTGCTTGGCTGCTAAGTCAAGCATGAGGACAAATGCATTTATATGTTCCAGCCAAAACTCTGGGTTAGGACAGAACTATTAGTCCACTTGCACAAATTATCAGTTTCATTTGGGATGGCATGGTCACTTATATTGTGGAAATATGGGAACTTATAAGCTGATCAAGAAATTGCACATCGCCAGTTTATGTTCAATACAGGATACAGGATGCTTGGGGCTGGTGCACGGGGATGAACCAGAGAGATGATATGAGGTGGGAGGTGGGAGGGGGTTTCATGATTGGGAACTCATGTACACCCGTGGTGGATTCATGTCAATGTACGATTTAATAAAGAATTTAAAAAGAAAAGAAAAGAAAAGTAAAGGAACAACAACAAAAAAAAGAAATTGCACATAAACATGTCTAGATGGGAAAGAAACACACCTCCCACACAAGCTATGTAGTAATGCAGACAAGCTATTCACATCTGGAGGCAACTACAGCAAGTTTAGAAGATGTAAACTCCCCACATTTTTATGTCTGAACATATCAGATAGTTTTAGGTCAACATAGATCCAAATTAGAGTCTTTGTGCTTGTAAGGTTCCTGATCATTGACAGTTATCTTAGCAAAGTACCAAGTTGCTGCTAATATTAAAAACATCTGGATGGAATTCTTTGATAATCCATGAAACCCTGAATAATGTGAGCTCCGTGAGATCATCCTAGAATCACAACAACATAGCACCTAAAACCTTGGAGATGATGTTTATTATATTCTATAAGTACTTAGAGGGACCAAAGTCACCATAGCCTCTCCAAGGTCTTAGTGTGGAGCAAAATTCAAAGGTCTTTTGAAAAAAGTCAAGATTCAAAACTTTGATTAAAGCAAATGTGGTAATGCCAGTAGTGGTTTTGTTTTTTTGCTTTGACTTTCACCCATTCCTTCCTGATGTGTCAGCTCAGGGTCTGTCAGGAACTAGTGAGGCCATGCCAGACTTACCTTTAGCCTGTGTTCCAGTAGCCTTTCCTGCTCTTTCCCAAGTTTTCTCTTTCTCTCTCCAGCTTCCGTCTCAGCTGGGCTATGTTTTCCCTGAAACTTCTGTCTTGAGCTTCCATCTGCTGTTGCTGCTCGTATTGTTTCTGTCTTAGCAATTCGCGTTCCCTCTCAGCTGCCTCCTTCCTGGCTCGCTCCTCTGCCCAACAAAGGTTTCAGAAAGAGAAGCAAGTAACAGATTAGACGCAAATTCTACTTTCTTGAGATTAGAAACCAAATCAAATTTGAAAAGAGACTGGGAAATCTCAGAATTCACCTGGTGCCACACATCAGGAGCAGGTTTGAGCATATGATAGGAAAGGTCTTGACCATCTGGCTGATGTTCAACCACAACTCTGTTATTTTCAGATTTAGCAGTGTGTATTCCACAGAAGAAGTGGAAGCTCATTATTTTGGAAAGATCTTTATTTGATCTGTCAAAGGGCATTGAATGAACATCCCCACCCTGCTAAGATATGAGCCCCATACCTGCTATGGCCTTTGCCGCGTCAGTGAGGGCTTTATCTGACTGCAGGATGGATTTCTCAATTGCCACCTGATACTGCAGGAAGTTCTGGAGGACCTCGTTTGTCTAAGGAATTAAGAAGAACCAAAGCAGTTTAGATTCCTACCAAGGAGACTTTTTCTGCACAAATGAGTCCTTCTGTGTCATTTTCACTTTCTGCTTAAAATGTTCCAGGAGCCTCTTACAAAGCATTCAAGCTTCTGAGTGTCACCAGAGACTCTGCATGGCTCCTTTCAGTCCCCCGCCCAGTGCTATTTTCTTTCATCTGCCCCAGGTATCAAGCAGTCAGAAGTAATTGCAGTTGTACAAACTCACAATCTCATATATTTGCATGTTTACCTGGGGCTTTTCCCTTTGGATAACATCTCAGCCTAAACAACATGCACAAATATTTCAACTTATATTCCCCTTCTTTTCCAGGAAATTTTCCTAAACTATATGTCCAGTGTGATTGTCAGATTCTAATTTATGCTGTTGTCTCCTGCTACTTGCTAGTGTGTAACCTTAGGCAACTTATTTAAGCAGTTTGTGCTTCCTAGTTCACATATAGAAAACATGGATAATAAGATTAGATGCTTCAGAACAACTTTAGGAGGATTAAGTTTAAATATTCAGAGAAAAAGCTTAACATTATGCCTATAGGCAATAACAGTTTTATATACATTCTTTGTATTATTATAATGTTTATTATTACTACCAATGCAGCCCAAGATCACAGGTTCATAAGTGTTATCTTTCTATATATGAGGGTCTTTTTATTTGACTTCTGTCCACTTTGATCAGCCTTGAGTATAAGGATTCTGACTTTGCATCATAAATCCTCAGCATGTGGCACATTAAATGTCATGTTATTGGATAAAGAAAATGAATGACTTCTATTCTCTCTCTGATGGATATTAGAAATTGATACTCATTTTTGGGGAATGGACATTTCTCCTCCAGAATAAACAACATGTAGTAATGGAGTAGCCCTCATAGTAAACAAGAGTCCAAAATTCAGTACTTAGGTGAAATGTCAAAAACAACAGAATGATATGAGTTTGTTTCCAAGGCAAACCATTCAATACCACAATAATCCAAATCTGTGCCCCCAAACAATGATGCCAAAGAAGCTTAAATTGAACTGTTCTATAAAGACCTACAAGACCATCTAGAACTAACACCAAAAGAAGATATCCTTTTCATCATAGAGGACTGGAATGCAAAAGTAGGAAGTCAAGAGATACCTAGAGTAACAGGCAAATTTCGCCTTGGAATACAAAATGAAGCAGGACAAAGGCTAACAGAATTTTGTCAAGAGAATGCAAGGTTCATAGTAAGCACCCTTTTCAACAACACAAAAGAAGACTCTACACATGGACCAAGACCACCCGATGGTCAATACTGAAATCAGATTGATTATATTCTTTGTAGCCAAAGATGGAAAAGCTCTGTACAGTCAGTAAAAACAAGACTGGGATCTGACTGTGGCTCAGATCATGAACTCCTCATTGCAAAATTTAAACTTCAATTGAAGAAAGTAGGGGAAACCAATAGACCATTCAGAAATGACCTAAATCAAGTCCCTTATGATTATAGTGGAAGTTACAAATAGATTCAAAGGATTAGATCTATAGAGTGCCTGAAGAACTATGGACGGAAGATTGTGACATTGTGATGAGGTGGTGATCCAAACCATCCCCAAGAAGAAGAAATGCAAAGAGGCAAAATGGTTGTCTGAGGAAGCCTTACAAATAGCTGAGAAAACAAGAGAAATTAAGCCAAAGGCAAAGGAGAAAAGGAAAGATATATCCATCTGAATGCAGAGTTTCAGAGAACAGCAAGGAGAGATAAGAAAGCCTTTTTAAGTGAACAATGCAAAGAAATAGAGGGAAACAATAGAATGGGAAAGACTAGAGATTTCTTCAAGAAAATGAGAGATACCAAGGGAACATTTCATGCAAAGATAGGCACAATTAAGGACAGAAATGGTAAGGACCTAACAGAAGATATTAAGAAGAGGTGGCAAGAATACACAGAAGGACTATACAAAAAAGATCTTAATGAACCAGAAAACCATGATGGTATGATCACTCACCTAGAGCCAGACATCCTGGAATGTGAGGTTAAGTGGACCTCAGGAAGCATCTCTACAAAGAAAGCTATTGGAGGTATTAGAATTCCAGATGAGCTATTTCAAATCTGAAAAGGTGATGCTGTGAAAGTGCTGCACTCAAAATGCCAGCTAATTTGGAAAACTCAGCATGGCCAGAGGACAGGAAAAGGCCAGTTTTCTTTACATTTTGAAAGAAGAGAATGTCAAAGACTATTCAAAGTACCACACAACTGCACTCATTTCACATGCTAGCAAGGTCATGCTCAAAATCCTTCAAGATAAGTTTCAACAGTATGCAAACCAAGAGCTTTCAGGTTTTCAAGCTAGATTTAGAAAAGGCAGATGAACCAGAAATCAAATTGCTGACATGTGTTGGATTATAGAATAATCAAGAGAATTCTAGAAAAACATCTACTTCTCTTCATTGACTATGCTAAAGCTTTTGACTATGTGGGTCACAACAAACTGTGGAAAATTCTTAAAGAGATGGGAATACCAGATACCTTACCTGCCTCCTGTGAAACCTGTATGCAGGTCAAGAAGCAACAGGTAGAACTGGACATGGAACAACAGACTGGTTCAAAATTGGGAAAGGAGTACATCACGACTGTATATTATCACCCTGCTTATTTAACTTCTATGCAGAGTACATCATGCAAAATGCCTGGGTGGCTGAAAAACAAGCTAGAATCAAGATTGCCGGGAGAAATATCAATAACCTCAGATATGTAGATGACACCACCCTTTTATGGAAGAATGTGAAGAAGAATTTTAAAAACCTCTTGATGAAAGTGAAAGAGGAAAGTGAAAAAGTTGGCTTAAAACTCAACATTCAAAACACTAAGATCAGGGCATCCAGTCCCATCACTTCATGGCAAATAGATGGGGAAACAATGGAAACAGTGACAGACTTTATTTTCTTGGTCTCCAAAATCACTGCAGATGGTGACTTCAGCCATGATTTAAAAGACACTTGCTCCTTGGAAGAAAAGCAATGACAAACCTAGATAGCATATTAAAAAACAGAGACACTGCTGACAAAGCTCTGTATAGCCAAAGCTATGGTTTTTCTAGTAGTCATGTATGGATGTGAGAGTTGGACAATAAAAATGGCTGAGCACCAAAGAATTGATGCCTTCAAACAACAGTTCTGGAGAAGACTTTTGAGAGTCCCTTGGACAGCAATCAAATCAAATCAGTCAATCCTAAGGGAAATCAACCCTAAATATTCACTGGAAGGACTGATGCTGAAGCCAAAGCTCCAATAATTTGGCTCTCTGATGTGAAGAGCCTACTCAGTAGAAAAGACCCTGATGCTGAGAACAGTTGAAGACAGGAGGAGAAGGGGATGACAGAGGATGAAATGGTTGGATGGCATCACTGACTCAATGGACAGGAATTTGAACAAACTCCCAGAGATGGTGAAAGCCAGGGAAGCCTGACATGCTGCAGTCTGCAGTGTCACAGATTCAGACATGACTGAGCGACTGCACAACAACAAGGCCCTGAGCTGTCATGATATCCCCATGCTCTCTCATTACCCACACATGGAGTTTTGCTCTCAGATTTTCAGGAGACCCCCTGGACTCTATTCTGTAGGCTCTCCATGCTCCCCTTGTTCCTCACCTTCACTCCTTTCCTGGGCACATGGAAATAGTCACACTTGTAACCTTTCCATTGCTTTCTTGTAGAGTTTGTGCCCTCCAGGAACAGAGAAACTCCCTGCTGAAATACTTTTCTTTAGGGTCTTCGAAATTTGATCAAGTTTAGTCTGGCAGTATTTCGCAGATGCCTCTTCATTCTGTTGCAAAAAACCTTCCTTCTTATTCTTTATGATTTCCTACAAGGTAAATGTAGAGATGTCACCAGAAGCATGGAACAGAGGAGACAAATTTTCAAGAAATCTAATAGGAGGATTAGTCTAAGGAGGTCCTCATGAGAAAACCATTCTAGTGGAGCAACACAAGCAATGTAGCCAAAATACAGAGGATTTTCTCCCAACTCTGAAACCTCTGTAAGACTATACCGAAGTTTCTTAATCTTGCGGAAATTCAGTTTCTTCTTTTGTGAAATCCCACTTTTGAATGATCTCTTCCCTAGTGGCTCAAGTTGGTAAAGAATCTGCTTGCGTGCAGAAGTCCTGGGTTTGATCCCTGTGTCGAGAAGATCCCCTAGAGAAGCAAATGGCAACCCACTCCAGTACTCTTGCCTGGAGAAAACCATGGACAGAGGAGCAGGGCAGTCTACAGTCCATAGGATTGCAAAGAGTTGGAGATGACTGTGAGACTTTTACTTTGTTTCTTTTTTACTACTAACTCTAACATCCTGTGGTTCTATCTTCAACAAAAGCAATAAGACAAATAAAAAAGAAAGTAAATATAAAGAACAATCTTTGTTGAGAGAATCTGCCCAGGGAAATCAAGAGCAAACATCTCAGGACTGAGTTAGGACAGTTTTGAAATAATGCCACAATTCACTAAAGGAAAAATGAATTCTTGACAGATCTGTTGGATCTTCAACAAATTCCCCAAGGTTTAAAGAAAAAGGATATGTGGTCCTTTAGGATTCTATCTCCCATGAGAATCTGGGCAACTTTAAACCGAATAGGAGATACACTATAGGATGAATATATACAATTCCAGACGTCATTCCAGAAGGGCATGAATTGGAAAGGACAAATGCTAAACACAGTACCAGGAGCTTCTTCTGGAAGTCCTGATTTTCATGCTTGAAAGATTGCTTCATGAATACTACAGTGGCTTCCCTCTCACAGGCTGCGTGCACCTCCAGCAGCTCCTGGAGCATGTCTGTGGAGAGGCTCAGTCACTGGGCCCTCTGCTCACTGTAGTGGTCAGCTGCCTTCTGCATGGCCACTGAATTCTCCAGCTGGGCCAGAGTTGTCACTGCATTCTCCAAACAAGGAATTCCTCCACTGTTGATGGCATCTATATAAGTCACAACCAGAGTCCCCAGACCTGAATAAAATAAGAAACATGAAAACATATCAATTTTTCACTCAGTGTTTTGAAATTCACCAAGGTTTGAAATTACGGTTCTAAAACCACACAAAATACACACACACACACCTCAACTTCTGCTCTCATCACTTTCATTTTTAAATTTACTATTTCTTTGATTTGAGCCATAACTTTAAGAAAATATCAAATACCTACCTTCATCCAACACAACTGGAGGTGTCTCAGAAAAATTGTCTCATAATAGCACAAATTAAGAGAACAATACTGACTACACAGGTAAACGAATTAGTAGAATAATTTAAATAATATTTGTTCCTAACTCCTAACCTTTTGATGGATTTTCAGGGAGTCAGAAACTAATATTTATTTTGGACTGGTTTAAACTCACTTCTAAGTAGTCTCCTTGAGAAGAACACTTGTGGTATAAGACTTCCCCTGAGAAGTATTTGATCATTTATTGACTTTTGTCATCAATTGTGGGGATCTTTTTAAATGTAGGAACCCCAGGTATCAGTTACAAGTGATTTTAGAAAGGAATTTACCAATCCCATGGTGACAGATAATTTCTGAAACACATATATACTTATCTCTGGAGTATGAAAATGTAGAATTACATCTTTATAAAATGAAACTACTGAAGAACATATAAATGAGCATTTGATTTATATCAGGCCACAAAGAAATATGATTTTGGAAAAGTAGACTCACACTTCCCAGTGACCTTCATCCCTTCCCTGAGGATCTTGGTTCTTGCATGGCTAAAGATATATGAACAGAGAGTATTCAATTGTTCCTTGAATTTAGGATTGAGTTGGCTTTCTAAAACTTCGTCAATATGGGCTAAGAGTTCCTTATCATTTACTGGCCGGTCAAAGACAAAACACTTCCGTTTTGGGGAAAAATGCCTGATACACTCCCTGGATGCGTTGGCCTTTTTAACTCTGGGATTTGAACCTGAGGAAGAGAGAGAACAAATACAATAAGCACAGTATTCAAATAAGTCAGCTAGAAATATTAATGACTGGGGATTTTTAATTTTTGGAGTCTTCTCTGCTCATAGAACTTCTTTAATGCACTCACCCAAATTTAACTCATATGAATGACATCTCTGGAGAGAAATTTTAGGAAATATTTGTCTCTGTAAATGTATTTTGCATCCACAGAACCAAATATACTGCCTACTTTACATGTGTGCTCAGTCACTCAGTCACATCTGACTCTGCGGCCCCGTGGACTATAGCCTGCCTTATTCCTCTGACCATGGAACCCTCCAGGTAAGAATACTAGAGTGGGTTGCCAATATTCTATCCAGAGGATCTTCCTGACCCAGGGATTGAACCCGTGTCTCCTTCACCTCTCCTGCTTTGCAAGTGGATTCTTTACCCCTAAGCCACAGAGGAAGCCTGCCTGCTTTATTGGATATTTATCAAATTTAATGAATTTAATGAATGATCAAATGTCTAGTTCTGATAGAGTCCAACCAAGGCTGGAAGTAAACTGTAGGAACATAATGAAGAGGAGCTACAAACAAAGATAGTGGAGTAACAGTTAAAATAGGACATAAAAACTTCATTGACAGATGCAGTCAAAATTCACACACTACAAATAAGATTAGCTATTTTTCAGTAGAAACTCTGAATACTAAATGTGACTTAAATGTAATTTGAAGAATTCAGGACTACTCCATAAACACATTGGTTTTCCCAAATAGTCACCAACCTAAATGTAATTCATTAAAATAATTTATTAACCCAAAATAATTATGGTGAATAAATCTGTTAGAATAAAAATAATGATATGATGAGGAAAGTAAAATGAAGGATCTGACTGTTATAAGAAATGATGAAAAAGTATGTATGCAGGTCGGGAAGCAACAGTTGGACATGGACTAACACACTGGTTCAAAATTGGGAAAGGAGTACATCAAGGCTGAATGTTGTCACCCTGCTTATTTAACGTCTATGCAGAGTACATCATGTGAAATGCCAGGCTGGATGAAGCACAAGCTGGAATCAAGATTGCTGGGAGAAATATCAATAACTTCAGATGCAGATGACACCACCCTTATGGCAGAATGTGAAGAGGAACTAAAGAGCCTCTTGATGAAGGTGAAAGAGGAGAGTGAAAAAGCTAGCTTAAAATTCAACATTCAGAAAACTAAGATCATGGCATCCAGTCCTATCACTTCATGGCAAATAGATGGGGAAACAATGGAAACAGTAACAGACTATTTTCTTGGGCTCCTAACTACTGAAAATGGTGACTGCAGCCATGAAATTAAAAGCTGCTTGCTCCTTAGAAGAAAAGTTATGCCAAACCTAGACTGCATATTAAAAAGCAGACATTACTTTACCAACAAAGGTCCATATAGTCAACACTATGGTCTTTCTAGTAGTCATGTACAGATATGAGAGCTGGATGATAAGTAAGACTGAGCATCAAAGAATTGATGGCTTTGAACTGTGGTGCTGGAGAAGATTCTTGAGAGTCACTTGGACAGCAGTCAAATCAAATTAGTCAATCCTAAAGGAAATCAACTCTAAATAGTCACTGGAAGGACTAATGCTGAAGCTGAAGCTCCAATACTTCGGCCACCTGATGCAAACAGCCAACTCACTGGAAAAGATCCTGATGCTGGGAAAGATTGAAGTCAGGAGGAGAAGGGGATAACAGAGGATGAGATGGTTAGATTGAATCACCGACTCAATGGATACGAGTTTGAGCAAACTCCCAGAGATGGTGAAGGACAGGGAAGCCTGGCTTGCTGCAGTCTATGGGGTCACAAAGAGTTGGATGACTGAGGGACTGAAGAACAAATAGACTGAAATTGAATCCTGGGTGTAATCAGGGTGTAAAGTCACTTTTTGTAGTTTATACAGCTATCCAATCTCCAGAAAGTTACATCTGCCTTTGAGAAGAGTACAAACTAAGGGGAATATGTTCTTCATTGTGATATTATGCCTTACAATAACATTAACAGTTCATTGTTTCATTGTCACAAAAAGTGATAAGCATAATAAGGAATACAGCTGTCTGGTTTTTGAAGAGTTTTAACACATTGTATCTGGATGTTAAGGTACAGTTTACCTTAAGTATAACTTAGTTTTGAGTAATTTTTACTCTAATTCCTGCTACTGCTATATCACTTCAGTCATGTCCGACTCTGTGTGACCCCATAGATGGCAGCCCACAAGGCTTCTCTGTCCCTGGGAGTCTCCAGGCAAGAACACTGGAGTGGGTTGTCATTTTCTTCTCCAACGCATGAAAGTGAAAAGTGAAAGTGAGTTGCTCAGTCGTGTCTGACCCTCAGCGATCCCTGGACTGCAGCCTTCCAGTCTCCTCCATCCATGGGATTTTCCAGGCAAGAGTACTGGAGTGGGATGCCATTCCTAGATAAGTGTAATTAGATAATTCACTTAAGCCTCATTATTTTTTAATAATTTTATGTGATGCTCTAGCTTATCTATACTTTAAGATAAGTACATTTATATCTGAATTTCACAACCATCTAAAATATTTGAAAACATATAGTTCAAAATATTTTATACTTGCATCAAATTTTTCTTTTTTTTAATCCAAGTACAGTTGATTTACAATATTATATTAAATTCAAGTGTAAAGCATACAGGTTCAGTATTTTTGAAGATTATACTCTTTTAAAAGTTATCACAAGTTACTAGGTATAACCTGTGCTATACAATATAAACTTATTGCTTACCTATTTTATGTCTAGTAGCTTGTATATCTGAAAATCATACTTCCATCTTTCCCCTTCCTCTTTACCTCCCCCACTAATTTTTTTCTATATCTGTGAGTCTTATTCTGTTTTCCTATATACATGAAGGAATTTTAAGGTGACAGAAATAAATGAAAAGCTATATTGTGCTCTTGGACTGAAAAACAATATTGTGAAAATAGCCATACTAGCCAAAACAATATACATATTTACTGCAATTCCTATTAAAATACCCAGAACATTTTTTCACAGAACTAAAACAAATAACCCTAAAATTCAAATGGAATCACAAATGATCTTGAATTGCTAAAGCAACTTTGAGAAAGAAGAACAAGTCTGAGGTATGACTCTCCCAGACTTCAGACTATATACAAAGATACAGTCATCAAAACAGCATGGTAGCAGCACAAAAACAGACACACAGATCAGGGTAATAGAAGGAGTCCAGAAACAAACTCATGCACCTACAGTTAACTAACATACAAAGGAGATGAGATTATGCACTGGAAAAAAGAGTCTTTTCAATAAGCTGTTGTGGGAAACTGGACAGCTACATATGAAACAATGACTTCAGTCCATTTCCTCACACCATATATAAAAGGAAACTCAAAATGAATTAAAGACCTAAAAGTAATAACTAAAAGCATAAAATTCCTAGAAAAAAGCATAGGAAAAGCACACTTTGATGTAAATAGTAGCTATATTATTTTTGAATCACTCTTCTATCTTATCAAAAATGGGCAGAGGACCTATATAGACATTTTTCCAAACTTGATATACAGAGCCAACAGGTACAGGGAAAGATGCTCAACTATGATAACTATTAGAGAGCTACAAATCAAAAACAGTCTACATATGTTAATAATAAATACTGATGAAGATGTGAAGAAAAAGGAGTACTTGAACACTCTTGTTCTTGTTCTGTCCCGAAGTCATGTCTGACTCTTTGTGATCCTATGGACTGCAGCATGCCAGGCTTCCCTGTCCTTCACTATCTCCCAGAGTTTGCTCAAACTCATGACCATTGAATCGGTGATGCCATCCAACTATCTTATCCTCTGTCACACCCTTCTCCTCCTGCCCTTAATCTTTCCCAGCATCAGAGTCTTTTCCAGTGAGTCAGCTTTTCACATCAGTGGCCAAAGTATTGGAACTTCAGCTTTCAGTCTTTTGAATGAATATTTAGGCTTAGTTTCCTTTAAGATTGACTTATTTGGTTACTTTGCGGTCCAGGGTACTCTCAAGTCTTCTCCAACACCACAGTTCAAAAGCCATCAATTTTTTGGTGCACAGCCTTCTTTATGGTTCAACTTTCACATCCATACATGACTATTGGAAAAACCGTAGCTTTGACAATATGAACCTTTGCTGGCATAGTGATATCTCTGCTTTTTAGTACACTGTCTAGACTTGACATAGCTTTCCTTCTGAGGAGCAAGCATCTTTTAATTTCATGGCTGCAGTCACCATCCACAGTAATTTTGGAGCCCAAGAAAATAAAATCTGTCACTACTTCCACTTTTCCCCCTTCTATTTGCCATAAAGTCATGAGTCTAGATTCCATGATCTTAATTCATTGAATGCTGAGTTTTAAGCCAGCTTTTTCCACTCTCTTTTCTCACGCTCATTAAGAGGCTCTTCACTTTCTGCCATTAGAGTGGTATTATTTGCATACCTGAAGTTGTTGACATTTCTCCCAGCAATATTGATGCCAGCTTGTGATTCATCCATTCATGCATTTCGCATGATGTACTCTGCATAGAAGTTAAATAAACAAGGTGGTAATACACAGCCTTGATGTACTCCTTTCCCAATTTGGAACCAGCCTGTTTTTCCATGTCAGCTATTTACAAAGCCTCCTCAGACAACCACTTTGCCTTCTTGATTTCCTTTTCTTTGGGATGGTTTTGGTCACTGTCTTCTATATAATGTTACTAACCTCTGTTCCATAGTTCTTCATGCACTCTGTCTACAAGATCAGATCCCTTGAATCTACTCACCACCTCCACTATACAATCATAAGGGATTTGATTTAGGTCATACCTGAACGGCCTCGCAGTTTTTTCTGTGTTGTGCTTAGTCACTCAGTCGTGTCTGACTCTTTGTGACCTCTTGGATTCTAGCTTGCCAGGCTCCTCTGTCCATGGGGATTCTCCAGCCAAGAATACTAGAGTGGGTTGCCAATTCCCTCCTTCAGGGGTCTTCCTAATCCAGGGATCAAACCCAGGTCTCCTGAATTACAGGCAGATTCTTTACCAGCTGAGCTACCAGGGAAGTCTGAATTTTTTCTACTTTCTTCAATTTAAGCCTGAATTTTGCAATAAGGAGTTCATGATCTGAGCCACAGTCAGCTCCAAGTTTTGTTTTTGCTGACTGTATCGAGCTTCTCCATTTTTGACTGCAAAGAATAAAATCAATTTGATTTTGATATTAACCATCCAGTGATGTCCATGTGTAAAGTTGTCTCTTATGTTGTTGGAAGAGGGTGTTTGCTATTACAAGTGTGTTTTGTTGATAAACCTCTGTTAGCCTTTGCTCTACTTCATTTTGTACCCCAAGGCCAAACTTGCTCATTATTCCAGGTATCTCTTGACTTCCTAGTTTTGCATTCCAGTCCCCTATGATGAAAAGGACATCTTTTTTAATTGTTAGTTCTAGAAGGTCTTGTAGGTCTTCATAGAACTGTTCAACTTCAGCTTCTTCAGCATTTGTGGTTAGGGCATAGATTTGAATTACTATGATGCTGAATCATTTGTCTTGGAAACAAACCAAGATCATTCTGTCATTTTTGAGATTCCACCCAAGGACTGTATTATGGACTTTTTTGTTGACGGTGAGGGCTATTCCATTTCTTCTAAGGGATCCTTGCCAAGTGTAGTAGATATAAAGGTCATCTGAATTAAATTCACCCATTCCCATCAATTTTAATTTACTGATTCCTAAAATGTCAATGTTCATTCTTGTCATCTTCTGCTTGACCATGTGCAATTCACCTTGACTCTTGGACCTAACATTCCAGTTCCTATTTGACTTTGTTCTTTATAGCATCAGACTTTACTTTCACCAACAGACACATCTACAACTGACCATCTTTTCTGCTTTGGCCCAGCCTCTTCATTCTTTCTGGAACTATTTCTATGCTCATCTCCAGTAGCGTGTTAGAAACCTCACATGGAGGGATCATCTTCTGCTGTCACATCTTTTTGCCTTTTCATATTGTTCATGGCATTCTTGAGGCAAGAACACTGGAGTGGTTTGCATTCCCTCCTCCAGTGAACCAGGTTTTATCAGAACTTTCTACTATGACTCATCCATTTGGGTGGCCCTGCATGGCATGACTCATAGCTTCATTGAGTTATGCAAGCCCCTTCACCATGACATGGCTGTGATCCATGAAGGGTCAAACACTCTTGTAGGAATATAAATTGGTACAGCCACCATGGAAAACAATGTGGAAGTTTTCAAAAACTAAAAATAGAACTTCCATATAATTCAATAATTCCATGCCTAGATATAAAGCGTGGGGGAAAAAACCCCCACTAATTTGAAAAGGTACATTCCCTCTAATGTTCACAGCAGCAGTATTAAACAATAGCCAAGATACTGAAGCAATCTATGGAATAATACTTGGCCATTATAGAGAACAAAATTCTTTGCAGGAACATGGATAGACCTAGAGAATATTATGCTAGTGAAATAAGTTAGACAAAGAAAGACAAATGCTATATCACTTATATGTAAAATCTAAAAAATAAAACAAGCAAATATACATAGTTCTGAATAATTTCATTTGACTTAAATCCTATTCTTCAGTGAACAAAACTATAGTTGCTAGAACTTATCAAGGAGTAACAACCTAGTTCCCAGGCACCATTTCTATGAGTCTTGACCTAGTCTCAAATACAGATGCTATCACAAGATGATGGGCAGTGTTTCATAGCTTTGACCCTCTTTAGGACCATCTACCCCAAGCCATTTTCTGATACCTTTAATCAGCTTCAAGGCATTCTCCAGGTACTCATCTTCTGTGATAGGGGCACCATTTAATTTAATCTCCAGGGTGAAATCCCGTACAGTCCAGATAAAGTCTGGAAAGAAAAACTCACAAACTCTGTCGAATCTCTTACTCCATCCATTTTTGGAGAGGACTTGGCCCCGATGAGTTCTGTGAGCTCTGTCACATAACTAGCACTTGGTTAAGGAAAACAAAATGCATGTGCAGAATTTCCACATTTTTCTCATAAAAAATTATAAGCTCTCTCTTTTGACCTGGGTCCCCTCTCCTTGGAAACAAAGGCAATTCAACCACAGGGAAGGGGAATCTGGTTTGGTCTCCATTCTCATCAATTTCTCAGTAAAACCAGGACACTGCAGTTTCTCCAAGGCATCATTGTTGATGGTGTTCATGCTGTTGTAGACTAAAGCACTGCTCAAAAGCACAGCCAGGTCAAAGATCCATGAGTCGTTCTTACAGTCACCCTGGAAAACATACGAAAGCAAGCACTTAGCAGTCGTCTCTTAAAAAACTGACTCAGTTATTTGTTTAATATCTTTTATTTGTTATTTCAGATAATTAATATAGTGTTGTAGAAAGAAAAAAACCTTGAAAACAGAATTAAAGGAAAAACTTGGGCAATTATACTGACATTTTTTGTGATCTCTGTTCCCTCATCAATAAAAATTCAGATAATATATTCCTCCAAGTGTCCCTTTTTTTCTGAGTGGGATGAAATAAGATAATAAGGGTTAAAAAAAAAGTAGAATGCCTCTTAATCAATTCATTTTTCAATAATACATGACACCACATGCTCATTTAACAAAAAAGTAAACCAAAAAATGTATACTTTGCTGGTCACAGCTGAATGCTCAGAATAGATGCAGTTAAAATAAACATTTATGAAAACTGTTACTAAATGTTATACATTTTTTTTGACATAGGGAGTAAATATAAATGATAATGGATATACCCAAGATTATTGTCTCATGGTATTTATAAATATTTAAAAACAAATACAACAAAGATAATAATATATTCAAATATCTTACATATTAGTAGTGAACCTAAGCAGTGAAACCAATAGCCATGATGGTAAAAATAATGGATCTGTCACAGGGAATAAATCTGTCTTACCTTTTCCACATCCTCCAGGCCCTCAGTGTCCAGAAGGACCAGGATATGGTCTGATTTGGAAGGGTGAGGCACACACCACATCCAGATGCCCTTGGTTTTAGACTGCACTGTGGGGCCCAGAGGGAAACCTGCAAGGGGAGGGAAAAAGCAGATTCAGTGACAGCAGGTTGTCCAAACAACCAAGCAGCTACAAAGTCCAAATTGTTGGAATATGGGTATCCCAGCACACAAGATGGTACTATCTCTGTTTCAATAATGTTCTAATTTTTCTGTCTTCTATTCCTAGAAAGAAGGAATATTAATAGTGAGAATGATGCCAAGCAATGGCTCAAGATGGAGACAAACAGATATCCATGAATCAGACAAAACATAGGTCCCTGATAACTGTAACAAGAATACTTTGTAAGAATGATGAGACTCAAAGCCCAAGAGAATTGAATTGATGAAAGACATAGGAAGGGGAAAAGTGGAAAAAGGAAACTAAGAATATTTTTTGCCCGAAAAAAAATTTTTTTTTAAAGAGGAATGGGGATGCTAGCCATAATATCATGTGAAATCCAGTAAGGGTTTTTTAAGACAGGTATTCAAACGTTTTCTCATGTTAATGGTAATATTGTATAGAAAAATAAAATATGTTTTTGAGACAGAGGAGACACAATTGCAGGAAATAGTGCTCGAGGAGGTCTGAAAAGGTCAGATTTTTGACCATTCAGTTCAGTTCAATCGCTCAGTCGTGTCTGACTCTTTGCGACTCCCTGAACTGCAGCATGCCAGGCCTCTCTGTCCATCACCAACTCCCGGAGTCCACTCAAACCCACGTCCATCGAGTCAGTGATGCCATCCAACAATCTCATCCTCTGTCGTCCCCTTCTCCTCCTGCCCTCAACCTTTCCCAACATCAGGGTATTTTCCAATGAGTCAGCTCTTTGCATCAGGTGGCCAAAGTATTGGAGTTTCAGCCTCAACATCAGTCTTTCCAATGAACACCCAGGACTGATCCCCTTTAGGATGGACTGGGTGGATCTCCTTGCAGTCCAAGGGACTCTCAAGAGTCTTCTCCAACACCACATTTCAAAAGCATCAATTCTTCGGTGCTCAGCTTGCTTAATAGTCCAACTCTCACATCTGTACATGAATACTGGAAAAACCATAGCCTTGACTAGATGGACCTTTGTTGGCAAAATAATGTCTCTGCTTTTTAATATGCTGTCTAGGTTGGTCATAACTTTCATTCCAAAGAGTAAGCATCTTTTAATTTCATGGCTGCAGTCACCATCTGAAGTGATTTTGGAGCCCAGGAAAATAGTCTGACACTGTTTCCACGGTTTCCCCATCTATCTGCCATGAAGTGATGGGACCAGATGCCATGATCTTAGTTTTCTGAATGTTGAACTTTAAGCCAACTTTTTCACTCTCCTTTTTCACTTTCATCAAGAAGCTCTTTAGTTCTTCTTCACTTTTTGCCATAAGGGTGGTGTCACCTGCATATCTGAGGTTACTGATATTTCTCCCGGCAATCTTGATTTCAGCTTGTGCTTCATCCAGCTCAGCATTTCTCATGATGTACTCTGCGTAGAAGTTAAATAAGTAGGGTGACAATATGCAGCCTTGACGTGCTCCTTTTCCTATTTGGAACCAGTCTGTTGTTCCATGCCCAGTTCTAACTGTTGCTTCCTGACCTGCATATAGGTTTCTCAAGAGGAAGGTCAGGTGGTCTGGTATGCCCATCTCTTTTGTAGGAGAGATTTTCCTTAACAGGAATAAAGCAAAGAATATGACAACAGATTATAGTAAGGTACTGATTCAGTGGTGAGAATTATAGCTGGAAGTTTGGTTTATTGAGAGGAATTTGGTTCTCCCTGAACATGATCAGGTAAGAAAATTAAGAAGCTGGGATGTACTTGGATTCAAGTAACTGGCTCTTGATGTAGTATAACACTCACCAAGGTTCTGTCCTGCAAGATGGTTCATCAAGTAGAATTTGCCGGTGCGACACAGTCCTACAGTGGCCACCACCACCACTGGCTGAGAAATGTTCTCAAAAATCTGTAGAGTTTTCTGATTCACTGAAAACTGTGCATTTTTGTTTTCTACCAGACAGATGGGATCCATCATGTTGGGTCCAGATGCCATGGTAACTTGACAACCTAGGCAAGCTTCCTAGTAGAAATAAGACTACAAAGTTATTCTGTGACTCTGAGGTATCCAAAGTACCCATTATTTAGGAGTGGGTGAAACTACTGTACTTTCTGTGAGACAAAATGTAACCTAATTTAGCGTATTACAGAGGGTTCTTCCATCATTTCCCCAAATCTCTGATGATGTTGATAATGAAACAAAGTGTTATCACTCTCCATATTTTCACTACTATAATAATAATAAGATACACATAATTGTTACCATGCATTGAGGGCCCAAGCCCTCATGACACATACCCTATATACCCAGCTACACTGATACTTATGAGAACCTACAAGTTACAAAGTATTATCTCCACTTTGAAAATGAGATACATGTGTCTCACAAAGTTTAATGCAGTAAGTCATAGAGCCTGGAATGAAAACTTAAGACAACTGAACAAAATGAAGACTAACAAACTCTAGGCTCTTGTTTCCCCAAAGAGACATCATAAACAACAAAAATGTCACCTAGAACAAGCATATAATTATTCTGTTAAATAGTTAAAGGTTTGAAGCAACCAGACAAGTACCTGAATTTAAAAAGCCATGTTAAAATGGTAGGAAAATATGTGGTATTTTCTCTTGTCCTTGGTCCACACGCTACTCCATGAGGTGTAATCTTTGTCTGGGGGAGGTAGTTACCCATTTACAACTTTTACCCAGAAAGAAGAGAACAGAATTTATTTATAGTATTCTAACCTATCTGAGAGCTACCAATCCTAGTCTCTGTACTACTTCACATGGATCTCGGCCAAGGGTTGGGAAGGAATATGTAGAAGCATAACTTAATTTTCAGTTGGAAAGAAGCAGTAGAAAATTCAGAGAGACAAAAGCCTGGGGCCAGAGATTAACAATAAGGACATCAGAGAGACCATCTAAGAAAGCATTCCAGTTTCCAATTTCCTTCTTCAAATTAAATGGAGCAGAGCAGACTATTAACAATCTTCTAATCTATTATGAGCTTCCTAAAGGACTGGTGTCTCCTTCTACTAACTTGGATCTCAGGTAGGGAGCAGCAGAGAGAATTGATTGAGAACGTTGAAGAAAGGCTAACCTGCAGAGCTTTGTGACCAGACAATATTGGTATGCGACATTGTGATTTATAATAAGAAATCTTTATTTGGTCTTTATCCCTGTTCCTGAAAGATAGCTCCTAAATCCCTTGCAATTTCCCAAGTGATGGGAGTGGTGGAAGTATCTTTGTTATATCTTTTGGCCTTTTTCCCCAGTACCTGAAATAGCTATAGAGGGATAAAGAGGAAAGAAGAGTTTTGTTATTCACCAGAAGCTTCTATCAGCCACAACAGTTTATATCAATGAAATGATTGTGGAAATCCCCTATATAATCAGAGAAAGGAGGCTGGTTGCCAGGGGAGCTGCCCTTCTTATTGGAGAGTTAAAACTTTCAGC
>SJYO01047630.1:0-10000 GCA_006410555.1 Capra ibex
ATTCGACAATTACATGACACATAAATGGGATCTGAGACACAAATTCAGTCAAGGTGGGTTTCCGAGTCTTGGCTGAACTGTTTGGTCATACAATATGAGTATGGGACAAGAGGATTAGACACAATTACTTTGACATACAAACAAACCTTTAGACGGAAAGAAGTTCTAAGTGCAGGTAGTAAAACACCGGCCCCTACTGAGTGGACCACGGTTACAACAGAGTTACGCACAACACCCACTCCCCGGGTCACGGTAAGAGACTCAAAACTCTGTAAAGGTAAGAGATTAATCGTCTGACGATCATCGATATATTGTAGACCGACTTCTCATCGTACCCCGTGAGAATGCCAGGGGAAGACTACAGATACAGTCTTCGAAAGAGATAGAGAAAGTATGAAATTATTTTGAAGTAATGTGTTTTCACGACTCGCTAGTTCGGAGCAGTGACCGGGACCTAACTTAAGAGGAGGCCTCCGGTTCTTAGGACGACAGAGCACCGAGTCGTTGTTTGAAAACGAAGGTTTAATATACTTAAACTGTTTACTGTTTTTCTTATCTTCTGCTGGATACGATTGTCCACTTTACACTCCTTACCTCGTCTCGTAGGGGTAAAGGAAGTCGTCCCTCTGGTCCTCACGTCTTTAAGTCGTGAAGTGGACCCGGAGACACTCTACCAAGTCCAGGACGTGAATTGAGACCTCGGGAGGTTTGAGGAAACCGACGCGGGGTCGCCGGCCCTCCCCCGCGGGCTAGAGNCTTCTGCTGGATACGATTGTCCACTTTACACTCCTTACCTCGTCTCGTAGGGGTAAAGGAAGTCGTCCCTCTGGTCCTCACGTCTTTAAGTCGTGAAGTGGACCCGGAGAGACTTCGTCAAGTCCAGGACGTGAATTGAGACCTCGGGAGGTTTGAGGAAACCGACGCGGGGTCACCGGCCCTCCCCCGCGGGCTAGAGAGGCATTGACTGTCTGGGCGTGGCGGGTGGGTCGCCCTGGGCGGACGTCCCGACGGGGATCCCGTAGTCTAGGTGCCTCTCTTGAGCGCCCACCGGCACCCGTCCTCGGCGCTGGCCTCGCTCCGCGGCGGCCCCGGGTCCCTCTCGAACCCCGGCGCCCTTGTCTCTCCTTTGAAGGAAAAGCCCGGGTGACGGGTCCGCTCGAAACGCGGCGCAGCGAGTCTCGGAAACTAAAGACGTGGAGGTTTCAGATCTATTCGATGGTGACGCAGGTAGGAGGGGAAGGACCCTCTTCTAAAATCGGTCTCGCCAAGTGTGGCCACGGGAACTTACGGCGCTAACTGCCGACCTTTAGTGTCGTACGACACCACACAAAAGTCTAAGTCCCAACAAAACCTCACTCACCTTCAGCAAGTCAGCACAGACTGAGAAACGCTGGGGTACCTGATATGTCAGGTACCTTAAGAGGTCCGGTCTTATGACTTCACCCATCGGAAAGGGAAGAGGTCCTCTAGAAGGGTTAAGTCCCTGACTTGGGTCCAGGGGAGTAACGACCGTCTAGAACTGGTCGGTTCGGTGTTCCCTTCGGGAACAAATACCCCGTTTCCTCATTAAGTCCCTTTCCCCTTGCCATAGATGTTAGACCTACCCTTAGATGATCTATGACCCTGGGAGGTCACCCTTCTGAACCCCTGTTTTGACTCTGAAGTTTTCTTCGAGGAATCATGTCCCTTTTAATAAAGTAACTTGTAATTATCTTTGCCAATTAAAGAGGACAGTACAAGTAACCAACCTTTTACAAAATTTTACATCTTCAGAAGTTGAGTGTAGTTTAAGTTTATAAAAGAAATACGGTGTTGTTATGAAATTCAAGGACCGAAATTACCTTCGTTTTAGTAGTTATTACAAAAGTTATAATGAAAAAACATAAAGAGAAGTAGACTCCCTTTCGGTACAAACTGTTTGAATACTTGGTCATTGATAAAACTTATTGAGTAAAGTTAAATGTTTTAGGAAAAAAGGAGAGTAAAGAAAATTGGTTTCAAGTAGACAATTCGTAAAAAAAAATCAGTCAAAAAGTAACCTCTCAAAGTACTTGAAAAAGTTTTACAGAAGAGTACACCTATCCAAGAAATTTTCAACGTTAATTTTACGAAGACTAAAGTCGTATTACACATGAGTCATCTGTGGTTGACACTTTATCCGTCAACCTATATATTAAGGTCGTACGCAGAAACCTTCTGTAGTAGTAGTCCTATCTAAAAATTTCCGGACTTTTGATCTCGTTCAGTACTGGATCAAGTAGTCAAACCTGTCTTCTGTCAAGACCCGAAACTTGTGTTCTTTTGGTGTTTGAGGAACCAGTGTTTACTTTAAGTCTGACCTATGGTCGGTCTACCGTCCTCACGTCACACTCACACGTCGGACCCTAGACCAACTCCTGGAACGTTAGACACACAGAAGATCGACCTCTAGTACCTCAAACTTGCTTTTACTTAGTACTCGAGGAAATGGACCCATTTCTCTGTCACGTTCTCGTCACCCACGTAAGAGATACCTAGTCTTTAAGTGTCTCCTCCGGACGTGAAGGTCACCTATACTACCCCTTTCCGACAGTAGACAAGGTCACGTCACCAGAATTTTGATTGCAGAGTCGAGGTGTCGAGAAGAGGAGTTGCGATGAGCCACTACGACCCCGAGATCAAGGAAGGTCCTGTAAAGAGGAAACGGACGTCTAACAAAAAGAAAGGGTACGGTCAAGGTTCCCACCTGATCTTCCGACCTTCCTTAAAAGACAAAAGGACTGACCTCATACTGACTATTGTTGGCGGTAGTTAATCCTTTTCCTGTTGATTACCATCGACGATCTACGATACACAGTGGTCAGTCTACCCGTTTTTGATTTGTTCTACTATTCTGGGACAAAACCCGTTCCACACTCTTGTACATTCTCGAAGATACCAGAACTATACCTAATTACATCGGTAACAATAGTACCTGTCAACCGTCATACGTACACGTTCTAAATACACAACCGTTTATTATAACTCAAGTACGGGGAATAAGTCTCTTTCTGAGAGTGATCCCATACCGTGGACGTAAGTGAACATCGTCAGAGAGGAGATTTCCGTGACTAAAGACTCTTCCTTGTCGAGACCCTCCACTGGGACGGTCGTGAATCCCTGACCTCAGAAATACCTTTTGTTGATCCTAGTTTGGGTCCGGTCGGGTCCCGACCTCTNCACGTTCTAAATACACAACCGTTTATTATAACTCAAGTACGGGGAATAAGTCTCTTTCTGAGAGTGATCCCATACCGTGGACGTAAGTGAACATCGTCAGAGAGGAGATTTCCGTGACTAAAGACTCTTCCTTGTCGAGACCCTCCACTGGGACGGTCGTGAATCCCTGACCTCAGAAATACCTTTTGTTGATCCTAGTTTGGGTCCGGTCGGGTCCCGACCTCTCGCCTTGGAGTGTGACGTACCGGGAACGAGAAAAGAAGGACGGACACGGACGACGACTTTCTGCCTTTGGGTCGTCTCTTAACTCTTCCACTAATATCTTTCTCAATTTTTCATCATGTCCTGATGAGTATGATTTCTTGTTCTTTGTAATAATTACTCATTACACACACTAAGAGACGTCAGAATCCTCTGGAGAGACTAAAGGGATAATAAGTAAAAATATCATCTAGTTTCGTAAAAGATGATTAGGAAGAAAAAGTTTCTTAAAGATACTGAAGGATCTTACGAAGATCTTCAGACTTTGTGTCTTTAACCTTAACAGAGGTCGTAACTCGTGTCTTCTCAAGTGTTTGATTTAATACTTTGATCGTGGGTTCAATTTATAAAAATGGTTCCTGGGTCGTAGAAAGGTCACAACGGAAAGTCAGTGACGGAGCCCGGTCGACAGGACAGACAAGGGGTACCCGTCGATGAGACCCTGAGTGACGAACTAGTAAAGACGGTCCGTGTGACAATACGAAGAACATTATACCCGGGTAACTAGGATTGTCATTGGGACACTTTTTGATGACAATAAAAGGTCTACAATTTCTTCTCTTAGTCCTGTCGTACGCACGGACGCACGTACGATCCAACCACGTCTCCACAGGTTGAGGACACTGGGTACCTGTCATCGGGTGGTCCGAGGAGACAGGTACCCTAAAAGTTCTTTCTTATGACCTCCCCCAACGGTATAGGTAGAGGAATCACAAACACTATAAAAAGTCCCAGTGTGACGACAATTTATCGTCTCGACGTAAGTTTCCAAAACTTTCAAGATCTTGAGAGGAAAGTCAACACGAGAGAAGGTCACTAAAGGTGAGTCTCTTTGAAACTTCGGTCTTTGGTAGTGTCTTGTCTCGAGGACACAACCTCCGTCACTTCTATATCACATTCCCTCACCTAACAAGTCATTTCGTCCTGGCTCCTCTTCCACCCTCCTTCTCATTGTCCACAGTCCGAGTCGGTCAGTCGTGGTGTACAACCGTTGAAAAGACCTCCTCTACTCAGAATGGGGTCTATGACTGTGGTTGTCAAGAAACGACTGATCCATATTTAATCAAATAGACACTGAAGTCCTGATTAGTAAAAGGTGTCAAAGTCTTGAGGAAAGATGGAAAAAAAAAAAAAAAGGGGGAACCTCCCCACCTTACCTCCCGACGTGAGGCATCGAACGTCTTAGGTACCGTGGACTCGAGGATATGACCTTCGCACCTCAGCTTTGGTGACCTGACGGTCCCTTAAGGTCATTAAGGTGGAAACTGTTAGTTCAGGACTCTTCATTATCTTGGTAAGGTATCATATTTACCTGTTTACGATAAGGTGTTATCCAAATACATCTGTTTTATTTCTAAATCCAGAAGTCTTACTTCTTTGTTCAAAAGGGAGTATTCTTAAATTATTTTTGTTTAATCTTCTAATTCCTTTACTTGTACAAAAGATTTAAAATAATGTTACATTTGTTTTTAAAATTTACTTTTATATTTATACTACTCTATTTGATTATTTACTTTTATACGTGTATTTCTTTGTATATTTATTGTAGTCCCTCAGTAGCGATACGTGTCTAAAGGCACGTCGACTTACGAAAAATATGGATGAACGAATAATGATGACTCTTTCTTAAATAACTAAATAAGTTATTTATAAAACCGATTTCGTCTTAAGTCTCAGAGAATTTACTGGTGTCCACCCTCACTGCACCGCAGAATCAGTCACTCTCAGTACAGTTCCACTCAAGTCCAGAGGTAGGTAGTAGAATTGGAAAGAACGTTCGACCGACTACTTCTGTTCCTAGAGTACTAAAGGTCAGACTGCTATAGGGTCCGTGTCAGCGACATAGGGAAGAGAAAGTCCATCTGTACCTACGGGACCTTCATGGAGAAGTGTCGGTCCCACCCCGGACAGGAAGGGTCCCGTCTCAGAAGGGGAGGGTAGTGGACGGGGTCCGTCCACAGGTCCACCAGGTCGACGACTACCTCAGGTAACGCCTCGACGAGGTCCTCCCACCACAAGGTCCGTCGTCTCCGCGCGAGACACACCTTCTCCAACTTCGAGACGACCTCGTAGAGCACCTCGTGTCTCTACCGGACCCGAAGTACTTCGACCGGCGGGAGGTGGTAGAGGACCCCCTTTCGCTTCAGAAAAGACAGGACGTCTGTCTTCGCTCCCCTCTAAGAGTAGACCGGGTCCTAGGACTCCAAGACCGACGGTTGATCGTACACCAAGACTCTGTCTAGTGTCGGGTCCCTAGGAGGGCCCGGTATCGACTGGTCACGGTCCCGGTACTCATCTCTCTAGTGCTTCCGGTACCCCTTCTACGCCGACGACGACCCGACCGACTCTGCCGCAGACCCACTTGGAACTCCATCCAAGAGACTACGGTACGAAAGATTCACTCTGGTAATTTATCCCTTGTACTATCAAAAGTAAAAGATCAGTAAAGATATGTGAAAATGAAGGATTAAACCAAAAGACAATACATAACACTTATACCAGTTTCTTTAACAGTAGATAAATTTCATGATTAAAATGGAAAAGGGTCATTGAAGTCTACACGAATAGGTTTACCTATAAGTAGTAGTTTACTCTTACCAGAAACAGAATATAATCTTAACTTCACGTAAAAACTAATGTGTGTAGTAACGAGGGACAAAGAGTACGTATTTACAAGGAGAGGAGAAAAGGCCCTTGTGTGGACATCGGGAGTAGAACCCGAGGCAAAGGGGAGAGTGAGACGGATCCTTCGGTCCGGGGAGTCGGGGCACCAAAAGTATAAATAAATCCCTAAATCGTCTAGTGACACCGAGGACTAGAGTGATTTTGCTTCCTACCCAAAAGGAATCACAAACTATATTTCTCGTCCGACTAATAATAGTCAGGTACTCGAGTGGGGTGCAAAAAGGAGGAAGATCTTGTGCAAAGACGTCCAGGTACACCGACACAAAATCCCTTGGTGTTCCAGTCCCGGTAATGTCTGTAGTGGGAAAGAAAGGTGGTAAAAGAATGACCTCTGGACAACAGGAGGTGTCAGACCCGGTTATGGAGGTGGTCTTAGGACCAAGAAGAGTCCCTTGTACCCACTCCTCAGAGATTTAGGTCCTATTAACATAAAAGGATCGTCGTGGAGTGAGTGTTCCCTCTCTAGTGTACCTCGGAGGAGACAGGAGACCTCACTGACTCAGGGGAAGGAGTGGACGACCTGAGGGAGGGATGTCTGTCCGAGTGGTGTAGGACGACGGAGTTTTAGAGGAAAGACACCTCCCGAACAACTAAACAACCCTTTTATTTAAGAGAAGGACTTGGGGTNACGTATTTACAAGGAGAGGAGAAAAGGCCCTTGTGTGGACATCGGGAGTAGAACCCGAGGCAAAGGGGAGAGTGAGACGGATCCTTCGGTCCGGGGAGTCGGGGCACCAAAAGTATAAATAAATCCCTAAATCGTCTAGTGACACCGAGGACTAGAGTGATTTTGCTTCCTACCCAAAAGGAATCACAAACTATATTTCTCGTCCGACTAATAATAGTCAGGTACTCGAGTGGGGTGCAAAAAGGAGGAAGATCTTGTGCAAAGACGTCCAGGTACACCGACACAAAATCCCTTGGTGTTCCAGTCCCGGTAATGTCTGTAGTGGGAAAGAAAGGTGGTAAAAGAATGACCTCTGGACAACAGGAGGTGTCAGACCCGGTTATGGAGGTGGTCTTAGGACCAAGAAGAGTCCCTTGTACCCACTCCTCAGAGATTTAGGTCCTATTAACATAAAAGGATCGTCGTGGAGTGAGTGTTCCCTCTCTAGTGTACCTCGGAGGAGACAGGAGACCTCACTGACTCAGGGGAAGGAGTGGACGACCTGAGGGAGGGACGTCTGTCCGAGTGGTGTAGGACGACGGAGTTTTAGAGGAAAGACACCTCCCGAACAACTAAACAACCCTTTTATTTAAGAGAAGGACTTGGGGTAGGAGAGAGGACCTCACAAAGACACTTCCTGGGATCCAGAGCCACCACTGGAGGAGAAGAGGACTGGGGTTCACAGGTTTTGTAGTCGTCACGAGTCTACGACTCTCGTTTTCACACAAACACATTCAACTACTTCCTTAAAGGTTGACGTCAGTAACGAAAATCATCTATTTATTATAGATGAAACGGTTCATATCAAAAATAATCAGTCGAGAAAATGAATTTGACAAGTTGTGAACAAGACGAGTCTCAAACACTCGACCTCCTTCCTGTAAGTCACGACCGCAACAGAGAACAACCTTCGAATACAGTGTCTTAGATCACTCAATGTCAGCAAACAAGTCCGTCAACTAAGGTGGGCCGTAGAGACAAGGAGACAGACAGAGGAGACTCTTTCGTCCCGCCACTCTGGGTCGGATGGTCTAGTCCTCGTTATCGGAAGAAAGGAACTCACATTACAAAGTGAATTCGAAAATCTACGTGAATCACTGAATAACCTGTCCTAAGCAGAGTCACGAGGAAGAGACCAACATTAAGTACTACTCCGTTCTCGTTCTTTCCCTTCCTTTCTTTCAGGCTCCCCGACGTAGTGAAAGTTCTCCAATCTAAAAAAACAAAGAGAAACGTTAAAAGGATCTCTCATTTTAAGGTGTCAACAAAACACCCGTTGATCTTTTGTTCCCATTCAGAACTACAGTACTTATACTTTCTTCCTTTCCCCGAAAGGGACTGTGTCACTATATAAGACCCAATTGTTTGAAGTCACGTCGTATCGACCCCGGATCCGACACCGTCTCCCCTTCCTAGTCCAGTTATACTTGTTGTCTTTCCGACCCTGTTCCGACGAAGACTGTCTTCGAGCTCCTTCCGGCTCAGGACTCAGACACCTGACGGGAGTCGAAACATTCTGGTCGGTGGACTAAAAAGAAAGGAAATTAGGTATACACCAGACATATTCCCCTCTTCCTTCTTCAGTGTGCGTGGTCGAGTACCCTCTGTCCGTTAGTCTTGGGGTCACGATCTTGTGTTGGGAGAGAGTGTACCAGTTCCTCTGGTCGGAACGACTCGTAGACACTATTTGGGTGGACCCGTTACTCTTCAACGAAACTTTTTTGATCTTACTTTCCCTTACTTACTAAGTTTTCTAGGACTAGAATTAGAACCATTTTTTATTAAGACAAGAATTTTTACTATTGACTTAAAATAACTAACATTGGGATTAGAGGGATTATAGGGTGGAACACTATACTAGTGTAACTACCCTACCCAAAGAAACCCAAAAATTTCTTAAAATTTACGTAAATAAACCGACATGGTCCCGAACCACCGCTGTACGACCTAGAAGGTATAAGGAACGGCGTCTATCCTAGAAATGAACACCGGACCCTTCAGAACCAACACCGGATATCCTAGATCAAGGGACTGGTCCTTGTTTTGTAGTTTGAAGATCCTCTCACCTGTTGAAAGGATCTCAGAGAAGGAGTCGTTTCTTGAAGTTCGCGACATCCTAAAGAGAGGTATTACATGTTCCGGGACGAGTTTTCCTTCCTTTGAACCCGAGGATCCGAGAAGTGGTAGGACACCCGTAAGGGAGAGGATCTTACTTGTGAATCCCTAAATTGTACGTCTGGGAACGGACACAATTCCTTAAACGGGAGTTTCGAAGAGAACCAACCTGACTCCCACCTCATTTCTCCAATGATAACCAATATAACTATACTTTCTGACGATAGTAAGTGAGTCAAGGTGTAAAAGTCCGCTTAAACGTTTGAAACGTAATAAAGTTAATTTCCTACAGGAGACACTGACGATGATTTCAACAGAACTACAAAATCTTCTGCTTTCCTTTCAGACCACAGCCGACGAGAGTCCTCGGGGTCTATCACACTCTCATCTCGAAGGACGACGAGGGTCAGGGAGGAGAAGTAGTCGAGACTCAGGACCGGGAGTCGACGAGACTCGTGCACGACGGAGGAAGGAGGAGAAGACGGAGGTTTCAGAAGAGGGGACGAGGGTCCTCCCGTCAGTAGTAGGGAAGGACTGCGAGGACCTTAGGTCTAGCGGTTCGTGTAACAGTGTATACACACACACTAGTCGTGTGAAACCACTCTCTTTCTTCTCTTACGATACTTAATTGGGTACAAGTAATAATACGGTGATTATATACATCTGGTGGTCTTATGTCCTCGATATCTGGACATGTATTGACTTCTTAAGTTTGGAGTACATAATCCGGGAATCTTTCCTTTACGTCTCTCTACACCGTTAAATTTTTAACCACGTTAAATTTTTGACAGTGTCTCTGATACCTCAGTGTCGAGAGTCAAGAGAAAACCTGATTTCTTCTCTCTAACTCGGTCCAAAAAGAAAGTTCGACTCAACTGAGTACATCTACTTATAGAGGAAAACCTAACTCTGAAAAGGTACTCATATAAAGTAAAGGTCACATTATTGTGTTTTCTTCGTGACTTCGACACTGTAAGAGACTACGGGTCCTATCTTCCCTTTTCCAAAAATTCACCTCTGTTTTAACTCTTTTCACGTCTTTCACTGTTAAGACTGGATAAATTTCTAGAATAG
>SJYO01047697.1:0-20000 GCA_006410555.1 Capra ibex
AGCATGAGGAATCCTGCCCTTGGCAAAGGTCATGAGAAAGGAAGCCAGACATACACAAAGGCGTGATCTGGCTTCCGGGGTTCCCCCTGAGTTTTCCTGAATGTCTACCCCCCAAAACAGAGTCTGCCTGCCTTATTATACTGTGCTTTCCACTCTTCTGACATAACAGGGGGCCATCCCTGATCACCTTCCTCTCAAAGGAATTAACTTAGGGCTCCAGTTAACAGTCTCCTGCATATAAAAAGAATGTCTCAGTTTAAACCCCTTTGATGGCTTTCTAACTTACCTGACCGGTCTACCCGGACTTTTACAACTTGTGATTGTTTACGGCCCCCAACCGCGAGAGGCACAAAGCTTAAAGCATCTCAAGATACAGAGCCTTTTCTAAAGAGCTAAAAAATATATTGGTGACGGGTTTCACTGTTCAGTCAATGACTGCTGCCAGCCCTCCATATTCTTTATCTTTTATGCACCTGAAGGATATTAATCAATGTAATTGGGATATAGAAAAAGGAATATAATAGTTTTGATGTTAGCAACACTAGACTTTTGAGTTAAGTGCTTTTCTCTTTGTTATAAATCACTGTACTTCTTTCATTGTTATAAATTGTTGTGTCCTTGCTATGTAAGAATGTATCTTTATTTAGTGCTTTCTGAGAGTGGCACCAGACTTTGGGAAGAACAACACAAATAAGTCTTCTGGTTGACAGACCCTTATCAGAAAAGGGCCGTAAAGTGTTAATTGGCCCTCTGGCCAGAAGATGATGTAAATCACCTAAGACTTGTGTATACAACTAGGTATGCAGAGAGAAAGCCTGGTCTCGATAAGAGTCAGGGCTGCTGACACTGCATAATTTTGTATTATCCATTGATCTCTATGTACAATCAAAAGTATAAAAGGCCTTTCCGGACAATAGAGGAGGGGCCAGTCACTGGAAAGTCTGGTTTCCCCTGTGTCTTCTTTACTCTATTTTCTGGCTGAATTCCCATCTGGGGCGTGAAGGCTCGCCATGTCTACTTACTTGTCCTGGCTTCTAAGATCCACGAGAGAGGGAGCCCAAGGCGGGGCACCCTCCGCTATTCAAACAGGCGCTGGTGGCCTAACGTAGATGGTGCAAACCTCTTGTCCTGAGGTTTTATTAGTTCTCTGTGTAAACCAAGTTATTCAGCTCCTAACCTCTTTTTATATTTCTAAACAAATAAGTTTTTCCTCGCCTACTCCGTCCCTGCTTCGAATTACCCTGGATCCACCGGGGCTAGACCCCGGCAGAGATGGATATAGGAAAACAAGACACACGAGTGTCATGGAAGGACAGAAGTAGACACTGGAGCTACGCAATGCCAAGTGTTTCTGGCAACCACCAGTGCTCTGCATAGTACCTCAGTCGTGTCTGACTCTTTGCGACCCCATGGACTGCAGCCCACCGGGTTCTTCTGTCCATGGGGATTGTCCAAGCAAGAATACTGAAGTGGGTTGCCATGTCCTTCTCCATGCAAGCACCAGTAGTCAGGAAGAGAAAAGATGGAGCCTCCCTTAGAGCCTTCAGAGAGGGCCCTACTGACAGCTTGATTTCAGACTTCTAACCCTCACAATCTTGAAAGAATAAATTTTGGTTGTTTCAAGCCATAGAGTTTGTGGTCATTTCTATGAAGACTTCACTGTCCTGACCAGCTTGCGGGGGCTTAGGCTGCATTCCCAGCACAAAGGAACTGGTGAGCAAGAAGGAAGGCAGGAGAGCGGTTTTAGAAAAGAGCCAAGAAACAGACCCAGGGACGTCTAGAAATGTGACACCTAGTAGACGAGGAAAGAAATACCAGTGAAGGGTACGCTGATCAATAGATGACAGTGGGAGAACGGGCTAATCCTGTAACTAAAAGAGGATTTCTATTCAGCACGACACACACACATTCATTTTAGGTTGATTAATGCATGAAGGTGACTGTTTGTGGGGGCTTGGGGCTATATGCCAGTTGGAGCATGTTTGCTGAATAGTTTCAGATATGGGGCTGGGCCACTAAAAAGGAGATGGCACATTTCCAGGTAGGACCCAGGCAGAGACCTAAAATTCCTGCTCGGCCCTGTGGCAGAGTCCTGGCAGCCAGCCACTTCCCAGGACCACGCTGAGCTGTGTGTGGCTTTGTGGCAGCTGCAAGGCCCAGTATCTTGGGGAGAACTCGTCAGTGTGACTGTGTGTGTGTGAGAGAGAGACAGAGAGAGGGTATACGTGAGAGGAGGAGGGCAGAAGAGAGGAGTGGCTGTGTTAGTTGCTCGGTCCTGTCCGCCTCTTTGCGACCTGTACCCTGTAGCTTATTTAACTTCTATGCAGAGTACATCATGAGAAACGCAGGACTGGAAGAAACACAGCGGGAATCAAGATTGCCGGGAGAAATGTCAATTACCTCAGATATGCAGATGACACCACCCTTATGGCAGAAAGAGAAGAGGAACTAAAAAGCCTCTCGATGAAAGTAAAAGAGGAGAGTGAAAAAGTTGGCTTAAAGCTCAACATTCAGAAAATGAAGATCATGGCATCCGGTCCCATCACTCCATGGGAAATAGATGGGGAAACAGCGGAAAGAGTGTCAGACTTTATTTTGGGGGGCTCCAAAATCACTGCAGATGGTGATTGCAGCCATGAAATTAAAAGATCCTTACTCCTTGGAAGAAAAGTTGTGACCAACCTAGATAGCATATTCAAAAGCAGAGACATTACTTTGCCGACTAAAGTCCGTCTAGTCAAGGCTATGGTTTTTCCAGTGGTCATGTATGGATGTGAGAGTTGGACTGTGAAGAAAACTGAGCACTGAAGAATTGATGCTTTTGAACTGTGGTGTTGGAGAAGACTCTTGAGAGTCCCTTGGACTGCAAGGAGATCCAACCAGTCCATTCTGAAGGAGATCAGCCCTGGGATTACTTTGGAACGAATGATGCTGAAGCTGAAGCTCCAGTACTTTGGCCACCTCATGAGAAGAGTTGACTCATTGGAAAAGACTTTGATGCTGGGAGGGATTGGGGGCTGGAGGAGGAGGGGACGACAGAGGATGAGATGGCTGGATGGCATCACTGACTCGACTCTGAGTGAACTCCAGGAGCTGGTGATGGACAGGGAGGCCTGGCGTGCTGCGATTCATGGGATCGCAAAGAGTTGGACGTGACTGAGCAACTGAACTGAACTGGGTCCTCTATCCATGGGATTCCCCAGGCAAGAATACTGCAGTGGGTTGCCATTTCCTACTTAGGCGTGTGTGGGGCAGTGACACTAATTGTGATAGAAAGGTGAATGTGAAGAGAGTGAGGGAATTCTGGAAAGAGTGTGTTGGATGTGTGGGCAGCGGCCACAGCTAGTGTGTGAGAATATTGGGAACCTTGGTGTGTGTGTGTGTGTGTGTATGTGTGTGTGTGTGTGTGTGTGTGACTGTGGACAGGTGAGCCTGGGACAGAAGGGGAGTGGACAGTATGCGTATGCAGAGGGCCCAGAGGGGGGTGCCCTGGGGGACCCAGAGAGGAGAGAGACAGTGAAGGGAAATGGCTGTGAGGGGAAAGTTTCTGGATGGCAGTGGACGTAGATGGCAGCCTTCTGTGTGGAATTTGTGTGAAGCAGTGTGTACAGACAGTGTGAGGAAGCCAGGGTCCCTGTGGGAGGGGAACGCGGTGTGACTTTGCAGAGAGTGGAGAGCCAGTGGGGCAGGCAAGCAGGCGCTTGTGTGTGAAATGAAGTGTGTGGGCGTGGGGGATAGGGTGTGCACAGAGGGAAGGGGGTGTGAGGAGACCTGCTTGGAAAGTTTCAGGAAGGGAGACGTGCACAAGGGTGGAAGGCGTATAAGTGAGAGGCATGGAGCCTAGGTGGGGAACACGTGTATGTGAGGGGCTGTGTGGGAGGCTGGAGAGTCAGGCTGGGCTGTGGGTGATGGAGGGCAGTGTGGAGGGCAACGGGGCTTGTGTGTGTAACTGTGGGGGCTGAAGCGTGGGAAGACAGGTGTGCATGGAGAGTGTGGGGTGAGCAGTGTGTCAGGACTGTTGCTGAAGGGGCCTCAGTGGTGACCGGCTCCCTGGGTTCTCCTTTCTCTGGGCCTGGATCCTCTGGCCTGGACCCCGAGGTTCCAAGGGAACCAAAAACTGGCAGGGACAGGGAAAAAGCTGATACCCTCATCATGTACTTTCTTTTTTTAGCTTGAAACACCACACAAGAATATCTGCCTTGTGACCGGTGTCAACTGGGGTCACCTGCCTTCACCAGCTGACGCCTCCCCCAGGCCCAGGGGCTGAACTGTGTTCCCACCCTCAGTTTCTAGTCAGCCTGGGGCTTCCCTGATAGCTCAGTTGGTAAAGAATCCGCCGTCAATGCAGGAGACCCGGTTCGATTCCTGGGTCAGGAGGATCCCCTGGAGAAGGGAAAGGCTACCCACTCCAGTATTCTGGCCTGGAGAATTCCATGGACTGTATAGTTGGACCCGACTGAGTGCCTTTCACTTTGGAGCCTCTGAGCAATAGGATTCCCTTAAACGCCCTCCTGCCTACTAAGCTCAGGGGGAGGGACTCCTGTAGGGGGCACAACAGGTAGAGGAGGGGACCCAACCCTCTCCACCGCCCGCCTCCCAGCTCTCCAGGCCCAGACCCCTCACTGTCCCCCAACTCCTTCCTCCCCACCTCGCCCTTCTCCCCACCTTCCCTCATTTCTTACGCTCATCGCAGGTATTCCCAGCTCTCTCCAGCAGCTCAGGTGGGAAGCCAGGAGCCTGCATGGCAAGACCCCCGGACCCACCCTTAGACACTCACGGCACGTGTGTCCTGGACTCTGTCCAGAGGGAGCAGAAGCAGCTTCGACAGAAAAGTGGGGACTTGGGAGCCTGAGCTGTGACCTTGGAGACTACTCCCCAGCAGCTTTTAAATACAACCTACCCTCCCACCCCTGCCCTGCCCCTCCCTCTTCCTTTCCCTAGCCAACCCAACCACACTCCATCCCACCCCTCCCACACCACCCCTTGGCTCCCATCCAGGAAACCCTAGAGCCAATGCCCACTTGCCAAGTCCTCCCTGCTGTCCTGAGGAGGTCGCCCTAATACTTACCACTACTTTCCACAGGATGGTTCGTTTTTTCAGCTAGGTTGTTAACTGCGGGATACAAACAGGGTCACATTTTTTTTTTTCACATGTCCTGCCCTTGGCACTCTCCTTTCCATGTAGCTGATTCCTCTCCCCAGTGTGTGTTATGGCTGCTGTACTGGCATACACATGTACCCTGGGGAAGTCCTCAGGCACAGTGTCTACAGAACATCAGGGGTTAAATTGAGACACCAGTAAGTCTGGGGTCCTCTCTGCCTGTCCTGCCTTTCAGGAGACTTGAAACACATGTCTTAGACACCAGGATTTTAAGAGCTCCCTTCCTCCCTGTCTTAGTCCCATGGGATTGCTATAGCAAGTAACCATGCACTGGGTGGCTTACAAACAACAGGAAAGTTTTCCCCATGGTTCTGGAATCTGGCAAGTCCAAGATCAAGGCACTGGAAGATGTCTGGTTCACAGAGGGCTGTCTTCTCATGGTGCACTCACCTTGTGGAAGGGTGGAGGAAACACAGGGTCATTTTCTATAATGGTTCTCACCCATTATTTTGACTGTGTGGATCACAACAAACTCCGCTAAATTCTTAAAGAGATGGGAATACCAGACCACCTTACCTGCCTCCTGAGAAATCTGTATGCAGGTCAAGAAGCAGCAGTTAGAACCAGACATGGAACAACAGACTGGTTCCAAATTGGGAAAGGAGTACATCAAAGCTGTATATTGTCACCCTGCTTATTTAACTTATATGCAGAGTACATCACGCTACGTGCTGGGCTGGATGAAGCATAAGCTGGAATCAAGACTGTCAGGAGAAATATCAATAGCCTCAGATACACAGATAGCACCACTATTACAGTAGAAAGCAAAGAGGAACAAAAGAGCCTCTTGATGAAAGTGAAAGAGAAGAGTAAAAAAGCTGGCTTAAACCCAACATTCAGAAAATAAAGATCATGGTATCTGGTCCCATAACTTCATGGCAAATAGATGGGGAAACAATGGAAACAGTGACAGACTATTTCCTGGGCCTCCAAACTCAGTGCAAATGGTGACTGTAGCCTTGAAATTAAAAGATGCTTGCTCCTTGGAAGAAAAGCTATGACCAACCTAGATAGCATATTAAACAGCAAAGACATTATTTGGTGACAAAGGTTCATCTAGTCAAAGCTATGGTTTTTCCAGTAGTCACGTATAGGTGTGAGAGTTGGACCATAAAGAAAGCTGAGTGCCAAAGAATTGATGCTTTTGAACTGTGGTGTTGGAGAAGAGTCTTGAAAGTCCCTTGGACTGCAAGAAGATCCAACCAGTCAATCCTAAAAGAAATTAGTCCTGATTATTCATTGGAAAGAATGATGCTGAAACTGAAGTTTTAATGCTTTGGCCACCTGATGTGAAGAACTGACTCACTGGAAAAGACTCTGATGCTGGGAAAGATTGAAGGCAGGAGGAGAAGCGGACGACAGAGGATGAGATGGTCAAAAAGCATCACCAACTCAACGGACATGAGTTTGACCAAGCTCCAAGAGTTGGTGATGGAAAGGGAAGCGTGGCATGCTGCACTCCACGAGGTCACAAAGAGTCAGACATGACTGAGAGACTGAACTGAGCTGAACTGAACCCACCAATCACTTCCCACACACCCATCTTCCGATACCATCACATTCAGGGCCAAAGTTGCAACAGACGAATTTTGTGGGGCACATGAAGTGTGAGTCAGCACTCCCCATGCCAGCTGGCGCCTAAGTTTCCTCACAGACCCTTAACTTGGCTACAACTTCATTGTCACTCCAGCCCTGATGTGAGGTGGAGGCTCCACGAGGGCATCGGAGAAACAGACTTTCCTTCATTATGACAGTAACAGGCCCAAACCCTTGCTTCTCTTGGAGGAGAATTAACGCCTTGAAGGCCTGCTCAGAACAGACCCAGACCCTGGGGGAGACAAGAGGCAAGGACTCAGAACCTGAGGCTGTTCAGCTGGAGAATTGTGGGCTCAGATTAAGAGGTGGGAACCAGGGCCTAGACACCATCAGGGGAAGGAGAATGTGTGTGTGCTTAGTAGCTCAGTCGTGTTCAGCTCTTTGCGACCCCATGGACTGTGGTCCACCAGGCTCCTCTATCCATGGGATTATCCAGGCTGGAATACTGGAAAGGGTTGCCATGCCCTCCTCCAGGGGATCTTCCTAACACAGGGACTGAACCCAGGTCTCCCACATAGCAGGCAGATTCGTTATAGTCTGAGCTATTTAGAGTCCACAGAAGCAACTTAAATGACAACCGACAAATCAATGGATAAAGAAGATGTGGCAGGGGCTTTCTGGTGGGCCAGTGATAGGAATTCGCCTGCCAATGCAGGGGACACAGGTTTGATCCCTGGTCAGGGACGATCCCACATGCCACAGGACCACTAAACCCATGTGCTTTGGAAGCCCAAGCAAACTAGAACCTGTGCTTTGCAACAAGAGGAGCAACTGCAATGAGAGGCCTATGCAACCAACCCTGCTCTGTCTCCTAAAGTCTGTCCTTGTTGCCCAGTCGGTGCCCTGGATCCTGGGGCTGAGACACTTTAGCTTTTACTGCTCATTCGCTGACATTTATTCTCCTTCCCCCTTCAGGGAACCTCACACTGGTCAGCATGGCCATATTGAAAAGTCTATGAGTTTGAGTAGGCTCCAGGACTTGGTGATGGACAGGGAAGCCTGGTGTGCTGCATTCCATGGGGTCACAAAAATTCGGACACGACTGAGCAACTGAACTGAACTGAACAAACAATAAATGCTGGAGAGACTGTGGAGAAAAGGGAACCCTCCCACACTGTTGGTGGGAATGCAAACTGATACACGCACTGTGGAGAATGGTATGGAGATTCCTTTCAAAACTAAAAACAGAGCTACCATGTGGATGATTTAGTTGCTAAGTCGTGTCCGACTTTTTGCCACCCAAGGGACTGTTGCCCGCCAGGCTCCTCCATCCATGGAACTCTCCAGGCAAGAATCCTGGAGTGGGTTGCCATTTCCTTCTCCAGGGGATCTTCCTGACCCAGGGATTAAACCCAGGTCTCCTGCATTGCAGGCAAGTTCAGAGCTACCATATGATTCAGAAGTCCCACTCCCTGGCATATATCCAGAGATGAAAGGTGATGGAGAGAGACAAACTGTGAGTTTAGGATTAACATATACACACTACTGTACTTAAAATAGATAACCAGCAAGGACTTGTGTGGCATAGGGCACTCTGCTCCATATTCTGTAATAGCATAAATGGGAAAAGAATGTGTGAAAGAATAGTTACATGTATATGTATAGCTGAATCACTTTGCTGTACACCTGAAACGAACACACAGTTTTCATCAAGTGCTGCTGCTAAGTCGCTTCAGTCGTGTCCGACTCTGTGTGACCCCATAGACAGCAGCCCACCAGGCTCCCCCATCCGTGGGATTCTCCAGGCAAGAACACTGGAGTGGGTTGCCATTTCCTTCTCCAATGCATGAAAGTGAAAAGGGAAAGGGAAGTCGCTCAGTCGTGTCTGACCCTCAGCGACCCCATGGACTACAGCCTTCCAGGCTCCTCCATCCATGGGATTTTCCAGGCAGGAGTACTGGAGTGGGGTGCCATTGCCTTCTCCGTTCATCAACTATATATTCCAATATACAATAAAAATTTGTAATTAATTAAAATAAAAATATTGATATTGAGCATCTTCTCACGTGCCTATGGGCCATGTGTAAGCCTTCTTTGGAGAAATGTCTATTTAGATCTTCTGCCCATGCTTTGATTGGGTTCCCTGTCTTTATTATTGAGTTGTAACAGCTTTTCGTACATTTTGGAAATTAAGCCCTTGTCAGCTGCATCCTTTGCAAATCTTTTCTCCCAGTCTGTAGTTTGCCTTTTTGTTTTGTCTATGGTTTCCTTTGCTGTGCAAAAGTATATAAGTTTGATGAGGACCTATTTCTTTATTGCTTTTCCTCATCTTTTTGTTTTCTGTTTTATATAAATTTCAAAGGTTGTACAATTATACAGAAAAAAAAATGAGGGGCAAGCAACCTGTAGAATTACACAGAATCCTTCTTCAAAATGCACTGGTATTGAAATTGTGGAGAAAGAAACAAATGGGACCGAAGCAAACTTGCAGAGTGATGAGCTGGCCTAATTTCAATATTGCTGTGTCTCTGGGACTCAGGAAGCCGGAGGAGAGGAAGAGGGATAAGAGAAGGGCAGGTCAGTGGAACAGTCAGAACATAGTCAACATTTATCAATTAAGTTTGCCACCTGAACTGGCACCGGGAACAGTAACTGGATTGGCAGAGAAGTTCCTTCAGGTTTTCATAAGATGGTATGGAAAAGCCTAAAGAAACTCAATACAGTGAAGAGGTCAGTGATCATCCCAAGGCAAGCTCAAGATGGGGAAGCAGGAAGCTTACCCCTCCATGACCTGCTTGCCAGAAATTCTTCCCTGACCTCTGATCAATTTCTATTAATTAGAGAGACCAAAATGACAAAATGATCTAACTAGGAAGATTCTGGCTGTCAGCCCAAGCACAGCTCAAGTACAGCTCCAAGGAGTGGGAAGAGGAGGGAGTGGCAGCAGCCCTGGCTTCTGGGCAGAGTCCAGTGCCTACAGCGCAGGCAGAGCCCTAGGGCGGCGCCTCCGCGTGGGGAACGCCGGCTGCCACAGACTTGCTGAGCGTGCCTCGGAGGAAAGGACCCACTTCTCTCACCAGGCATCCTTCCCTCCTGCAAAACTGGGATCCAGGTGGCAAAGGGAGAGATGCGTGGCCCTGAGACCCGCCTTGGCTTCCTGTTCCTGCTTCAGATTGTCTGGTTCAGTTCGGGGATGAAGCTGTGGGAGGGCGCAGGGAAGTTGGGTGAGTTACGACCTGAACAGGGGTGGTGGTGTGCGCGGGGGTTCGGGCCCCTTTGCTCCTCGGTGGCTCCCCCGAGCTACTTGCCTGCTCTCCTGGGCAGAACAGGGGTGCCTTGGGTGAAGCAGTAGTGCGGGGAGTTTGAGAGGTGACGCTGGGAGAAGAGGGGCCCAGAATGCTACAGAAAATGCTGTTGAGGCCCCCCAGGGCCCAGCCCGCCCCTTGAGAAGTGGGAGTCCTGGAGCCCGGCGGGCTGGGACCCTTCGGCCTCTCCGCGGGGAAGGGACCCAGAGCCGCCCCGAAAAGCGCAAGCTCGAGATGTGTGCGCAGAGCCCCTTCTGGTCCCTACTGCTCTCGGCCCTTAAAGGACCAGCGCTCTTTATCACCGATCAGTTAATACCTGCAGGACGGCCAGGGCAAGGAGAGCTCGGCAGCCCTCAGGGGCTCGGGCTGGGGTGGGCGGCAAAGGGCAGCCGAGCTTCTCCTGGGCGCTGGAGGCGGGAGCTCCGAGCCAGACGGATGTGCTGGCGGGTCTCCCGCGGCGCGCGTCCCAAAGGCCGCCGCCGGTACCGCTCGGGTCTGCTAGGCTGCCTGCGGCCCGGCGCCCCTGCCCTGGAACTCCCACACACTGTATCAGTGTTTGGGCTCCAGCTGTCCTGTTCTGGCAAAGTAGATTCTGAAGTTATGATACTAAATGCAGCTCAACTTGACAGTAACTTCAAAAAGCTTCACATCTTAGAGTTGAAACGAAGGAAAAGTTGCCATCCAGAAATTGAGGAAGGAAAACTTCAGCATTGGACCAAACGATGAGCAGAAGAACCCATTTATGATCCTGTACATGCAGCTCCAGCCGTGTCTACACGTGTGTTTTATATCAGCCTAGGGATTTGCTGTCCAGTTATATTTCTTGCAGCACTAGTATTAGCTGTGTTGCATCTTCATCGTATGAAAAGGATTGAACGGGAAGAGAGCATCAGCGCCAGCAGTAGTTCCCAAGGGCTGTCTCAGTCCCAGTCATTCCCAGATGTCTCAGTATGTGAGAGGCAACACACCCAACAGTACAACTCCCATCTCCAGTTATCCGACCTTGTGGGTAGAGGAGGAGGACTTGAGAAGTGTCGCTCTTTTGGAGGCCAGAGCTAAGGTGAATGATATAAAAATATCTTTCCAGAGAGAGGAACTCAAAAGATATATATTCTAAGAAGGTACCTTTTGGTGTACTTTCCATGGGGTTTATGTAAATGAAAAAGATCCAGATAAAGAGTAACAAGCATTTGTAAAAACAGAGATCGAGCTTCTGAAATTCAGGTGACTACGATGCTCCCTGAAAGTTGTGAGCTACGAGATCTTCATCACAGAAATCTTCCTATTACCCATGTGTGAACAGAAGAATGGGAAAAGCCCATGGTGGATTGCCTTACATGATCTGGGGGTATCTTAAATTGTTTTTATGACAGTGCAAATATGTAGAGGCCAATACTCAGCAGGAAACTTCTCAACAAAACCTAGTTCACATGGCTGCTCAGATTGCCTGTGGAATGAGCTGCCTGGTCAGAAAGAAGTCATCCACAAAGACCTGGCAGCTAGGAGCTCTATCATTGATGACAACTTCAAGTTAAGAGCAAAGCCAAGCCCTCTCCAAGTCTTGTTCCCCATGGACTCCCACTGTCTGGGGAACAACAAAAACACCGGATTGATGGATGGCTTTTGAAAGTCTGGTTAAAAATAAGTTATCCAGCCTTCCCTGGTGATCCAGTGGCTAAGACTCCATAATTCCCAATGCAGGGGCCTGGGTTCGATCTCTGGTCGGGGAACTGAATCCTGCATGCCACAACTAAGAAGTTAGCATGCTGCTACTAAAAGAGCCCATGTGTTTATGACTCTGGCCAAATGCTCTTCAGTGGACGTCTACCCATGTGATGTGGCTGCGTACCTGAAAGAGGGTTACCAAATAGCCCAGACTATCAACTGTCCTGATGAACTATTTGCTGTGATGGCTTGTGCTGGGCCTTCGATCCAGAGGAGAGGTGGAGTTCCAGCAAAGGGCCTGGTGTCTCACAGGGTTCCATGAGGCCCTGGGGGCCTGTGTCTGACACTCCTCTCAGTCCCCCAGCATCAGGAGGAAGGTGCCTGTCAAGGCCTACTTGGAGCCAGCCAGTCACATACATCACCCAGCACCACAGAAGCACATTTGTCTTCCAGAACACCATGCCTTAGGAATGCTTTAAAATCTCAACTTTCGAAGACAGACTTAATGATGTGAAATACTTTCTCAATATTACTTTTATTAGCTTGAACTGAAAAAGTTTGTGTAAATTTTTTACACATAGTTGCCTTAGAGGTATAGGTACATTTTTACAAAATTGTTTTTAAAATTATTTAAACACACATATTTGAACTAACAATCTTACTACCAACTGCTTTTTGTTTTCTTAACTTCTACAAGGTAATGCAGTTGATTCACCTTTAAAGTTTTGCTTTCTTTCACTAGTCTTGGGAATGATTTATCTTCAACATACAGTACTTTTTCTTAGGAAAATAAAAACCGTCCAGCAGCTATGGGCTAATGCCCCCGCTCCTTTATTACAGAGTAGCTATCTTGGTCCAAAGTGCCACACAGGAATCCACAGGTGTGAGCAGAGGATAGTGGCCTTATAACAACTCTAGCGTCACATCTAGGCCAGCTGCTGGTGGGTCTTGTTTGTCCCCTGTGGCCCTGCTTATGCCAAAACACATAACCACTTCTATCCTATGATGGCTGGCCTAGCTGAACTAATGACTAGGGGTTGATGAGCACACATCACAGTGGGCAACCCCAGTCCATGACCAGAGGCCTCATCTCTGCCAGGACCCAAGACCACATTAGGAGCCACGTTTAAATGGTGTGACTTTCCCCACTGCAAGTGGTGTGGCCTAGCTTCAGGACACTCGGGGTCTGTGTTGTGAGCCTTCAAGTAGAAAATGGCATGTAGCAGCTCTCTGACCACAGATACTCTGACATCACCGGTTCTGCTGGGTCATCTGCCCAAGAAGCAGCTCCAGCCATGCTCATTCTTTGCCAATTGTGACTGCTTTTGTGCTGGGACAGCAAGTTGTAGCAGAGACCTAAGGTCTGCGAAGCCTCAAATATTTCTTCTATACCATTACAGGAAACCTAAGGCCACAGTGGCATTAAACGGAGATAGGATAGGGACCACACCCCTGCAGCCCTCGAGAGGTTGTAGACTGGTACTTGTCTCTGTATTTCCTCCAGGANTCTGCCAGGACCCAAGACCACATTAGGAGCCACGTTTAAATGGTGTGACTTTCCCCACTGCAAGTGGTGTGGCCTAGCTTCAGGACACTCGGGGTCTGTGTTGTGAGCCTTCAAGTAGAAAATGGCATGTAGCAGCTTTCTGACCACAGATACTCTGACATCACCGGTTCTGCTGGGTCATCTGCCCAAGAAGCAGCTCCAGCCATGCTCATTCTTTGCCAATTGTGACTGCTTTTGTGCTGGGACAGCAAGTTGTAGCAGAGACCTAAGGTCTGCGAAGCCTCAAATATTTCTTCTATACCATTACAGGAAACCTAAGGCCACAGTGGCATTAAACGGAGATAGGATAGGGACCACACCCCTGCAGCCCTCGAGAGGTTGTAGACTGGTACTTGTCTCTGTATTTCCTCCAGGATATTGTGTACACACACTATTGGCTGATGGGGAGGTAGGGTCTGAAGTTTGAATCTGGAATTCACTAATATGGTAGACTTCACCCCACAATAATTTACTAGCTACTCAGGTCTCCATGCCTGTCACAAGTCCAGGATATGTGAAATGACTATTGTGAGGTCTGTGGACCCAGTGATAACCACTGTAAGCAGAACCTGGGACTGCTGTCCATTGATGGCCTGGTGCTCCAAGCATCGCTTCAACACTTGGGGGACCATGATGATGCTACGGTTCCTGTGCCTGACATTAGAAACACACTAGTGCAATGTGAATGTGAGAGTAGTTTCTGCTTCTGCATGTTCACTTACCCCAGTAAATAACCATGTGGCTCTTTGGGAAAGAATGGAAGGACTTTTGCACTAGATGTGGTGATGAAAGGGCCCTGCTCTTTAGAAAGCGGCTTCTATCTTTGGTGGCTCAGTTCCAGAAAATGGGCCTGGATCAGGATGGCTGCCTTTGGCTTTCTGATCATCCAGCCTTGTGTTCTGTCTCTCTTTAATTCTTTCAATGGTACAGTTTGTATCAAGGTTCCTGCCCATCTGTTTGCCTTTAGGATCGCCCTGTGCTATGAGCCAGCATCATATTCTCTGCAGTCAGGCCCTGGCTGGCACTGAGACTCCCTAATCACTTTGACCACTGCACCTACTTTTCTGCTGACCTAGAGCACCCCCACCTGGAATCTGATTTTTCCACAACTTCCATCCCTGTTCCTGATAGAAACCCACAGGAACACCATGTCCTATCACCATCCCTGACCTTCTGCAAAAGTCATCCTTGAGCTATTGGAGATGCTTCTTATCCTCGCTTTCCTCTCGGGCTCCATAGAGTCCATCAGGCTTTCCCATGGAGCTGGTGGATTGCACACTCTCCTGCCCTTTCATGCTGTGTCTGCCCTGGCAGAGTCACTTCTAGGAGCCTTGGATCCCCTCCTATACCACCTACCTAGGAAGTTCTGGATGTTCTCTCATGCCGTGTGGGCCAGGCCTTTCTCCAGGCTTCCAATACCCATCCGAGTGGGAGATCAACATGTCTCCTCAGCCTTGCTAAACCCGGTGACCCATAATTATAAACTCCCCCTTCCCTAGCTTTGCGTTCTGTGCTCATCCTCCCCCACTGTGATCCTGCTTCCTCGGGAGCAGCCCCCAAAGCTCCCCATCTCTCCTCAGGACACTCAGAGACATTCTCACAGTCCTCTGTGTTTAGGCCTCTCCTTCTGAGCTGGCCTGGCACACCTCTGGAAAAAATTGTGTCAGTTCATGCTAGGAGTGGAGATTTTGAACAGAGTGGAGATAGGCATATCTAGGGCTGTGTGATTTTTTTGCCTGATCAAAGCTACCTCCTCTTCCTCAGCCAGTAACTATGGTGTGTTTGGGGTAGGGTGCAAAGACAGGGCTGTCCTGCTCTGTCAGGCAGCCCTAGAGGTTTACTCCACTCTCAGATAACTGGGGGAGGAGGCCTATGGGTTTTTTCTCCCAACCTCACGCTCAGTGTGTTTTGCCTTCACACATGCTCCCTCTCTTTCCTATAATTTCACCATCGGTCCTCAGCCCAGACCTGGACAGCCATGGTGTGAGGTTCAAGGCCAGGTGGGCGGAGAGGTTTTTCTCTCCTATGACTGTGGTCTTGCTAATATCAAGTTCATGAGTCCTGTGGGAGAATTCTGGAGCTGAGGTCCCTATCGTTTTCTGAAACTTAGAGGGGAGCCTGGCTGATAAATCCCCTAAAAATGTAATGGAGATGATCGTCCTAAACAGGACTAACACTAACAACAACAATCAAAAGGGACGGTAATGAAAGGCTGTCTTGATTCCCGATATCTATTTTTATCTTATGTTCTTTCTTCATTTCCATCCATGGACCGGAGCTCTTCAATTTGTACTATTTATGCAGCTGGGGAGGCTCCCTTTGCGATAATTTATCTCTTACTGAGATAAAAGGTAAATATAAAATATATTTATAATATATGTATTATATAAATAAATAAATATAAATATATATATATATAAATGGTGGATCGGGGGGCTTCCCTGGTGGTCCAGTGGTAAACACTCCATGCTTAGACTGCTAGGGGTAGGAGTTTGATCCCTGGTTAAGGAACAAGACCCTACATGCCTCATGGCACAGCCAGAAAATAAAAATGATGCATCTTAATTTCTATCTGGGGAAACTAAATTTTAAACCTTAACCTTTAAATATTAAAACTAAAAAATTAATACAGTCCATTAAATAAAATGCAGCAATATTCATTAAATTAGAAGTTCAGGGTGACATGGGGAAATAGAGTACAGCTTCAAAGGCAGAAAAGACCATTAGTTACTGAACTACATGATGAAGTGTTTGAGGCAAATGTTGTATTGTCTTCAAGTTTGAAATGCATCAAGAAATAAGATACATTGATCTTATGAAGATACAAACCCTCCAGCACCATGATCTTGGACTTCCTCCCTACAGAACTGTAGAAAAAGCTGTGTTTGTTGTGTAAGCCATCCAATCTGTGGTCCTTTGTTGGCAGGACCAGCCGACTAGTATAGGCTCCTGTGCTGTGCTGTGCCTAGTTGCTCAGTCCTGTCTGACTCTTTGCGACTCCACGTACTATAGCCCTCCAGGCTCCTCTGTCCACAGGGATTCTCCAGGCAAGAATACTGGAGTGAGTTGCCAGGCCCTCCTCCAAGGGATCTTCCCAACCCAGGAATTGAACCAGGGTCTCCTGCCTTGCAGATGGATTCTTTACCAGCTGAGCTACTTGGGAGCCAAATATGGGCTCCTACCCTCCTACAGAGACTGGGAGATGCCAGCACTATCTCCTTTAATATTTCAGACTCAAAGAGATGGCTCCCAAGGCCCACACTTGCCAGGCTTCCCTGTCCTTCACCAACTCCCAGAGGTTGCTCAAACTCACGTCCATCAACTCAAACTAGAGTCCATCGAGTCCAGGGGTGAGTTAGGAAGTCCAGATACTGAAGGAGCTGCATCCATTGCTTATGGGTAAAAAATTCAATTGGGTATTGGTCCTTCCCTAGTAGTCCAGTGGAAGGAGCAGGTCTTGTAGGAGAGATCAGGGCCAGATTACCTGGGCCCAGGGGAGGTGGACACGGTGGGGCAAAGAATTTGTCTGAATTCTGCCCTCAGTACCTGAGCTCTTTCATTTCCTTGGTAGGGTCAGACCCTCTGACCCTGAAGGGCAGGATGACGTGCTGGTGTGAAAAGGATGGACGCATCAGTGGATCCTGGCAGTTTGGCTTCAATGGAGAAATGTGCCTCCACTTTGATTCAGAGAATGGGCACTGGACAGTGGATCATTCTGGAGGGAGGCAGATTAAAGAGAAGTGGGCGAACAACAGACCTATGACCGACTTCTTCAAGAAGGTCTCCATGGAGACTGTCGGGCCTGGCTTCGGGAGTTTATGGTGCGCTGGGAGAAAATGTTGAAGAGCTCGGGTAAGTGAGACGAGTATAAAGAAATGGTAGTCCACTCAAAGTGATATGGACCCACCCTGTGTGTGCGTGTGTGCGTGCGTGTGCCTCCGTGTCTGTGTGTGTTTTGGCAAAGTGATCCATCTACAGTGAGCTGTTCCTGAAACGGATGGCCCTAGAGAGTGTCATACTGAGTGATCTAAGTCAGAAACAGAAGGAGAAGTATCATATGACATGCCTTATATGTGGAATCTAAACAGAAATAGTACAAGAAAACTTACAAAACAGAAAGAGACTCACAGACTTAGAAAACAAGCTTATGGTTACCCGGGGGAAGGGAGAGTTAGGGACTCTGGGAAGGTCATGTACACACCGCTATATGTAAATGGATAACCAACAAGCTCCCGTGGTGTAGCACATGGAACTCTACTCAGTGTTATGTGCCAGCCTGGATGGGAGAGGGGTTTAGGGGAGAAGGGGTAAATGTATGTGTATGGCTGAATCCCTTCACTGTTCACCTGAAACTACCATAGCATTGTTACTGACTATACCCCAATTAACAATGTTTTGGACGTGAATAAAAATAAAATAGAAGAATGTAAAAAAATAAATTTAAAAAGTGAGTTGTTCCTGGGAGAACAATGATGTGGGATGCTCTGTCATCCTCCTTCCTCTTCCACCTCCTGACGTCTCTCCTCACAGCACAGGCGTTTGGATCACTGAACGTAGATTTTTGCTGATCCAAATCCTGTAGACCTCTTTTTGATTTCTGGGATTTATTTCTCACTGTACCCTCTTTCCAGAATCTTCTTCTAAATGTCACCAGTCCTTCTTCTGGAAAACTGTCAATACCGCCTCTGCTGTAGCTCCTGAGGACTCCATCCTCAGGTCACCGTCTCTGATGTCACAGCAGGACTGAGTGGCTGTGTTGGAAACCTAGCTCACCCATTAGCTGTCAGAGCCCCATAAGCACTGGGCTCCTCCCTTCCCCTCATCTCGCCTGGGGACCTATCACGGGGGCCTCCATGTGATGGGTCCCAGCTGTCTGCACAGTAGGGGTACTGAGTGAGGGGGAGCGAGGAGGCATCTGCCGAGCTTGGGTTCTGGACAAGGGCTTCACTCTTACTCTCCTTGCAGCATCACCAACCACAGCACCCCGTACAGTACAGCCCATGGCCCCAGCCAGCAATCACATAACCGAGATTGTTCTTCTCTCTGTTTTCGTCATAATAAGCTTCGTAGCCTCAATCAAGAACGGGTACTGAGGGCAGAATTCAGAGGGAAGGCGGGGGCACAGGGCCTGGCGTGAGGACAGGGAAGGTGAATCCCAGCCAACCCCTGCCCCTCACTGAACCTCTTCATCCTGGAAATAAGCCAGTGAATAAGACCCCATAACACCTGAGAGCAGAACTCAGACAAGCTCAGCCCTGAGTTCTGAGAGGTCCCCACTGTCAGGTGACATTGTGGAAAGGGAGGTGCCTTCACTAGGCTGAGGGCCTACTGATGCTTAAAGGGTTTAGCCAAGTCCCCTGACTGAGCACAGACTGCTGGCTGGCAGGGCCCAGAGTACATGGTATGAGAACAGCAGGCACTCAGGGTGAGGGCAGGACTCCCGGGGCCTAAGAGCAGCATGGGGGCTCCACATGATGTGTCAGCGGGGAGGGGACCCACCCAGGGCCCAAGATGAGAGGGGCCGGGCTCTCATCCCAGAGAAAGGGGTGGGAAGGCCTTTGCAGACCCAAGTCCAAAGGCCTGTTCTCACAGGAAATGGCATGGGTCAAGCAGGCAAGGCAGGAGCCCCACAGCAGAGACTGGGGCAAGGGCTGAGGCCAGGCCTGTGCTCCTGGAGCAGCAACAGTTGTGACTCAGCCTGTGGCCTGTATGTCCAGCCTCCTGGGGACCCAGAGCCCCATCACTGAGCAGCCCTGCCTTGAGCAGAGGTGCCTGGGGATGGGTGGGCCTGAGCTGGGGTGCAGGCGCCCAGTTGGGGGGACCAGGAAGAGATGGGGGCAGGGACCTTGGTCCTGAGAGCTGTGTGTGCTGCTCCGAGGATGGAGCGGCGCGAAGGAAGGAGGTTTGCCCGCAGACCACCAAGGCTGTCAGGAAGCAAGGCCCCTCCTCTGGGGACCTGCTTCCTGGTCCTTTAGGCCCCACTCGGGGAGGATCTGGACCTGAGTAAAGGAGCAGATTGATTCCTCACTGGCTCCAGTCCTGAGCCTGAGCAGGGGGTGTCAGGGCCTGGGGTGACTCTGTGATGCAGGAAGGAAGGAGGAGGTGACAAGAAGCTGCTGGGCCTGGGGTGGGGGTGGGGGTGGAGGACATAGGAGCCCCTCAGTGAGAGCGGGGCTGCGGGGGCTGGGAAGGGGCCGCCCCAGGAAAGTGAGAGGAGTTCCTCAGCCTCCTGGACCAAGGCCTCTTTCTTTTCTGCAGGAGGCGGTGCTCCCAGGAAGCCTGACAGGGGCTCTGTTGGCCTCAGGACTGAGTCTCTGCTTGGCCGCCTTTGTTCTCCTGCTCGTCACCTTAGAGCCAGGAGATGAGACCTCAGGAATCCCAAGTCTGTCTGCCAGTTATGCCGACACGGTGGCTGCACCATCTCGAGTCTCTTGTCGCATCTGATGAGCATCCTCCTCAACATCTTTACTTTTTTCAAATCTCCTTTCCCACTTTCTCTTGGTGTTGAGTGATGCAGTCTCTGCACTGATACTTCAACTACTTGAACAAGAGATCACCACAAACATAACACTTTCAATCTTCTGGTTTTTGGAAAATTAGGCTTCTGCCTGCATCATGACCTTATTCTTAAAAATGATGATATTGGTGGAAAAATACATCTGCTATTACAGGACTCAGGGTTTTGTTTCTTTAGCCAGAGAAACAACTTCATTATATTTTCAAAGGGATACATTTTTACATTGACTGGTTCCCTTCATAATTTATTACCCTATTGGTGCTTTGTTGT
>SJYO01047702.1:0-20000 GCA_006410555.1 Capra ibex
AAGAGAGTTTTGTGTTTTGTGACCCCTAAGGGACCGCCAGGTCACCAATCCTGAGTCGTGAAAGAGACGGTTCCCGGGCTCAACTTAGGGACTAGTCCCTTGATGGCTAGGACGTTCGACGTGTTACGTCCGTTTTCTTTTGTAGTGGTTTTTTAACTACGGACCTGTTCTTCCCTTTCCTGAAGGCACAACGGAAACAACATCGAGTTTACCATTTCTTAGAAGGACGTTACGTCCTCTCGTCCCAAGTCAGAGACTCAACCGCTCTAGGGGACCAGTTCCTTTACCGTTGGGTGAGGACGTAAGGACGGACCTCTTAGGGTGTGTATCTCCTCGGACCACTCGATGTCAGGTACCCCAGCACCTCTCAACCTGAGCTGTCTCGCTGATTGTGATTGTGTTGATTCGTCACTCTTTCGGTAAACGGACTTTTCTTCCTTCTTTTGGAACTGGGAGAGAGGAAACAATCGATTGGATGTAGTCTAGACACTGTTTCAGGTCCACCGGGACGGACTACCGGTCTGGGAAGGGACCCCAGTCGAGATCACCCACGAGGACGTCTAGGACAACAATTCCGACCTACCTCTACGGTACTCGGTGGAACAACACCCTCACCCCCAGACACCCCACGTCGTAGAACGAGGGGAGAGTACTAACTTTACCGTGAGTCACCCGGGTCGAGGGTCGAGGGTCTGAAGTATGACACGGAAGTCCAGGTCTCAGGTCTCGACCCGATTGGAGACCCCTCTCACTTCTACTTATAGTTCCGGTTTCCCCCTGGACCCTAGGCGTCCCGTGTGCCAAGAGTGACATGACTGTCCCCCGAGAGGGCCGGGGGTCACAGTAGACGTAGTCGTCCTTGACGAGACGAGTTGTCTCTTTATTCCCTACCCCTCCTGAGTGGGTGTCGACGGGTCTAGGAGTCTGAGTGTGTCTTAGGATCCTCCTTTTGAGGCAGTCTCTACCGAACAAGACTACCTGGGGTGTGAGGAACGTGGGTGTGGTCCTTAGACCAGACACCACGCTCCTGGGGGACTAAAGGTGGTATTCGGAAAGACTGAAACAGAAAGGCTTGAGTGGCTCTGAGTCCTCCGACTCCTCACACCCCGTGTACCGAGACGAAGACACTCTGCCCTCCGTCTTGACTCGTTTCGACTGACTCAGTGTCCTACGCCTTCGCCAGTCACGACAACCATGTCAGTCGGACCAAGTACAGTGTACCCTTCTACCGGTCGGAGAAGAGTGCAGTCCCTACTTTCAGACTGGACTCTGCGTAGTGACTCGTGTGGAGTACCGGGCTAGAAGTGTAAACAAAGGGATTTGTGACATTTGGATTCTCTAAGTTTGTCTAGAACGACGGAAATCCTTCATCATTGCCACTAAGGCACATATCGTACGTCCTACGAAAAGGGTTCGAGTACTATTTAGAGTAATTTGAATTGAGATACGTCTTCTCTTTAGTGTACATGAGTGTAGTATTAAGTCCGAGTCACGTGCAACCGTTAATTTCTGAGTAATTATCTCTGAAACTAAGACGTAAAATACTCTTCTGGTCTGTACATATAATACCGAAAAACTTTTATAATGTCATAAGACGTGACATTATATACACTAATTCTTTGATTGACACAATCAAAGTCCACATCTCGTTTCACTAAGTCAATATGTATACGTACGTAGATAACGAAGAGTTTAAGCAAAGGGTGAATCCATCAATGTCTTACAATTCATCTTAAGAGAGAAAATATGTCATTCAGGAAGAACCAGTAGGTGCTTTTATATCGGCACACATAAACAGTTAGGGTTTGAAGTTTAGATTGGAGTGGGACTCTGATAGGGGAGACCATTGCTATTCGAGTAAGAGACACTCAGACAAACCATTATTCAAGTAAAAAAGTCTGCAGTGTTCATTCGCTATAGTACACTATAAACACAAAGAGACTGAGAAGAAGTGGACTTTAATAAAGCACTGACACTCACGTCTGAAACGTGTGTCTGTGAGAGAGACAGAGAGAGAGAAGGAGGGAAAGGTTAGGTTCCTGACGTGCACATGTGTTTCTATTGTACACATTTCTACTGCCACCACAAAAAAACCCTCCCCCTATACAAGACGGATTTGCGTACCTGGTGGAACGAAGGAACTATGAGTCTACTTGTGTTTTATACAGTTCATCTCTGAAGGTTCGAGACCTTACGAACTCATTCCCCGCACAGGTGTTGTTAGTTGAGGTTTGACCCTGTGTTACCGGGTCGACAAAGTCTTGAGGTTCCCGTCTGTATGTGGGTCAAGTCGACAACAAGCATCTGTCCCTTCTTGGAGTGATTCCCGTCGCTAAGGTGTGGTAACACGACCCCCACCCCCAACAACTGTAATCACTACGAGGGATTCATTATTTAGTCCAGAGGAGAACTAGTAATACATACGTTACCTCATTGTCATGTCAGTGGGAAGAATTTTAGAGGAAAATAAATGAATTATAGTACAGAGTCTTAACTAGACATAAGAACAGTAAAGTCAAACACGTAAAAATGACGGTACATTACAAAGTAACGTCTATAAATTTGGTGTTTTAAAAATTTATATTTAAATAAATAAAATTAACCTCCAATTAATGAAATGTTATAACATAACCAAAACGGTATGTAGTTGTACTTAGACGGTGTCCATATGTGCACAAGGGGTAGGACTTGTGGGTAGGGAGGAGGGAGGGGCATGGTATGGAGACCCCGCAGGGTCACGTGGTCGGGGTTCGTAGGTCATAGTACGTACCTTGGACCTGACCGCTAAGTAAAGTATATACTATAATATGTACAAAGTTGTCGTAAGAGGGTTTAGTAGGGTGGGAGATGCAGAGGGTGTCTCAGGTTTTCGGACAAGATGTGTAGAGAAAACGACAGAGTGTATGTATAAAAATTTTCAATTTTTTTACATACCTTCATATCAAGTAAAGACGGCAAGTCGTCTAACTAAGTCGAGTTGTACATATAAGAAAAGGTAAGACTAAATACGGTTCTATGACTTATTCAAAGGGACACGGTATGACATCCTGGAGTAAGAAATAGGTAAGACACATATTTCTCTAAAGTAGACGAGTAGGGTTCGAGGGTCAGGAAGGGAGGAACCGTTGGTGTTCGGACAAGAGATACACACATTCAGACAAGGACAAAGTAACTATACAAGGAAAATCTAAGGTGTATGCCCACTATAGTGTCCTTATAACAGAAAGAGAAAGACAGATGAAGTGAATTATACAATTAGAGGTCCAAGTAGGTACGACGACGTTTACCTTACTAAAGCAAAAATTTTACAGACTCACCGTAAGGTAAAAGAGACACACATATTAGTATATGTAGAAGAAATAGATAAGTGGAGAGCTACCTGTCAATCCGACAAGGGTACAGAACCGATAACATTCAAAACGACGATACTTGTATCCCCACGTAGTTAGAAAAGTTCCATATGAAAAAATGGTCTGCATACGACTCCTGACCTTAACAACCTAGTATACCTTTGAGACAAAAATGTTAAAACTCCTTATCAGCATGACAAAAGGTGTCACCGACGTGGTCGAATGTGAGGGGGTTGTCACATTCTCCCAAAGGGAGAAGAGGTGTGGGAGAGGTCGTAGATTACTGCCGGTAAAACTAACCATACTCCACCATGGAGGAACGTCACAGCTAAAGGAAAGAGATGATTAATCGCTACGACTCGTAGAAAAGTATACGGATAACCGGTAGACACATAGAAGAAAATTTGGTGTCTATAGTCAACACTCTCACTGGAGATACCTAAAACAGATTTTACTTACTGTGGAGCCATTTACCGAGTACTTACACGAGACTCAGGTTGGAGTGCAACGAACAGTTCCCTGTCTCACTACTCCAGAAGTCCTTTCCTTATCACTGAAATAAACCTTTCGGTCGTCTGGTTACTGTAGCACATGAACACGGGGTTTCTTAGTAGCATGGACTGAATCTGCCCGAAAACCCCTTTCTCTCCCTACCAGGTTGTGACAAATGACTTACATTTTATTGGGATCTGGTAACCCTTCTTTTAGGTTCTTCTCTCTTTTTATGTCTAATTTGTGGGTACACACTTGAGTGTGTGTATGTGTGTGTGTGTCTTTGTGTGTGATTTTCTCTCCCCCTCCACACCGACCAACAACGTCACAAAATTAAGTGATTAATTACAGACACGACCGAGAAGCAGCGACACGTGTCCGAAAGAGATCAACACCCTTCCCCGGACGAGAAACGACACCACGTCCTCCCAGAGAGTAGTGGCCCCTAAGAGAACAACACAGTGTGGACACGGTCCTCGGTCGCACTCCTTGAGGCGGGTACCGTTTCCAGTACTCCTTTCTCCGAACCGTATGCGTTTCCGCACTAGTTCGGAGTCCTTTGGGGGACAAGGGCTCGTAGATTGGGGTTTTGGTCTCAGACAAAATACGAGAGGAGGTATTGGTAAAAAGAACCTCTTCCTCATTTGTACGTCGAGGTTCCGTTATTTTTAAGAACCCGCACTGTTCTCACAAAGTCGAATGCCTGACGAGACTTCAAATAGATCGGACGGACATATCCAAGCAGACCGGTGTACACTAACAAATGTCGGAGGTTTAGACTCTCCGTGCTTTACAAAATCTGAACGATTTCCGTTTAAGAAAACCCCTCAATCTTTAATAATCATATCACCCAACCAATCCTTAATATAACCACTTCCCAAGAAGTAAACAACACAGTTATTAACGACGATTAAGGGACGAGACCCACCCTGTTCCTACAGAGTCCAGTTTGGAGAGACGACTGTCTGATCGAACACACTGTCCTAATAGGTATGAGGACGGTGTACTAACAAATGATGGAGAATTGGTATTTATCGTGTCTCTCAAACCTCATAAAACTCTCAGAACTAATCGTATCCCGGAAAAGAAGAACAACTCAGTTACTAACGGCGGTCCGGAGGTATAGGAATCCGTGGACCCTTATATAATTAGTTACATAAACCTTATATCTTTTCCTTTATTTCATCAAAAATTCCAATCGTTATGATCTGAAAAACTCAATTACCTAAAAGAGNAAACCTCATAAAACTCTCAGAATTAATCGTATCCCGAAAAAGAAGAACAACTCAGTTACTAACGGCGGTCCGGAGGTATAGGAATCCGTGGACCCTTATATAATTAGTTACATAAACCTTATATCTTTTCCTTTAGTTCATCAAAAATTCCAATCGTTATGATCTGAAAAACTCAATTACCTAAAAGAGAAAACATTATCTAGTGACATGAAACAATATTTAGTGACACAGGAACGATACATTTTTACATTGAAATGGTATAGAATTCTGATTTATCTAGAATTCCCCTCGTAACCACTTTCCTAAAAGTAAACAACCCGACTACAAACGACGATTTAGAGGTACAAGGGATGGGAATATTACTTATATTGATCGCATATCCTTCTTTATTCATAATTGGAAATTCGTATATCCTCTTTATTCATAATTGGAAATTCTGATTAGTACAATTGGAACCCAATTTATTTAAGGAAAGAACTAACATTGAGTTATGTGGGAGTGGAATATCCCTACATTGAAATAAACCTCCCACCACGGACCAAATTCTTTTCTGTGGGAACCTTCTTTATTCAAAAAACCAATAGTCTTTCTTTCCTAGTATTTTACAGTCGTCCAGAGTGAGTACCGGTCTTCTACTACATGGAAAAAATATGTAAATACACTTCGTTGACTAAAACTATTTCCAGTCCTGACGACTGAGGACGCACTGAGACACAAGTAGGGATACACATTGTTTTCCATATATTCGTTTGGGGTTTTATTTCTTTAGCCTAGTCAAAGACCTTTCCGATTAAGGGGGTACACCGAAGAAAGAACGAGGGCAAAAAGACCGACTTAAGGGTAGACCTCGTACCTACGATAAGGTGTATTAGGTTCAATAAGTCGGAGAAAAAGAGGTGATTAGAAGGATGATGTGAGAGGTAAAGATTAGAGAGAGATATAGACATTAATTTATACATAAAAAGGTTTCTACGGCTGAGGCAGGGGGGTGGAAGCTTAGTGGGACCTAGGTGGTCCCGACCTGGGGCCGTGTGGACGAGATCCGTGTACCCGAACACCGGGTGCCCGAATGGACGGGGCTCCGTACACCTTAGAAGAGCCAGGACCCTAGTCCGGACACAGGAGGTGTACCCCTTCGTCTAAGGGTTGCGGACCTGGAGGTCCCTTCGTGAAAACGTTCGAAAAAAAGGTGAATTAAATAAATAAAAATAAAATAATAAAAATAAAAATAAAAATGAAATAAAATGAAATGTTATGAGATAACCAAAACGGTATGTAACTGTACTTAGGTGGTGCCCACATGTACGTAAAGGTTTGTACTTGGGGGGGGGGGGGGGAGGGGGNAAAATGAAATGTTATGACATAACCAAAACGGTATGTAACTGTACTTAGGTGGTGCCCACATGTACGCAAGGGTTTGTACTTGGGGGGAGGGTGGAGGGAGGGGTATTGTAGAGAGACCCAGTAGGGACACGTGGTCGGGGTTCGTACGACATAGGACGTAGTCTGTATCTGACCGCTAAGCAAAGAATGTACTATCATATGTACAAAGTTACGGTAAGAGGGTTTAGTAGGGTGGGAGAGGGAGAGGGAGACTCAGGTTTTCAGGCGATATGTGTAGACACAGAGAAAACGACAGAGCGCATGTCCCAGTAGTAACGGTAGAAAGATTTAAGGTATATATACACAATCATATGACATAACCACGAAAAGAAAGACCGAATGAAGTGAGACAAACTAACCGAGGTCAAAGTAGGTAGAGTAATCTTGACTAAGTTTACATAAGAAAAATTACCGCCTCATTATGAGGTAACACATATACATGGTGTCGAAAGAATGGGTAAGTAGACGACTACCTGTAGATCCAACGAAGGTACAGAACCGATAATATTTGTCACGACGCTACTTGTAGCCCCATGTGCACAGAGAAAGTCAAGACCAAAGGAACCACACATACGGGTCGTCACCCTAACGACTCAGTTTTCCGTCAAGATAAACGTTAAAAAATTCCTTAGAGGTGTGACAAGAGGTCTCACCGACGTGATCAAACGTAAGGGTGGTTGTCCCATCCTCCCAAGGGAAAAGATAAATAAAAATTAATTTCCTGTAACGTCGTGACACTACCGAAGACGGTGTGTAGTCGTACCAAGTCGGTATCGACACGAATGCAGGGGAGGTGACACCTTTAGAAAATTAGGACCTTAGGAAACAAGAACTTCGACAGGTACGTCCAGACCAGTATTACAGGGAAATTCGGGGACTGTTCTGTTTTCCAAAGTAGACAAGACGGTGAAAAATGGAGATATACTTACCCTTTCATGATGTGGAAAGATCAAGTCTCGGAACTCTTATCAAATCCGGGAGTCAGCACAGACTGAGAAACACAAGGGTACCCGACGCTGGACGGTCCGAGGAGACGGTACACCCAAGAGGTCCGTTCTTACGACCCCACCCAACGGTAAAGGAAGAGGTCCTCTAGAAGGGTTGGTTCCCTAGCTGAGTCCAGAGGACGTAACGTCCGTCTAAGAAATAGTAGACTCAGTGGTCGTATCGACTGGTCATTGTATTACACTAAGTTATAAAGGAGGGAGTTAATTGTAACCATAACAAAAGGTAAATGCAAAGAGTACCTGTACCACCCTAAAACCGTAGTACGAAAGTGAGACACATCGTATTGTGACTGCACCTTATATGGTATTTAAATTTTTATCTTCATACTTATGTTACGATCTAAAGATTAATTTTTTTCTGTACGTTGTTCGTTGCTTCTAAATGACATATCGTACCCCTCGTTATCAGTTATAGAACATTATTCGATTTTACCTTTTATTAGACTTTTTATTACATACACATAAACATATTGACTTTTGGTGGAACGACACGTAACCTTTGTAACATTGAGTGGATGTGAAGTTATTTTATACATATACTACTTTAATTTTTATCTTGGTCATTTTATTTATTTAAAATTTTCTTTTACGTTAGGGTGAAGACCCGTATGTGTGGCTCCTTTGGTCTTAACTTTCTCTGTGTACATGGGGTTACAAGTAGCGTCGTGACAAATATTATCGGTCCTGTACCTTTGTTGGATCTACAGGTAGTCGTCTACTTACCTATTCTTTCGACACCATGTATATGTGTTACCTCATAATGAGTCGGCATTTTTTCTTAAGTAAACTTAGTCAAGACTACTCTACCTACTTTGACCTCGGCTAATATGTCTCACTTCATTCGGTCTTTCTTTTTGTGGTTATGTCATATGATTGTGTATATATACCTTAAATCCTTCTACCGTTACTGCTGGGACATACGTTCTGTCCCTTTCTCTGTGTCTACACATATTACCTGAAAACCTGAGTCTCCCTCCCTCTCCCACCCTACTAAACCCTCTTACTGTAAGATTGTACATATGATAGTATTCTTAACTTAGCGGTCAGATACAGACTACGTCCTATGTCGTACGAACCTCGACCACGTACCCCTACTGGGTCTCTCTACAATACCCCTCCCTCCACCCTCCCCCCAAGTACATACCCTTGCGTACATTCTTAATTTCTAAAATTTTAAATTTTTTATTTTTTTATTTAATTTTTTTTTGTCTTTTACTTTCTTTTACTTCAGTGAGTCAGTATAGACTTAGAACCGTTACGATACCTGACAGCCGACCGTCCGAGGTTACAGGCACCCTAAAAGGTCCTTTCTTATGACCTTACGTAACGGTAAAGGAAGAGGTTTCTCACGTCCGGTTGAAGTCGTATGAGGGACTACCAGACACACGAGTGAGAGTGTAAGGTCGAGACGTATACCAGTTACGTACACCCGTTGGACTCGACGGGTTCACAGAGTCGGGTCTACCACTCAAACACCTTCCAGGGACCTTCCTTCAGTCTCCGACTCAGGGTCCTGCAGGGGTGGGGAGTGAGGGGTCGAGTCGAGTCCTCCGGAAGGTCCAAAGTGGTCGTAGTGAGATCTTAGGTCACGGGGCTGTAACGGGGGGTGATTCAAGTACCTTGAGTTCACTCTATACCCAGGGTCCTCTGTACTCTCATGGGTGGACGTCCCAAGTCCCCGGAGACCGGGTCTGAGTCGGGACGTTCACTTTCTAAACGGTACTTTACGAACCCGACTAAGAGAGGGGTAGTCCTAGCGACCGGGGAGTTCAACAGACTCGGGACACCAAGGGTACTTGACCCCCATCGCACCCGCAGGACACGGGTGGACACCAGGGGAGGGACGGGACGTGTAGACAGGCTCCTCCTCTTCGAGTCTCTCCTACCTTCCGTACAGACATCGAGACTCACGGGTCAGTGGGGGTAGGGGTGGGACATGTCTACTCCTCTGGTACCCCGGGATCTCCTGTTTGTCCTACACCAGGGACCCCCCCGACGGCGACGGGGAGTCCCAAGGGTGCCGGTACCTGGACGTCTCCCCCCGCCGTGGAGACACCTGGGTCACGGCTACAGAGGTCCGTTCCGAGTCCTCCGTAGAGTCGGGTCTGGACTCCAGAGTCGAGAAAGACAAAGACGGGTAAGACTAGTGGATGAGATCTTCAACCCTGGGTCAAAGAACAGGACTTAGTCGGGACCTGTCAGACCGAGGTTGATACTGAGTCTTGAAATAAAAGAGTCAGGTGAGGTCTTTACCTTAAATGAAGAGTAGAAGTCAGTCAAGTATTTAATAACGTCTCGTGGATAAGACATGGTCCGTAACCACGGTGTATCGTCTATACGTGGGTACTGGGTCATTTGGGTAGAAGACATCCACGAACTTCTAAAGTCTAAGACGACTTACACCCGTAGTTTACGATTGTAAGTTTATAAAAAATTTTTCTTGTATATACTTTCATTGACCCCAAGTACAGATGTGACACTTGTAAGTCTTTTTACTTCTAATACTGTAGACCAGGGACGTGGATCTTCGGTTTTCTTTTTTCTTTTTTTCCTATTAATCCTCTTTTTACCTTTGTCACTGTCATCGTTGTACCTCGGAGTCTTACAGAAGTGAAATTCACTAGGACTGTAAAGAACCATTTTCTCAAGAACCCGCCAAATGAAGATTCGGTCCTCTCTGTAGTGTGTCTGTCGAGTTACTCGTATTCAGAGACTCCTCGAACTAAAAGTGGGGTAAACGGTGGAGTGAAGTGTGGTCCCAGGAGTACCACAATAGGACAAGTCGGGAGGCGAACCAACTCGGTTCGGTGTAACACGGTGGTCAACTATTGAATTTTCCGTGCTCTAAGAGTTTAGGAAGAGAAGCCACTTTTCTTCTTTTTTTCCGTGTTGTATATTTATAGCTACCTACTTGTGTTGTGTACGTTTCGGAGGGACCCAGTTCACAACGGAGACGTCGGGAGTCACTAGACCTCACCTTGTAGGTGATCTTAAGAGGCACTACTGCCCTGAAAAATTTGTAGACGAGACAGGTGTGGTACCGTGGACCGGTGTACTGCGATGACTCGTGAACTTTACGCCACCGACACTGACTTCTCGACTTACGAAATAAAGTATATGCACATCTCAGTAACAGACATGGCGCACCGACCCACTCATGAAATAGCCGGTCACGTCTAGGTCTGACTCCCCCTATGACAGGACAAAGATGGGGACCTTGGTGTCGTGGGAGTCCCGTGTACCGACCCTTTTCCGACTCCAATGAAAGGGCTATCGAGTTACCATTTCATAGACGGACGGTTACGTTCTCCGTACTCTCTGCACCCAAGCTAGGGACCCAGTTCTAGGGGAGTTCTTCCCTTACCGTTGGGCGAGGTCCTAAGAACGAACCTCTTAGGGTACGTGTCTCCCCGGATCACTCGATGTGTTGCAGTACCGAAGTGTTTCTCAGCCTGTCCTGACTTAGCGGTATCGTACGTCTGTACGTCGGACTACACCGTTCACCGTGGTGTGACCTATAGAGTTTCTCTCATATGAAGTAGAAAAATAAACCGGTTGAACGTAACGAGACTAATAACAAAGTACCTTTCGCAAAACAAAATTTATCTCGTCCCACGTGTACAGTCAGAATTTGAAGGTTAGATAGAGAGGAGGTAGGAAAGGAAGACATTGAGATTCAAGAAAGGATTCAGGTCTTCACACAGACAGAACATTTGTTTAAGTAGGAACTTTTGACAATGATTTGTCTCCAAAAAAATTTTTTACCGAAAGAAAATAAAATTTGACTTATGAAACTTCTGAGTTGAACGTTCAAAAATACGAAACGACCTTAAAAGTTTTTTCATCCTACTGGTAACATTGGATGGAATATACACGTTAACTAATCTTATGGAAGAGGGATTTCCAATCTATTAATTTTATCTCACAATCTTATCGGTCCCATAATGATTCTCCACCACCCTAAAAACTTCTACTAGGATATTAAGAACCTGAGGTGGCAAGTGGAGTCTCGACGACCCGACGAAACCTCCTCCTCTTCCTCACGGGTACCTCCTTCGGGAAATCTGTCTCTACCTCGAGAAGTTACACATTGTGAGACACGAGTTTCCTACCCCGGTCCAGTCCCAGTCGTACCAGAACCAAATGTAGCTTAAGGAGTATCTATGACCAGAGTCGCTTCTCCACGTTCCCCGAGTCCCCTCACCCTCACTTGTCAGGGAGTCTCTCCCAGGACACCAGGTTCACCTGCTTATAGTGTAGGAGACGACCACCCAGGACTCTCCTTCCTCTACACTTTCTACCTTACTCTACACTAGAAACTCCGACCTCGTGACCCGTAACCTCCCCGAGCCCGACACCGTTCCCAAACCCGACCCTCCTGGGTGGAACGGCAAGTGACAAGACAGAAGGAACCCGAGAGGAAGGTACTACTGTTGTAGACGCTTACCTTCTCTCATTCCGTGAACCCCACCCCCGCTAAGAAGATTTGGAGGTATAGAAACCATCCCTGTACTTTCGGTTTTTACGTCCCCACACGGGGACCAACGACTTAGACAGATGAGGTGATTTAATTTATTTATTTATTTATTTATTGTTGTTGTTGTTGTTGTTGTTGTTGTTTTGGTAGAGTATATATTCGGGTCGATGACTACCCGAGGGAGTCCTTAGACACGTTTGGGCGTCTCGGGTAGGATGTAGAAGGCAATACCTGGTAGGAGATTACGCATAGTCGTCTAAGGGTCTAGTATTTCCCCTCTTGTCTCCTGACACCAACTTCCTTTCTTGTCCCGAACTTTACAGGGAACACCGGGTCCATGATTCTCAGTTGAAAGGTCAAGTCTCTCACACCCAAGATAGGGACCATCCTCTTGACTCTAGGGTGTACGGAACTTCGTTGATAGGAGTCACGACGTTGACGACTCGGGTGCTCGAGACCTCGGAATTCGACGTGGGGGCGTGGTGTTACTCCTAAGTAGTACGACGTCGACTCTGGACTACGTCGACCATTCCCCTCCCTTCTCCCTCCCACCAAGTCCTACCCCTTGTACACATATGGACACCGTCCAAGTACAACTACATACCGTTTTGTTTATGTTATAACATTTCATTTGTTAATTAATTAATTGTGTAAGTATTTTACTTGTATCAAGGTAACAGGAGACCTTCTATAAGGGAGTGCCTAATGTTGTTACAGTTAGTCAAAAATTGGATGTCCTTCATTTTTACGGTAAGAGACGATACTCGGGTGGAGGGGGACCCAGTCTCCTACGACTCGAGTGGAGAAGTCTGAATGTTAAACCCCATCTTGTGGTCACTGTCACCGAGAAGTATGAATGAAATACCCATTGGTCACTGTCTGTTCTTGTCGTTCCTTCTATCACCATATCTACTTCCGATGCCTCTCGGAGTCCTCTTCCACGTCGACCGACCTCACCGGAACTCCTTCGACACGAAGACGGTTGTTCGGTTGCCTTCTTCCAGACGAATAGGCAACGTGTGTGGGACGGGATGTGTGTCCTCAAGAACAGAGGAACACAGTTTCACACAGTCGTCGAGAGTTGGACTAGTCATACCAGAGGTGAAAGGTCCTCCGTGGTTTCGTAGGTCCTCTCTACGATCGTCCCCTACCTCCTTCCTCCGGTACGTTCTGTCCGTCGCCAGACTTTGGTCCAGGGGGCCCGAGGGTACGTCAAAAAGAGACGACGGGCATACTGTTCCGTACCACGAAAACATACTTACCCCTGACGAAATTAGCAGCTATATAAAGGGCGGAATAGGTGTATCTGGACCTTACCTTAGGAGTTCTTCTGTACTGTGAAGACAAAGACTTGACACCTTACAAAGTAAGTCTTTTGTGATCGTCTCCTTATCGTGTATGACTTCCACGAGGGATTTTAGGAGGGGAACGGGGGCTAGGAAGGGGTTTCTACGAGTACCTCGCTCACACTCGTAAAGGAATTCGTACACTCGTAAAGGAGTTCAGTGAGACAGAGCGAAACAAGTTACATCTTTAAGGGTCAGGGTCTCATAGTCTTTCAGTCACGGGGGAGACCAAGATTATGTCTGGTACTAGAGTTTACGACTGTAATGTCCTTGCAACTCCTCGGGTTACAGTGTCTCGACCCTCCACCATCGTGGCTGTGAGTTTGTCCTCGGGAGACAGAAGAGTCTTTACACGACTCTATCCTCTGGCAGAACGAATGGAAGACACCACACACCTAGGTAACAACTACCCGTTCATGAACATCACCTAGGATCCCCTCTTTTCGGTCTTCCCCACTTGTCATTGGAAGGAGTGGGGTGCTTTCCTCCTGAGAACAAAGACCTGCTAACTGGAGGACGGACAGGACTTGAGAGAGTAGGAAGTCTCGTGACTACCCCCTCCCCTCTCGAAGACCAGGGAGTGGCACTTACACAACTTATCTGGGAGGTAAGGTCTCTTCTCTACCGCCTTCCTCCACCCTTCCTATACGGACCACTACTTTCTGTCGACATTCGTTCTCTATAGGAGAGACAAGGACCTTACTCATAGTCACGAGAAATTAACCTTTTAGTGGACACACAGTCTCCACGATGACCCTTTTGTGATTCTCGTTCCCCGGTTACGTTTGAGCCTAGGAGGACTTACTGGGGTCGGAGAGGAGGAGTACCCAAATGGGACTGGGAAAAGAAATAAACAGACATATCTGTCCTGAGACGATACCTCGTAACTATGTCCTCCACCTTCTCCCATCTCTACGGTAGACGGTAGACAGAAGGAGAGAGTAAGAGTAACGGAGGTAAAGAGGACTTCGGGATTCCAGGGGACTGCGGTCGTACCTCTGGAACTCTTCCTCGAGTCGCTATGTCATTCTATAGTACCCTTCTCGGTTTGCCAGAGGAACTGTGGTGTTACACTGAATCACATAACATTTCGTACCCTGAGAAGTACCCAAGAGGTCCGTTCTTACGAACTTACACAACGGTAAAGGAGGAGGTCTCCTGGTGCAAAACAGTCCTGAGAAGTGATACCGGGCAGTCCGAACCCACTTGGACGTGCTAACCGAGTATCGGAGGGACTCCACGCTTCCGGGGAAGTGGTGATGTTCCGACACTAGGTACTCCTCCTCTATCACTTCCTGTCTCCTCAGACAGCAGGACGTCAGGTGCCCCAGCCTTTCTCAACCTGTGTTGCATCGCTGACTTGTCCTTGTTGTTTCGTACCCGGTCCTTCTCCACGGAGTGGACACTGTCTGTCGTTGTCACCCAGCGACCTCAGACTGGTGGCCCTCTCGCTCACTTCCTCGGTGTCGTGGACGTCTGGGGCGACACCCGACCCCAGGGTCCTGGGTCACCCTTGAAACGGACCTCACGAGGGGTCCCTGGGACCGGAGGTCGCTCGACCACGTGTTCTAAGAGGGGGAGGGACTCATCTACCTTGACCAGTATCCACGAGAGTCTTGACGTCCGGTTCCACTGCAAAAGGGGACTGGAGTGATGACCCGAGGGGAACCCGACCCTCTCTCCCAAAGAACCTGTCTGAACCTTCCTCCTCTCCGTCAAAGTACTCTGTCCGAGAAGGGCTTAGGGTACAGGAAGTCGGGACTTGACTCTTAAGTGTGGGCGCCAAGGAGAGTTGAGAGAGAGAGAGAACGAGAGTGAGAGGATAAGAGGGGACAGAGAGAGGATGAAAGAGAGAGATCCAGAGACTTTAACGGAGGGAGGATTAAAAAAAAGAAGAACATAAAAAAATTTGAGAGGGATGAAGAGGAACCTAACCAACTAAACTAGCCAGAAGAAAGTAAGCCTCGGAGAGTAAGAGATGGAGTAGCGATAGAAAGTTGTAATAAGTAGATAAGATATTAGACAGATATAGAGGTAGGTGGCAAGGTAGATGGGTAGAATAGTAGATAGATATATAGGTGGGTAGCAAGGCGGGAGATAGACGGAAGGATACATACATCGAGAGAAGGACAAAATAGTAGGTACATGTACACGTAGGTAGTAGAATGGATAGATAGTAGATAAAGGTGAGGGTACTGAAGGAGTTGGAGAACCAGAGGGACCGAGAGAAAACATTAGGGATAATAGATGGGGGTGTAGTGGTTGAAAGAGCTAGAAACGTGGGTGGGAGGGAGGGTTCAGAGAATAAAAATCCCGAAGAGACAGGTGAGTGAAGAAAGAGTACTTAAGAGATAGGGAAAAAGAAAGGTAAATGGAAGTAAAAAATCTACAAAGAGGGTGACGGGGGCAGGGAGACCGAATAAAGGACACACGCGTGTCGTTGACACAAAGACGGAGACGAAAGATAACTGAGACAAAAGAGAGACTAAGGTAGAGAGACACCCGAGACTGGAGGTATTAGAATGTTGCAAACCACACTTCAACGTGCACCCGGACTCGTATGTCGTATTCTTGGGTACTTTGTGTGTTGTATGTCCTCGACCGCAAACCGAGGCAGTGGTCCCTGGAACCACAGGACCCCGTGTCACACCGAGTTGGTGGACCTTACTTCGGTATAGACTCACTTGTGTCAGAAACACGTAGTGGGCCCCGTACTCCTGATCCCGAGGACCCCTTTGTCGGACTCTGTCTGGTTGGACCAGTACTTCAGAACCCATCTATGTACCACATAGGAACCCAAGAAACTCATCTCTTCTCTCACATCTCAACTTTACCTTTGGTCCGAGGATTTGACAAAGACCAGAGAGTTGTTTCAGTCCCTCCTTCCCGTAGGAGAGACGAGGAACGGGAAGACAGACACAGAGAGTGAAGTGAGAAATAGAGGTAGAGACTCAAGGGGACAGGGACGGGGACGGACACAGAGAAGACAGTATTGTCCACCAGACATGAACAAAGAGGAGAAAGAAACAGACAACCTTCGTTGTGAGTGGTTCAGCCAAAGAGAGGTACTTTTCGTGGAAAGAGAGTAGAGGGTGTGGTGGTGGACCCAGAAGGTGTAGGACCATGTAGGTCATACATACGGTCGAGAACTGTAAGAGTGGACACTAGTGGTACAGGTCTCCCAGTGACTCTCCTACTGGTGAGACTCACCCTCTCTGACTTTCGTGTCTTTGTAAAAGTCCTTTTGGAGGAGCAGAGTTCCAGTAGACGAATGGTTGGAATCAAGGTGTACACCAAAGTAAAGGGAACCTTACCCTGTATCGTTAACATCTAAACCCCAAAATCCTACGCCCGTAGTACCCCACGGTAGTAAGACGGGTGACGCCCTGGTTTAAAGGAGATAATTTATCGCAAAATAGACCTTCCGGACCTCGTGAAGGACAGCAAGACTGATCTGGGACTGAGTGGGAGGGTGGTCTTTAGAGACCCCAGACCCTTTGATCCTGTTGTCCACCGGAGAGACCTGTTCTCGAGAGACTGGACACTGGTCAGAGGTCCCGAGCGACCCACGACTGGTGCGTCCCCCCTCCATTGTCATCACTGGTACTGCGGATACCCAGGGGTGCACACGAGGTCAGTGTCCGGGTGTTCCGTCAGGAAGGTCTTATACTGCGGACCACAAGGGACGCACATGAAGTCAGTGTCCCGTACTCCATCAGGAAGGTCTTGTAATGTCGGACCTCGTGTCCCTGTAGCCAAGACAATGGGAACACGTCGTACTTGGACAGGTTAGGCTCTCCCCTCACTGGCCTCTCAGTGTGCGACAGGAACTCCTTAGGGTTCCGAACCGGTCCGACTGTCCCTCCCGAACATCACTAGTGGACCCCCTTTTCTTACGTACCAAATGTCATCTTTTACCCTTGGGGAAGGGGAGTGACCCGAGTCTGCTGGGTGGAGAAAGGGTGTAGAGATTCCGAGGAAAAGTTTGGTCCCCTTGGGTACGACGCACCTCTAAGGGTGTGGTGTCTCCGTATCGTGTGGGATGTGGTTTTTGTAGACGACTCTTAAAACTCGGACACACACACGAGTCGGCACAGACTGAGAACATTGGGTCACCTGACATCGGACGGTCCGAGGAGACAGGTACCCCTAACAGGTCCGTTCTTATGACTTCACCCAACGGTAAAGGAAGAGGTCCCCTAGAAGGTTGGGGTCCTAACTTGGGGGTAGAAGACGTTGGTGACGTAAAGTCCGTCTACGAAGTGGTGACTCGNGTGACCCGAGTCTGCTGGGTGGAGAAAGGGTGTAGAGATTCCGAGGAAAAGTTTGGTCCCCTTGGGTACGACGCACCTCTAAGGGTGTGGTGTCTCCGTATCGTGTGGGATGTGGTTTTTGTAGACGACTCTTAAAACTCGCACACACACACGAGTCGGCACAGACTGAGAACACTGGGTCACCTGACATCGGACGGTCCGAGGAGACAGGTACCCCTAACAGGTCCGTTCTTATGACTTCACCCAACGGTAAAGGAAGAGGTCCCCTAGAAGGTTGGGGTCCTAACTTGGGGGTAGAAGACGTTGGTGACGTAAAGTCCGTCTAAGAAGTGGTGACTCGATGGGCCCTTCGGTCTCTTATAACTCGTTCACAGTTGATTCTCTAAGAAGGACCTACAACTACTACATTGTAAACAAAATATTTTGTTCTGCCTCATCTGTGGGTTACCTTCTTGTTGGACACACTCACTTTACTACAGTCGAGTGAACTCTTTGTGTCCTGTACTACCTCAGACACCATCTTGGAAGACCTTAGAGTCCCCCGTCCCGTGTCCAAGAGGGGAAGAAGACTCACCTCCGGCCGTCGACGTCGAGAGACGTTGCGGGTAGGTACCTCGACGACCTCTCGACCTCGGTAGTGTACAGGAGGTTCCCAGACAACAGGGACCGGGACGACGAAAGGAAGTCAGACGTCTATTGTGGTCAGGGAGGGTCAGTGGGGTCGAGACTCGTAGTGTCAGAGGACATCCACGGGTCTCTCGGACCGAGTCGTCTCCCTTCTCACAGACCCCCTCCCAAGACCTGGTCTTAACCCCCGATCTAAAGGGACTTCCACAATCAGTTAGTCAGCACAGACTGAGAAACACTGGGGGACCGGATGTCGGGTGGTCTGAGAACATAGGTACCTTGACAGGTCCGTTCTTATGACCTCACCGAACGGTAAAGGAAGAGGTCCCCTAGAAGGGTTGGGTCTCTAGTTTGGATCCAGAGGGAGTGACGTCCGTCTGAGAGATGGTAGTTTCGGTGGGACCGGAGGGTAAAAGACGAAGGTTTTCTGAGTGGGAATATACCATTACTGAAGGGTACCAACTGACTGGTAGTGGGATGGAAGACACGGTAGAGGGGAGAATAATGTCCTCTCAGAATGAACTCCACCTCCGTTGGTGCCAAACCCCCTTTCTGAGTGGGAGAACACGGGTCTACGAGACCTAGTTCTTCTCAGGACCTTTCTTTGTGAGCACTACCTGTTAGGTAGAGTACAGTCTGGACCAGAAGGTGAGGAGGTCGGACAAGATACCCGGAGCAAACGTTCCTGCCACGGGTCGGAACTACTTGGGTTGGTAATTCTAGGTGAAACGGGGTCACCTCCGTCCCGAGAGACAATTCCTCCTGGGTCGGGAGGTCCAGTTATAAACGTGGTCCGAAACAAGGCAAGGTCCTGAGTTGTGTACGGTCCGACTGATACCACCTGTCATACCACGACGAAGATGACTCGTCCTCCGTCGTCGAGTCGTCTGGACTTCTCATGTGTCCTACAATACTACTGCGGGTTTGATTGTAGCACACGTTCGACTCGTGTCCTGCCTTTCCACTGAGTGTGTCCGAGAAGAATGGAATCTTTTCCGTCTCACACCCCCGGGACCGACTCCCTCCTTAACCCGAAGTACCTTTTAAAATTCCGGTCAAGACAGAGAAGTCTAACAAATTGTCTGAACTTGGTGTTGGAGACTGGGTTGGATGGAAACCGATGCAAAAGTTCAAATGGTTTTTATATACGACGTTATAGATTAGACGATACTGAAACTCCGTGACTTAATAAAAGACAAAAGTAAGAACTATACTAAAAGTGTCGTAAAGAATAAAGTAAGGATATAAATTTTTAAAGGTTCGTAATGTAAAATAGAAATTACAAGTTGGTAGAGATACTGTAGACGTCATTCTGACAGAAATAACTTTTTCAATTAAAGTACTAAAAAAATTAAATACCTAAAAGGATATAACATAAAAGAAAAGATACATACGTGCCGGTTCAAGGAACTTGTACTTTGTCAAAAATTATTAAATACATATCAACCGAATGTTATAATATAAGCATCTCCACATAATGTATCACTAAGTCATAAAAGTCTCTAATGTGATTTATGTTTTAAATATTTATAACTGATAATAGGGACACGACCTGTAATATTGGGACTAAATAAATAAAATAATTACCAACAACCACAAAGAATTAGGTGAGATGTATGAAACGACGAGGAGTATTGGTGAGGAGAGGGGAGAGGGGAGACCATTGGTGATCAAAGAAGAAACTTAGACACTCACACTAAGAGAAACCAATATAAACAAGTAAATAAAAATAAAAGAATTATGAATAATAACAAATAGACCGACGTAGTCTAGACTCAACACCTTACGCCATAGAAAAATCAACATCGA
>SJYO01047732.1:0-21313 GCA_006410555.1 Capra ibex
GGGAGAAGGTAAACTTTCTTTTCCTGAGACCCCAAAAATGAGACAATGAACTAGTTACTGTCTCGGAAGACTCCTGTAAGGTTCTGTCATATGTCGGGACACCAGATGAACCTTTAGGTATATCTATTGTAAAGTTCCCTCTATTGGGACAACCACAACTGACCTATAAGCATATTTGAAAAATTTTCTCTACTCACTATCTCGATTGGGAATAGACATTCAAAACTTAAATATAACAAAGAAGGGTACATGTTTTGTTAAAAAAAGGATGCCTCAAAAAAAAAAACGCGCAACCCCCCACATTTCCTTTCGTCTTACAAAATAGTACTAAAAACGAAGTCGTTAAAACCCTGTCTAATTTTCAGGATCTTGAGACCACGGTCGGAACATGAAGGACAGAATCTCACAAAGAGGACCTTATAGTGACTCTCACCTCGTACCACCTCGGGTAAGATGGTGAGGTGTAGATGAGGTGGGGACTACTTCTACAAAGACGAAACCAAAACTCACAGGGTCGGTATTCAAAACCACTTTACCGATGACTTCATTGGTTGACGTCGAAACACACAGAAGTATACTTTCAGACGATACTAGAATAGGGTAAATGTTTATCAGGACTCCCAGTCCACAGGACTTTTTCACGAGACCTTTCTCCCGATCCTTACGAAACCAACTCGGAGAATTTATTCGTATGTTCTCGTCCACGGACTACTCTTAAGAACACCGCACTTACCCGGTTTTACTTCCGAAGGTTATTGAAGCCCACTTTGACTGTTCTTTCCGGAAGTCAAAACGTGACCCAATTAAGTCTGTAACACGTTCGTAAGGGATGGGTGGGGTTAAGGTTTATTTCCAGTGTACTCTCTGGATCCAGTTCCCTAATTGTAAAATCAACTTTTTATCACGGGATCCACTATCTTACTTTCTATGTTCACCTTATCTTCCGGTTGACTTTCTATATTTGGTCCCCTTGTCCCGACGTATTGTCCACTAGGTCACGGTAGTGTCTTAATGGGTCGACTCGAGACAGAGGACAGTCTAGTCGCCACCGTATTTATTACAGTGAACTTAGTAGGGGTTGGATAGGGGTGGGGTACCTTTTTTTACCGAACGCGCTTTGATGGTCAGGAACCACGTCAAAAGACCGAGACTCAACGACCACCTCACGTCCACAGATTTGGAACTCGTACACTACGTGCCACAAAGTCAACATGTGAGAAACACTGGGTACCTGTCATCGGATGATCCGCCACGATCATAAGGTCCGTTCCTATGATCTCACTCAACGGTAAAGGATGAGGTCCCTTAAAAGGGCTGGGTCCTAACTTGGGATCAGAACACAGAGGTAGTCGTCCACCTAAGAACTGATCATGGTGGAGTGATAGATGGTTCAGATGGACAACACACTGTCCCGTCCTATTTATGGACGAAACTTCGTCCCTTCTAACTTTAAAAGAAAGATGATGTTTCTTTTCGGTCGTATCCCTGTAGTAGGTTACTTGGTTTGGATTTTTGATTTTACTTGGGACTTTGTTGAAGTCCGAAGGAAGGACTGAGGAGGGACAGTCCGTGGGTGTAGAACCTACACGACGGTGGATGACCTTATCACTCCTTTCACCGGATATAAAGGATCTACATTTTCTAAATTAATGTCGGCAAACACGATCACACACGACCGACTCAGTAAAGTCAGCACAACCTGGGACACTGGGGCACTGGGGTACGTGACATCGGGTGGTCCGAGGAGACAGGTACCCTAATAGGTCCATTCTTACGACCTCACCCAACGGCAAAGGACAAGGTACCCTTTCCGTCTCAAGTTTGGAGGTAGAAGACACAGAGGTCGTAACCCTCCACTTAAGAAATGGTGACTCGGTGGACCCTTCGGTACAAACAATGGAGAACTTCGTTTGCACATCTTAAACTGACCTACACACCTTTAAACGTAGTGACCGTCTAGTCAGACAGTGTTTGACCTGTAAATCCTTCCCGGACATACTAACCAGAGATCCAGAGGTCCCGGAAAAGGTAATAGGTCGTCGACAGAGAACACCCATGGTGGGGACTGACGAATCAAGTTGAAATCTGTTCACAGACCCAAATTTGAACTTCCACATTATTTGTTGAACCGGTAGATCTTTGTACTTAATCGTAAACGACCGAACGATTGGGTGATCGTCGATTACGACGAACATGACATGGGTACCACACGGTCCGAAACTAGAGTCACAGAGATATTGGACGACACCCCGTCCTACTCGTCGTTTTGTCGAGAAATTAGGATTGACAAGAAGGGAAGTTCACTTCCTCTAACAGTTCGGGATATATGATGATTAATAAGGTTGGTCCTTATAATACCACTAAAGGCAACCTTACTTCCCGACGTCCCAATGGGACAACGTAAATCCCTCAGGTTGTTTGGAGAATTAGGATCCGGAAGGGTCACCAGAGAACCTCTCCCAAAACGTCGGTAAAATCTTTTCGTCGAGGGAGGTCGTTTACCGACAGCGGTGAAAGACGTGAGAAGGTCATCCACCGTCGTGTAGGTGCTTCTACACCCGCGGACTGTCCCTCCTCAGTCCTCCCTTCGGACTTCAAATCTAAGTCCAGTTGGGCAGAAGTCCGAGCCAAATTCATCACCACCACAAATCAGTAAGTCGGTACAGGTTGAGAAACACTGGGGTACCTGACATCGGGAGGTCCGAGGATATCGGTGTCCTAAAGGGTCTATTCTTATGACCTCACCCAACGGTAAAGGACGAGGTCCCCTAGAAGGACTAGTCCCTGGCTTGGGCACAGAGGGAGCAACCACTTCACTTCAGCGAGTCAGCACAGGCTGAGAAACACTGGGGCACCTGACATCGGATGGAGCGAGGAGACAGGTACCCTAAAAGGTCCGTTCTCATGACCTCACCCAACGGTAAAGGAAGAGGTCTCCTAGAAGGATTAGGTCCCTAACTTGGGTCCAGAGGGCGTGACATCCGTCTACGAAACGACAGAATTCGGTGGTCCCTTCAGGTCCTTCACGACGTAACCATCCACCCAAGAAATGGAGACTTGGTGATCTTTTTGAGGCCCGAATCCTTAGACGCCTTTCAGGCGAGTCTCGTGTCTGCACGACACCTTAGGGGTGTTTTTTTCACCTATGATTGACCCGGGTTCTTGATTTAGAACAACTTACGAACAGGATACGAGAAATAGAGACTCAACAGTGAATAGGTATGAACCGGGTGATTATTGAAGTAACATTGAGTCAGAAACAGAGGGGAGTCGGAATTTTTCACGGTTTCGAAAAGAGTAGGTTTTTCTCGAACAGAGAACTTGGATGGAGGGACGGATCGACAAGGGAGATTTGATATAACGGTTTGAACTCTTCCCGGTGTGACGACGAAGGGTGAAGAAACGGAGGCCGTCCCACCGACGACAGGGGTGTGGTCGTAACTCAAACAATTACCCAAGAGTACTGGTTTCGGATATTTAGGTCACCAACCAGAAGGGAATCCAACACCGAAGGGACGTCGTAGACTGTTAAGGAAAGACGGACTTTGAAGAAAAAGAGGGTGAATCCTTTCCCCACCACCAAGATTGTCATCTGGTCACACTTCTCCCTGTTCTTGTTTATAGGGACCCTCATCTCGGAGAGTCTAAAATGGGTTAATTATACACACTCGGTCACCGACAAGGAGGTACAGTCCATTGGGGCATTAATCTCCTCTTTCTGAATTACTAGGAAGATGAACCTTTACACTTTTCTTGTGAATATATTGACGGTTGAAGACTCACCTCCATGAACAAAATAAATGACAGGACAGGGTACCGGGATCCTATCAGACACTGTGTATCATCCATGAGTCATCTATTACTTACTTCCTTAGGGCCTCTTTGCGAAAGGGAGTTGACGTCCTTTGGATACCGTCGTCGTCCTTCCGCAGAGATTACGGTCCTCAAAAATTGTATACAAAAACTTCAAGAATTGGAAAAACACAACCTTTAAGAACCCATTTCGGAAACTTTTGAAAAGTCCTATTACAAAGGGTAAATTTTTTTTTTCCTAATATTCCCTTTATTTATTAATATACCTTTTTTCAAAAGTTTTATGATTACATGTAGTAAACACCATCTTAATGCACAAGTGATTACGTAATCCATCCACACACACGTACGATTCAACGAAGTCAACATAGGTTGAAACACGGTGGGATACCTGATATCGGATGGTCCGATGAGACAGGTACCCTAAGAGGTCCGTTCTTATGACCTCACCCAATGGTAAAAGAAAAGGTCCCCTAAAGGGGTTAGGTCCCAAGCTTGGACCCAGAGGGTGTAACGTCCGTCTAAGAAATGGTAGACTCGGTGGTCCTTTCGGAGTCCATTCTACATAGATGTAAATTTTATGTCAAGGACAACGTACGTACGAGTCAGCACAAACTGAGAAACACTGGGGGGACGGTCTGAGGAGACAGGTACCCTAAAAGGTCCGTTCTTACGACCTCACCCAACGGTAAAGGAGGGGGCCCCCTAGAAGGACTGGGTCCCTCACTTGGACACAGAGAACGTAGAGAACGTAACCGTCCGTCTAAGAAATGGTAACGTGATGGACTCTTCGGGTTTTATATCAATCCCTCAAACCAAGACCACTACTACCTCACCGAAAATTGTCTAATTGGGAGGACAACCATTAATATTTGAACTGTTTTACATTTTTAGTTGAAGACTCCACAACTTCTGGTTTGTTATCTTCGACTTTGTCTATGGTAGAACTTTCTTCGATTTCTGTGACCCCCTCTATGTTCAAATTGGTCGAAAAAGGAACTCCCATACGGGGTGTGGGGGGTGCCTAACCGTACTTAGAAACCTGTATCTGAAATTCGTCTTTCCCTCAGAATCATTTGACTCTTCAGTCCAACCTCGTTTGCACTTAGACCGTTGAATGGACTTTTATTCTCTATGATTGACGGAAGTTTAAGAACTAACTCAGGATATAAATGCTCGTCGCGTTCTGAGAGTACAACAACAAGTTACGAGTCGACACAGGCTGAGACACTGGGGTACCTGACGTCGTACGGTCCGAAGGGACAGGAAGTGTCAGAGGACCTCAAACGAGTTTGAGTACAGGTAACTCAGCCACTACGGTAGGTAGAGTAGGACACAGTAGGGGAAGGAGAGGACGGAAGTTAGAAAGGGTCGTAGTCCCAGAAAAGGTCACTCAGTCAAGAAAAGTAGTCCACCGGTTTCATGACCTTGAAATCGTAGTCAAGAAGGTCAATTTAAAGTCCCAACTAAAGGAAATCCTAACTGACCAATCTAGAGGAACGTCAGGTTCCCTGAGAGTTCTCAGAAGAGATCGTTATGTCAAGTTTTCGTAGTCAAGAAGTCACGAGTCAGAAGAAATACCAGGTTGAGAGCGTAGGTATGTGTAGATGACCTTTTTGGTATCCAAACCGATCTACTTGGAAACAGCCGTTTCACTACAGAGACAAAAATTTATATGACAGATCCAAACAGTATCGAAAAGAAGGTTTCTCGTTCGTAGAAAATTAAAGTACCGACGTCAGTGATAGGTGTCACTAAAATCTCGGGTTCTTTTATTTTAGAGAGTAACAAAGGCAAAAAGGGGGTAGAAAAACGGTACTTCACTACCCCGACCTGTGGTACTAGAAACAAAAAACTTACAACTCAAAATTCAGTCGAAAAAGTGAGAGAAGGGTCCCCTTTCGTCCTTTCCACTCTTTCTCGACCGATATCTAAGGTCGTCTATGAACCACGACCTCCCTTCAAACCCCAAGTTTAAGATGGGTCAATCTTCCCAAACTATTTGTGAAGTTCACAAAGAAGCTTTGAGTCTTCCCAGTATGTAATCTGTATGTTTGATCGTGTAAGGTCCGGATTCCTGATTCGTGATCCTGATTCCCATTTTATGTTTTGATTTCATCTGAGGAGGATTGTTTCGCATTTTGGATTTTGATTTGCGGGTGTATTAGTCACCCCCTCAGACGACCCTTACATTAACGTATGATCTTCTTTTAGATTGACAAGTCCCCTTCTATTGTTAAGTCTGAGACGTTATACAGTAAGTATAATAGGTCATTCGTTCTTCTAATTAACTGTACGTTACTTGGTACTGTCACAGGTGTTAGTTCTCTTTTTCCGTTTGTTGAGTACAACTTTAAACATTCGTTCGTGAAATTAGTAACATTTGTACGATTTCTTATAACTTACTTCTTTGCTCCTTAAAGACCTCTCTTACCTTTGAGATTCTTGACTTACCTTTAGGATCTTCACTTCATGATACAAATTTTAAATCGATCTTTCCGAATCATCGTCCTCTTTCCTAGGTATTCCTAGGTTTGCCTAACCAGATCTTTTATCTGGTTATCGTCATATCTTAAGTTTTGTACGATGAGGATTTATCCTATAATTTATTTAGACAGACGAAAAGAGAAAAATAAATGAACCGACGTAGTCCAGAAACAACCACCACGTGTCCAAACGAGACACAATACACCCTAGAATCAAAGGGGGTGGTCCCTAACTTGGGTTCAAGGGACGTATTCTTCCGTCAAAGAATTGGTAACCTAGTGGTCCCTTCCGGACGAAAAAAGAGAGAGAAAAAGGAAACGATTAAAAAAAAAATAACGTCCTACTAACGAAATGTTTTAAAACAACAAAAGACGGTTTGGAATTGTACTTAGTCGGTATCCATATATATATATACGGGAGGGGAAACTTGGAAGAAGGGTAGACGGAGGGGTGGGGTGGGGAGATCCAACTATCTCTCGACGACAAACTCAAAGGACTCGGTATGTCGTTTAAGGGTAACTGATAAAATGTATACTACTATGTTCAAAGGTACAATGAGAAAGGTATGTGGAGTGGGACAGGAGGGGAGAGGGGTACAGGTATTCAGACAAGAGATACAGACAAAGAGGTAACGACGGGAGGGACATTTATTCAAGAAGTCATGGTAAGAGGATCTAAGACAGATATACACAATCTTATGTTATAAACAGAAAGAGAAAGACCGAAGGGAACACCAAGTCGACCATTTCTTAGACGGACTAAAAGAGAAAAAATTAAAAAAAAAAAAAAAAAATTAGACAACAATGTACCGAGGCCGGTTCTTGAATCTGTATATTTCCTTTTTCTATGAAAAGGAGGGGTTGTACTAGGTTTGATTTCGAGATTCTCTTTTTCAACCCTCTTTTTCTTTGTCTCGGAGTTACCGTTATAGTTTAACAGATAGTATACACCTTAACTCAGGTTCTCTTCTCTCCTTTCTTACTTACCCGTGTTTATTTAGAGAATCTTTTTATTACCGTCTTTTTATAGATTCAACTACTTTTTGTTGAAGACGACTCGGTTTTTCTTTCAGTGTGTGTGGAGTCGTATAGTATTGACTTAACAACTTTTTGTTTTATTTGAAAATTTGTTTCGGTCGAGATTTTAGTGACACCTATCACTGACGTCGGTACTTTAATTTTCTACGAACGAGAAACCTTCTTTTCGATACTGTTTGGATCTGTCATATAAATTTTCGTCTCTGTAGTGAAACGGCTGTTTCCAAGTAGATCGGTTTGGATACCAAAAAGGTCATCTACACATACCTACACTCTCAACCTGGTATTTCTTCTGACTCGTGACTTCTTGACTACGAAAACTTGACATAACGATCTCTTATGTAAGAAAAGTAAGGTGTTTTCTTACTTCCGATTCGGAGTGCCCTTTTACTGTTCTATTACCTACTATAACGATTTCACAATTTCCTTTTCATAGTTAGATCTTAAGACATAGATGTTTCACAAAAAGTTTTTATTTCCCTTTATTCAATAAAAGTTTGTTGACTTCGACTCTCTCGAGTAGTCATTCATATGAACTCAAAGCTCTTTGCGATTTCTTTCAAAAAGTACGACTTCCCCTTACTATAGTTTACCTTTCGACCCAGAAGGTCTTCTTCATTTCTCGTGGTCTTTATGATTTATTATGGGAAACTTTCTGATGACAGATTTCGTTTTTGGATTGTGTATATACGACCCCAAATATTACATACATTTTCATTTTATGTACTGTTTTTATCGTGTTTGATTCCTTCACCCAGTCACTTCAACGTACTAAAACTCTAGGAACATAATCTGAATTCGATCATATGTCAATTTAGTCCCATTTGTCACTACTTAATTTTTATACATAACATACAAATTGGGACTAACAAGCCAACGAGTCATCACAGGTTGAGAAACGCTGGGGGACTTGACGTCCTGCGATCCGAAGGGACAGGAAGTGATAGAGGACCTCGAACGAGTTTGAGGACAGGTAACTCAGTCACTACGGTAGGTTGGTAGAGTGGGAGACAGTGAGGGAGAGTAGGATTGGACTTAGAAAGGGTCGTAACCCCAGATAAGGTTACTCAGTCGAGGAGTGTAGTCCACCGGTTTCATAACCTCGAAGTCGTAGTCAGGAAGGTCACTTACAAGTCCTAACTAAAAGAAATCCTAACTGACCGAACTAGAGGAACGACAGGTTCCTCGAGAGTTTTCAGAAGCGGTCATGGTATTTAACTTACGTAGTTAAACTTACGTAGAAATACCGAAACATCAGGTTGAGAGTGCAGGTATGTACTGATGATCTTTTTGGTATCGAAATTGATATGTCTAGAAAGAACCCGTTCACTACGGAGACGAAAAATTATACCGTAAATCCAAACAGCATCGAAAGGAAGGTTTCTCGTTCATATAAAATTAAAACACCGATGTCAGTAGTAAAAGTCACTAAAACCTCGGGTCCTTTTATTTCAGACAGTGATAAAGGTGTATGGGGAGTAGATAAACGTACTTCACTACCCTGACCTACGGTACTGGAATCAAAAAACTTACAACTCAAAATTCAGTCAAAAAAGTGAGAGGAGACAGTGGGAGTTCTCCAATTTAGAAATCAAGGAGAAGTGAAAGTCGGTAATCTTACCATAGTAGACGTATAGACTCAAATAACTATAAAGAGGGTCTTTAGAACTAAGGTCGAACACTAAATAGGTCGGTCCGTAAAATGTACTCCATGAGACGTACATTCAATTTGTTCGTCCCACTGTTATATGTCGGAACAGTATGAGGAAAGGGTTAGAACTTGATCCGGTAACAAGGTACAGGCTAAGATTGACAATGAAGAACCGGACACATGTCCAAAGAGTCCTCTGTCCATTCCACCAGACCATAATGGTGGAGAACTTCTTAAAAGGTGTCAAAAAACACTAGGTGTGTCAGTTTCCGAAACCGCATCAGATATTTTGTCTGCATCTAAAAAAAAAAACTTGAGAGAACGAAAAAGATACGAGGTTGTCAACAACCGTTAAACTAGAGACCAAGGAGACGGAAAAGATTTTGGTCGAACTTGTAAACCTTCAAGAGTCAGTGCTTGACAACTTCGGACCGAACCTCTTAAAACTCGTAATGAAACGATCAAACACTCTACTCACGTTAACACGCTATCAAACTTGTAAGAAACCGTAACGGAAAGAAACCCTAACTTTATTTTTGGAAAGGTCAGGACACCGGTAACGACTCAAAAGGTTTAAACGACCGTATGACTCACGTCATGAAAGTGTCGTAATAGAAAATCCTAAACTTTATAGAGTCGACCTTAAGGTAGTGGAGATGATCGAAACAAACACCATTACGAAGGATTCCGGGTGAACTGAAATGTAAGGTCCTACAGACTGAAATCCACTCACTAGTGTGGTAGTACTAATAGGCCCAGTAATTCTAGAAAAAACATGTCAAGACACACAACAACCGTGGAGAAGAATTAGAGAAGTCGAAGACAATCTATGAATGACAAAGACGGGAAATGACACGGGTAGAAACGGACTTTACAAGGGAACCATGAGATTATAAGAACTTTTCTAGAGATCAGAAAGGGTAGGATAACAAAAGGAGATAAAGAAACGTAATAAGTGAACTCTTCCAAAAGAATAAAGAGGAACGACAAGAGACCTTTAGACGTAAGTCAACCCACATAAAAAGGGAAAGAGGAAACGGAAAGAGAAGAGAAGAAAAGAGTCGATAAACATTTCGGTGGAGTCTGTCGGTGAAACAGAAGAACGTGAAGAAAAAGAACCTGGAAGGACCACCGAGTCTACCATTAGGGGTCTCGTTGGTAATTTATTTTAGTATGTTTCTCCCTATCGACTTCTCAGTCATGCCTTATATCTTATGATTAAGGTTCACCGCTTTACACTTTTTTATTGGATTTTATTCTATCTTCTTGTTCCCAATCTACCCTGTCATCTTTCGTTCACAGAACTTGTATAAAATTCTTTCTTCGATAGACCAATCCTTTTTTTGTGTACTTTTCCACGAGTTGTAGTCAGCAGTAGTCTTTTTATGTTTTGACGTTATTCTATGGTGATATGTGGGTCGTCGCCCCGGTATCAATTTTGATGACTGTCACGATTTACACCAGTTCTTATATCTCGATCTTGAGAGTTTATAATGACCGTCTTACATGTACATGTCCGTGGGAACAATAAATAAAAAACCCCCGTTACGGTGGACCGAACACTCTAGAGTCAAGGGGTTGGTCCCTAACTTGGGTCCGGAGTCGTCACTTTTAGACCTTAGAATTGGTGGTCCACTGGTCCCTCGAGGGATCCATGTGGAACAAAATAACACGAAATTAAAAAAGAAAAGTGAGAAACCGACGTAACGTACCACACTATACACCCTAGGGTCGAGGGGTCGACTCAAGGGACGTCACCTTCGGTCTCAGAATTGGAGACCTGAAGGTCCGTTCCGGGACACTAGTCACTGGAAACTACAATGATAATATTAACAAAACTCCGTATCACTTGGTCTAAGTGTATCCTGACGTTTAAATAAAAAAAATAAAAAATAAAAAAATAAAAATGAAATAAAATAAAATGTTATGACTCCTGACGTTTAAATTACACACACATAAGACCGACGAAGGGGACACCTGACAGGAAGATACAGAGAGGGAGAGGAGCCCGGAGGGACAAGGGACCCTACGTTATAACTTTAATCCGGTTAATAATTACTATTGGGATGTTGCTGGAGATTCACGAGTTCACTTTCCTTCTCAGTGTACAGGGAGTTAAATTTATGTTCTGATCTTTACTAATTCGAATCACTCTTTCCGTACACCTTTCGACTCTGTCCGACTTTTCATCCGGAGACCGTGGCTTGTCAGTCGGTTCGACACTTACGTCTTCCTTTAATTTTCACACTGAGTACTTGTGTACTCATTACTCTTTCGCTTCGTCGGACGACGACTGTACCTCTTACAGAGTCACCAGACCTCTCTTCTGGTTTACTCGGTGTCATAAGGAAATTCGGTTTTGCACTTTCAACAAGTCAACATTTGAAACGCTTGGGGGCCTGATACCGGACGGTCCCGGGAGACAGGTACCTAAAGAGGTCCGTTCTTATGACCTCACCCCAGAAGGGTTGGGTCCCTAACTGGGACTCAGAGAACACAACGTCCGTCTAAGAAATGGTAGACTCGGTGGTCCCTTCGGGAGGGAAGTCGGTTTCGGGTTAGGATTAGGTTCGGGGTCGAGAGAAGTGAAGACACTTCCGACTCCCTCCACTCCTTCGACGTCTTGTCACACTTCGGCCGTCTTCAACCAAGTACTCCAAATTCTTATTGCCAGAGAGGCGTTGTTTCTTGACGTCCGCTTCGTCGTTCACGACAACATCTTCGACATCGTTCAATCGGTCCTCTAGGTCGCTCCTAGGACGTACCTCCACCGATGTAATTTGTGTCAGGGACGACCCTGAACGGTCCACCGCGATCACCATTTTTCAGACAGACGGTCACGTCCTCTGGACCCAACCCTTCTAGGGGACCTCTTCCTTTACTTCGCTACATCGTGTCGTGTGATTTGTTACCTAAAAGTTACATCTGTTTTGTTTAAAAAATTTTATAAATAAAAAGAAAAAATAACAAACGTCCCAGAATCGAGGGGCTACTCCCTAACTTGGACGTGGGAACCGTCACTTTTGTGGGTCAGGATTGGTGACCTGACAGTCTCTTGTGGAAATGTTACCTTCTTCTACGGTATATCCTGAAAGTCTCGACCTCGGTTCTTCAGTTACGGAGTCTCCTGTCCGTCTGAAAGAACAATCCCCGATTTCGTCGACCACTGAAGTTCTACTTTGACTTCAAGAAAGTGACAAAGGTTTTGGGACTCCGGGAAGTCTTAATACGATTTAGATGAGACAGGTACGAAATATTTACCTTGCTGTTTCAGACGTACTATCGTGTCATGGAATGTTGTACCAAACGACTCATCAAATTAGGGTGACGACTTTTGATGACGGGTCTTTTTTTCTAAGGAAAGTTTTATAATGACGAGTGACTGTTATGTGGACCAGTGGGTTCTCGCGACTACTTCTACATATTACTTTAAACACAAAAGTACGGACGATTGCGTCGTCGGTAAAAAAAAACTTTTTAATAAATGAATAAAAACTAACGTGACCCAAAAGTGACGGTGCACACCCGAAAGAGATCAACGTGTGCCGAAGAGTGACGTTACCGAAGAGAACAACACCTCGTGTCCGAGATCCTCGTGTCCGAAGTAGTCAATTCTACGTGCTCAAATCAACGAGACTTCGGACGCCCTAGAAGGGCCTGGTCCCTAGTTTGGGTGCAGGGGACGTAACCGTCAGTCTAAGAATAGGTAACATGGTGGTCCCTTCAGGGTGTCGTAGGTAAGACGTTGTATACCTAACTCCTCATTAAAGCTGAAAACTCAAAATAACAAATTCTTTATGTAAAGTATACGATATCGACGGTATGTAACACTAAGGAGACTACCTAGACCCATTATATATCAACTGGGAACTTGTCATGTCCCTGACCCCCAAGGTTGGGAGGAGTGTCAACTTTTAGACATATCACGATATAGTCATGAAGTCACCTCCTTCATTGATGTCTACTCCACCTTTATCGTTCTCTTGATCCTCACCTTGGAGTCTGAACGGACCACCAGGTCACCAATTCTTAGGTGGACAGTCACATCCCTGTGTCCGGGTTAGGGACCAGACCCTTCTAGGGTGTACAGTGCCTCGTTGATTCGGAAGCACGGTGTCGATGACTTTGGGTACGAGATCTCGGGTACAAGACGTTACTCTTCGGTGCTATTATTCTTCGGGGGTGTGACGTTAATCTCTCATCGAAGACAAACAGTGTCGAACTCTTTTCGGGCACACACGTACGATTCAGTGAAGTCAACACAGACTGAGAAAAACTGGGGTACCTGACATCGGGAGGTTCGAGGAGACAGGTACCCTAAGAGATCCGTTCTTATGACCTCACCCAACGGTACAGGAGGAGGTCCCCTCAGAAGGGTTGGGTTCCTAGCTTGAACGTAAAGGACGTTGAGGACGTGACGTCCACCTAAAAAATGACGACTCGGTAACCCCTTCAGATCTCCTTTTGGGTCCGTCGTTGTTTCTGGGTCGTGTCGGGTTTTATTTTTATTTGTTTATTTTAATAAAAAATTTTTCACCTCGGACTTCTACACTGACTCAACGACGTCAGAGTACTATTGTGAAATTGTCTACCCCTCAACGAAGAATACCTACTCGTTTCTTTCACCAAAGAACTCTACCTTTGATGAGGACCACTTCTACGACACCTCTAACAACTTTAATGTTGTTTCCTAAATCTTATACTGTCTTTGAATCAACTATTTCGTCATCGTGTCAGACCCTCCTGACTGAGGTTACAACTATTTTACAATAGTTTGGCGTAGTGTACGATGCCCTTTAGTAAGCACTTTCCTTCTCAGCTAACTACACCGTGTGAAGTAACGACAGAATAAAATTCTTTGACATGTTGGTAGGGTTGGAAGTCGTTGTTGGTCGGTAGTTGTGTCTCCGTTCTGGGAGATGGTCCTATTTCTAATGTTGAGTGACTATTACCAATAGTATTGAAAATATACGTGACCCTTCGGTTTTTTTAAGTGTACTGAATGAAATAACACTATAGACGAAATAGTGTCGCTAGACCTTGGTTTGGACGTTATAGAGGTTCCACACGGATATATCGGTAAAACCTTTCGCGAACTGACAAACAATATTTCAATTTACATATGGATGTGGCTTTCAAATATTATTCCACTTCAATTTCTATATGGATAGACCACGGAGTAGTTAAGGTGAGGATTTATAAATGAGTCTTCCTTTGTTATATAGGTGTTTTTTTTAGAACATGTGTTTACGAACGTCGTCGAAACAAGTATTATCGGTTTTTGACCTTTGGTGAGTTTACAGGTAGTTCTCCTCTTACCTACTTAGTTGACACCATATTACGTTACCTTACGAGGAGTCGTTATTTTCCCCTGTTTGTTGAATTTATGAGTTGTTGTACCTACTGAATTTTTATCATATAGGTCACTCTCTTCCGTCTTACTTGTTCGTTTTGGTTAGTAAAAATTTATGTTTGACCTTGTCACCAACGGAGACCCCAACCCTTCCCTAGCTCACCTTTCTTGAAGTTCCCTTAAAGACCCATTACCTTTATCAGATTTAGAACTAACGCCACCACCAATGTCTAACTCGTTAACAGTTTTGAGTATTTTGATGTGTAATACTAAACACGTAAAATAACTTACATTTAATATGTAACTGAAAATTTTACATGTTCGTTTAATTTCAATTTAAAATCAAAAATTTCTGTATAACCACAATTTCAACAATAAATTAAACTTTATTTCGTGATATAATATATTGATGTTCCTATATAACATGTTGTGTCCTTTATATCGGCCACAAATTAGAATTGATATTTACCTCATATTGGAAATTTTTAACACTTAGTGATATAATATATGGACATTGAATACATTATAACATGTAGTCAATATGAAGTTAATCTTTCATTTATACACTTGAATTTTTTTAATATCCCACCCGAAACTGTTCTGTTATGTGTGTGTTAAAAAATGTAGGTTAACTAAAGTTAAAAGACAAAGTTACCACACCACCACCAAATCAGGGACTCAACACAGGCTGAGAACGTTGTGGTACATGACATCGGACGGTCCGAGGAGACAGGTACCCTAAGAGATCCGTTCTTATGACCTCACCCAACGGTAAAGGAAGAGGTCAGGTTGCCATATTTAGAACTTTTAGAAGTGAAAGTTTCTATTTATAGATTCGAAGGTCCCGAACGAAATGATCTTCTTCTATCCAAAAAGAGTTTCTTATGGTCGTAAGTAGTTCCGAGAAAATCAATTTGAGATGAACAGGATTCATATAAACAAGATTCTTTTTACTCAAGAAATCGATCTAGTGTTAAGTCTTTGTGTGATAGAGTCTTTCTTTTCTAACACCTAAGTACCAAGCTAAAACTACGGGACTTCTAGCTTTAGAAGGGACCAACGAGTCGTGGTCCTAGTCACGACTCTTAGTCGTGACGTCACGTCCTCTGTGTCCAAGTTAGGGGCCCAGTCCTTCTATGAGACCTCTTCCTTACCGTTGGGTGAGGTCATAAGAACGGACCCTTTAGAGGAGACCTGCCTCCTCGGACCGTCCGATATCAGGTCCTCGTCGTTCTTAATCTGTTCTGAATCACTGATTTGTTGTCGTTGGTAACTTTATTGAAAACTTTCTCAATACTTGACAACGATCCACAACCGCTTAAAAAGATACGGTTCTTTAGTTATAAAACACAGACCTGAGATAGGATTCTCTCGTGAAAAGGTCGGGTCTAGTAAACGTTTCCACAACAACCGTGATATAAGAGGAACGTATAACAGTCAAACACCTAAAAATCCTCGTAGTATTCACTACTGAAACCCTGGAGTCTCTTCAGAGAAAGTATACCAATTTATATAGATTCATTCGGTTAAGTTCCTATTTTAAAAAAAACAAGTTTTGTAACGGTCTTCACGGAAAGAAAAAGAAAGTCTTCTGTCATTCTGAAGACGACAAACAAACTTATTTCGTGAACAGGAAACTTTCGGTCACTCCTCGTAAAAGACCTAAGACAAGGGTAAAGGACTGTTCGAAAGACGTTTACCTCACTAACTTCCTGGACTAAGAAGTCTTCAACGACTGAAATACTTACAACTGTTTTGTAGAAAGTCTCTCTAACCTTTTCAGAAATGACGGACACGTAACTCTCTACTGCTGTGCCTCTCAAAGTAGTGATTCAGGTTTACTTTAGTCGAAACGTCCTCCAGGTAAACCCGTCTCTTACTTCGAAAAGAAGGATCCGTTTCAAGATAAACCGTTTCTGGGAAAAAATGACGAAGGTTTTACAGGTGTCAGAAATATCAAACGTTTTCGGTAAGTCTTTCATCCCTAAGAAACCATGACCGTCGTACGGTTGTCACTCCGTTTGTTCTTCTGGGGAGACAACCCCGACTACTCCGTCGAGAGAGGAGTTTCTGGACGAAGTTTTACAACTTTCTGTACAGTGGATAAGATCTTGCATAGTGTGGTGTACTGTCCCATTGACGAAGGTCACAAAGGAAGACTAGGTCAGGGGTTTTGACGGACTATTAAAGACACGTGCACGGTAGCCTCAGATTATACAGCGAGGCTTCCGCACCCTCTAAAGGGAGACCCGGGGACCACTCGTTAAACCTCCTACGAGGTTATTTTCGAATGACACTGCATCGTTTAGGTTCACAACCTTCTCAAGGTCGAAAAAACTTAACTCAAAAGGAATGTATTGGTGGTGGGGGTGGGGTTGTAGAAAATTACTAAAAGTCCTGCCTATCTACACGACCCGGGAAAGGTAAAACGACTAAGGTAAGAAGGCAAGTGTTCTTAAAAAGTCATGCCCTTTGTGACACCGAAAACATAAGACAGTACAAGTAATGATTTTCGCTTTGGCAATACGGACTAAGTACAACTACATACCTTTTTCGTTACGTTGTCACATTTCGTTAATAGGAAGTCAATTTTTATTCATTTATTTATTTTTCACTTTGGTCTATTATGTAGGAGACATAGTATGAAGTCATAATGAGGATATTGCACTGTAGAATGTCTCTGGACCGACCAGAAGACTATACAATCGGACCGGTTCGCTGTCAGGGGTCAAGAAATCAGTTCGTATTGGACCCACAACGTCTCTTCTACAAATATCTACCCGACTTTCAGGTATCTGTCGACTAAAATTCAGTTCCTCTAATAGGATCTAGGAGACCCACCCTGATTAAAGTTTGTCAACTTTCCGAAATTCTCGTCTCACAATCTAAGGGGTTTCTTTAAGACAGGTACATGAAGGTCGGGACAGGGAAGGGTTGTCGGACGGGACACCTAAACCCTGTACGGGTGGGGATGTTCGGACTTTAGGTCAAGGAATGTGTAGAGAATTATATATGTCGACTAAGAGTAATAATAAAAAACTAAAAACATAAATGCTTAAGTTGATGAACGATTTTAGATGAACATTGGGGGTTTAGGTACGTGTACCACAAAAGCTCTAGTATGTTCTAGTAAGTGTACAAGGAGGTCCTGTGCACGTCTCTCCGTCTTAAACACTCTACAGGTCACACGTAGATCACTTCAACTTATTCCACTGGGATAAAAAAAACCCCCCCCCTAGGGATGGAAAAAAAGAAAAAACGGTACAGTGCACCATATACCCGAGAATCAAGGGACTGGTCCCTAGCTTGGACTCGGAGGTGTCACCTTCACACCGTAGAATTGGTGACCTGGCACTCCCTTCAGGTCTGACGGAAAAACCAAGTCGAGAGTGTGACATTCGTTCACAGGAATACTGTTAGGTAAATCACGGTACCAAAACGTAAAAACAGGAAGAACAACTACTAAAACGATAAACTTTACCAGGGAGTGTGTCACGACTTCACCACATATATCAAGATTCGAGACACGTCACACGGAATTCCCCTTTTACACAATCTACTCGAAGTGAGCCCGGACTTAATACCGCGACAACCGAGACTTAGGTTACAATTACTTAGTTGCAAATACACTTTAATCTGTATACATGTACACAGAAATTTGTCTTTGTGTTCCAATACATAACTAACCAACTACTGTAAAAGGGGTCCTTTTATTAGGTCACACACGTGGCTGAAATATCTTGTATTGATGACGTTTCTACTTCGTAATTGACATAGAAGACGACTGTCAAAGAGACGAATTTGGGACTAACTATCGCTGTCAGTGTCTTGACGATGCTAATGACACCAAACAACGGATACAAACGCTAGTTTCCTTTGAATTTTCAGTCACTTCCACTTCAACGTTCAAAATAAGGGTAGGTTCAAATACCGAGGAGACTTAAGCACCGGGGGTCCAATTCTGTGTAGATTTATCTCCCAGTGCCTCTTCCTAGTGTAGTTAGGACCGTCAGTCCACCACACCCGACCTCCACCCCTCCAAGGGTGTCTGACACGTCTTCGGTCACTCCGTCTCTTCCGGGTCAACCCGATGAAATCGGGAGGGATCGTCCAACGGACTCCAATAAGAACGAAGTATGTATATAGTCGATCAGTTGGGATTTCCTTTAGTCAGGACTTATAAGTAACCTTCCTGATTTCGACTTCGACTCTGAGGTTATGAAACCGGTGGACTACGCTTCTTGACTGAGTAACCTTTTCTGGGACTACGACCCTTTCTAACTTCCACGCTCCTCTTCCCCTGCTGTCTCCTACTCTACCGACCTACCGTAATGACTGAGCTACCTGTACTCAAACTCGTTCGAGACCCTCGACCACTACCTGTCCCTTCGGACCACACGACGTCAGGTACCCCAGTGTTTCTCAACCTGAACTGACTCGCTGACTTGACTTGACTTGAAATTTTTTTTACATAAACCAACGTGACCCAAAATCAACCCCGTGTGTTATAGAAGTCAACACCGTATCCTTGAGAATCAACCCGCACATCCTAGATACAAGGGACTGGTCCCTAACTTAGGTCCGGGTAGCTTAACCCTCGTGCTTCACAATCGGGGACCTGGTGGTCCCTTCAGAGAGGACACCAATAAGAAGTTTCTTATCAACCCACTGGGGTAGACCTTCTCGTCACAAACGGAGGTCACGACTCCTCGACGGGAGTTCCTCCCCTCAAACCGACCACATCGGGACGCCAGGGAGGGACCACCTCAGAGTCTTCTATGTTGACCCACCACCCACTCGGAACTAACAAAAGTTGACCTTCATTAGGAATACTAGTTCTCTGTAAAATTCCGTCGTCTAAAACAGGGGAGACCAGGGTGGAAATTTTGAAGACCATGTTTCAAAGTTCCAGGTCTTCGTCGTGACCATCTATCGACTAGAGTCCCTTGGTCAGACAGTCGGTTCCTTTTGTTTCCAAGTACCAACCTTGTGTACTATTTGGGTCTAAGAATCAGGACTCGCGACGGTAGTCCCTTCTAAAGATTTACAGTCCCAGTTTCGTAGATCTCGTCAGTCTTGACAGAGACTACTCAAGTCCGTACTCCTACTCCAACCAAATTACTCCCCGTTAACACACTAGAGAGAGGCCTCATACAATCCACAAGTTGAATTGAAAAATCCCGAAGTCCTTTTCCCGTCGAAACTAAATAAATACATACTTAAATAAATCGACGTGACCCAGAATCAACCCCGTGAGTCCCAGAAATCAACGTCGTACACCCTAGAAAAAAAAAAAAAAAATTACAAATAAATAAACCGACGAGAGTCGGAGTCAACGCCATACGTCCTAGATCAAGGGACTGGTCCCTAGTTTGGACCCGGGGGACGTAACCGTCATACCTCAGAATCGGTGACCTGGTGGTCCCTTCAGGGTGGCAAAACCAAAAACTACTACGGTTCAGTTTTCACCCTCTCTTCAACCTTTGTACTCAACCTTCTCACCATCGGTTTAAAACCTCTTTCGATCTTCTTAAATCCTATGACAGATCAAATATCCCCAGTGAATCCCCAACCTGTGGTAGACAGAAAAAATAAAATAAAAACCGACGGGACGTTCCGAACGCCCTGGAGTCAGAGTGTTCCCTAGCTTGGGAACCGGGAACGTTACCTTTACGTCTCAGGATTAGTGATCTGGTGGTTTCTTCAGGACCCGTGATAAACAGAAGTGAGTAGATAACAAGATGGATACTAAAATTTGGAGGAAGACACACCTGTTTGAGTGGAAAACAGAAAAACACTTTAATTGGCCATTTGGGACCAAGTAGTCTGGCCCCCCTAGGAAACCGGTGGACACGTGTGTCCGGGAGAGACTGTAGGACCTTCCACTCCTCCTGGAAGGACCGGTCCGAGTAATGTTTCTTCCCCGACCATTAGGTAGGTTACGTCCGGAGGCACGGGAAGTCGAAGTCCACGACCCTTGTACTGAATGGAAACCGTAGGAACCCGGTACTTCGACCTGGAACCAGGAAGAGCCGACCCGAGCTTAAATGGAGGTTAACAGCTACGAAGGAATTCGTGTCGAGACACCTGGGTCCCATAGCGAGAGACAAATCCAGCATAACACGGGTAAAACACTTGTGACTCGAACCGTCTCATTGATCGACTGGCTCGACTGGGGTAAACTGGAGTGGGAGGCAGTCTAGCGTCGAAACCGTCTTGGAAATGGAGTTGTGGACGAGACAACCCATTCCTACACCGAGACGAAACCCGGGGTCCAGACACCGCAAGATAGGGACTTACTGGGCAGGGGTGGGGGGTCGCACTCCAACCCCCAGACGTGTAAAAGGGATTTCGGGAGCCACGGGCGGAGTCCGAGGATGGACCCCTTCTCGACAGTGGGTCCACCCTGGTGAAAACGAGAAGGGGACGTCCTCTGACGGAAGAGTGTGGGAAGGGTCACAGTGTTGATACGTGTAGGGTACTGTGCACCGAGTTCTTACTTACCTACTTTTGAACTCTTTTATGAAGTGGGGTCCTCCTGGATAACAGAAGTTTCCCGAGCGGACACTGGACTCGAGAAAGGACCTCCGAGAACCCCGAAACAATCGTAGATCTGTCGACAGGTACTCGGACCCCTGCAGAGTCTACCTAGACCCACTCGAAGGCCAGAACCGTGGACGTCAGAACGAAACTCTTAGGTGCCTAGGAGAGGTCTTTATGGGTGTCTCAGTATGTGTATCTCAGAAATTTTTAAAAAAATAAAATATAACCTAAAAAAAATATAACAACTGATTGTTACATAAGTAAAGTCCACATCTCTCTTCACTAAGGTAATATACATGTGTTCGTAGATAAGAAGAAGTTTAAGACAGGGTAAATCCAATAACGTCTTATAACTCGTCTCAAGGGACGTTGTGTCATCCAGGTATGTGTATCTTAGGACGGTCGTTGAAGTTCCCCGAGTCCTTGGGG
>SJYO01047732.1:21347-226949 GCA_006410555.1 Capra ibex
GGGGGGGGGGGGGGGCGGGGGCGGCGGCTCAGAAGGTCAGAGTAGAGGATAAAGTCCGTAGTGAGTCAGTCCGTTTCACTTCTGTTTTTCATTTTCCATGACGTTAACGAGATTCTGTGGTCCTAACACTTAGATCCGCGTCTCAGGACCGGTACCTCTTCCGGTCTATCGTACAACGGGTGAACGTCACCAGGGTAATCCTATTCTATCCTTGCCTTGACAGGACGGACCCTCAATCGGTTCCAGGTTCCAATTTCCGTCTCGGGAGGTCTGGTAGTGTATACGGACTCTGAAGAGTGTGGTCGACGTAGTTCAAGTCGGTCGACATGATAAACTCCCTTGTTGGGGGGTGGGGTTCTGTGGGGAATGACGTCCATGGTCGACGTGCAAGTCCCCGGGACCCTGGTGGAAATGAAATCTAGTCGACCGATGTTTAAAGTCCCAGAAGTTCCGATGTTTAAAGTCCCAGGAGTGTTGGTGAGAGTCCAGACTACTAAACGATCTTACTGAGTACCTTGAGCGACTTTTGATTGTATGAGTTGTCGGTGTAAATAATGTCCCTTCCTATGTTTAATCTTGGTCCTCGTCTTGCCACCGTAGGTCCCTACAGGCTCACACCTCGAGACGGGAAGGAAAGGGACACCTCTGTACTCACCGTAGCGGGGAGGATCGGTACTGCACACTGTTTTGAGTGTCTCTTAACGGTTGGACCTTTCGAGTGATTCGGAGGCACTGGTCGTGAGTCTGCCCTCAGAGTGATACCTCCGTACTTAGTCCCCGGGGAACCAACCTACGATAGTGGTCGGGTTGGAGGAAGGGACCTCCTAATCGACTGTAGTGTGTTATTCAGTGAAACAATCTTATTTCATATATGACACCAGGTCTCAGGGTGGTACTTATTGTCTATTAGAGTACAATGAATCCTCTAAGGTTCTCGAACCTCAAAGGGAGGCGTCTAGGTCCTGTTTCCCTGGGTCCGGTCTAGAAAGAGTGGCCCCTCCGGTTTAAAGAATTATGTATCAAGGACTGGAGTCAGAAGACGTGGAGTCAACCCACGAGTGGAGTTAAGAAAAAAAATTTACAATCAGTGAGTTAGTACAGACTGAGAAACGTTGAGAAACACCGGGTGGTCCAAGGAGACAGGTGTCATAAGAAGTTCGTTCTTATGACCTCACCCAACGGTAAAGGATGAGGTCCCCTAGAAGGACTGGGTCCCTAACTTGGATCCAGAGGACGTAACACCCGTCTAAGAAATGGTAGACTCGGTGGTCCTCACCAAATTAAGAATAAAATTTTAAACAAATAAATAAAAACCGACCCGACCCAGAAGCAACGACACACCCAAAAAGAGACGAACGTCTCTCGACCCCGATGTGAAGCAACACTACTGAAGAGAACACCGTGTACCCGAATCCCGTGCGCCCGAAGTCATCAATACGGAGACCCGAGATTCTCGTGCCCAAGTCACAACACCATGTACCCGAGTTAACGAGGTGTCACACGCCCTAGAAGGGTCCGACCCCGACCTTGGGTACAGAGAACGTAACCGTCCGGTTAAGAATAGGTGACTCGGAGGTCCCTTCGGGGAGCGGAGTTAAGAGTAATATGTAAGACGAACCATTCACTGGGGTATTCAGAGGAGGTCCGACACTCGAACGTCGCCCCCTTCACGACCTCGTCCACCGACTTGAGTCCCAGACCAGGTGACTACCCTTTACTGTAAACGAAGAGAGGGTCATTGATGGTCAAAGAAGGGGACGTAGGGACGACCAAGTAGACACCTCTCTGGGTCTCAGGACTGACCAGTGACACCTTCCCGCTGTCCACCGGTGAAAGTGTTGGGGGACGCCTGTGAGACACCTGTACGAATGCGACTCGGTGCAGGACAGGTCGGACTCAGGACGAGGTACAACTGACTCGAACGCCACGAATCTTAACCCTCCGGTCTCGTCTCCTGGCTCGTGCCGGGTCAAAGGGTAGTAGGCCTGGTCTCCGACTGTCCCCACCTTCGTCTCAGTCACCTGACTCCTCAAGTGGTGTCTACCCCTACTCTCTGTCCTTCGTCTACTACGAGAGTCTCCGAACCCCAGATTTCCGGTCTCATTTCTGTCGTCATCGACGTCTCCTAGTGTCTTGACTTCCTCCGAAAAACAAACATAAACAAAAATTACACACTCTCTGAACTCAAGTAAATTTGCTTATAACTCTTCCCCATCCCTTTGCTATCTACGACTCGTGTCTTCTCTCTCTAGACCCCCGAACCCTTCGACCCCAGAGTCTGAACCCACCTCACCGATGGAATCTCTCCTCTCTCCCACCCGGAAGGTAAAGTAAAATAAATAAAACAAGAAAACGACGTGAAACTCCGTACGTCCTAACATTAAGGGACTTGTCCCTAGGTTGGGTGCGGGGGACGCTACCTTCGTGTCAGAATTGGTGACCTGGTGGTCCCTTCAGGGTCCCCAGAAGGTAAAACTCGTCTTCCACTAGGGGGTACTTAGGAAGGTATAGGAACACTTGATTTTCCGTTCCAGTAGACTATTCTTCACCCATCTACAGTTCCAGTCGCCAAACCCTTCTGACTTCTTCCAGAGTTTATCCGACCATATATCCTTCGTACTTTTATCTGGGTTTACGTATCTTCTTGAGTCATCTGTTATTTATGTCGTGAAGTCTAACCCCCTTTTTTCTCCCCGACCACAACCCTGTCGACCTATTTGTGGATGGGTTTCTCAGTAACAAGGATTACGGAATGTAATTTCATTCGAAGTTCACGTAGTTTCCATAACTACACTTTTCATTTTATAATTCTTCATCTTCTCCCTTAAGGGACCACCAGGTCACCATTCTGAGACTCGAAGATGACGTCCCCCGTACCCAAACTAGGGATCAGTCCCTTGATAGGATGTACGACACACCATTTTTTTGTGTGTTATTTCAAGATTTTGTTTTGTGTTCTTTTAAACAAAATATTGGAGTTTCAACCTTTCCTGAAAGACTCTTACTGTCTCTTGGACTTTCGGTATTTTCTTCTACCCATTAAATGTATTTTTATTTTATAGTGACTCAATATCTTTTTAATACTTGTTTCAACTTTCTATTTACTGTTTATAAACGTGTCACATAACCCATTTATAGAAACTACTTCGGGAAGGTGTTTTGTTATTCTTTTTCTGTTTATTCAGTTATCTTTTTACCTGTCCAGGTCGTCAGTTCTGGAACTAAGGTGACCTCCCCCCACGTCCTACCTAAGGACCAACCCCTTGATTCTAGAGTGTACAGTAACCGTACCGGGGTTTATTTTATGTTATTTTCTATTTAAAAAAAATTAACGTTTTTTTAAAAAAAATCCACCTGTTTCTAACACTTGTTTGGAAAGAGTCTTTTCCGTTGTGTTTACTGAGTATTTGAGTACTTTATCGACAATTGGAGTGAGTCTTATTCTCTTAACGTTCAATTTTGTTGTGGTACACGGGAAAGGATGGATAATCTATCATCTCGAGTGACTCAAACGGAGTCTGAGAACCCCGTTCACATACTTCTGACCCGAGGGAACACATAACTATATTCCGTACATGCAACCATCTAGGACCCCTCTTTCGTTCAACCATTGTCGAAAGAGAATACCCGACTCAACACCCGGGGAGGTAATTAAGTACAAACTTTAGGATTGAGGTCATGAAGTCTTGTACTCACATAAACTTCTCTCCCAGAAATCCTTCCATTATTGTAATTTTACTCCAGTAATCCCACCTGAGATAGGTGATACTGGCCACAGGAGTATTCTTCCCCTTTACACCCGTGCGTGAGTATGTGCATTTCTGTGTCCTTCTTCTGCCAGTAGAGACTTCGGAGTCTTCTTTGGTGGGGACGTCTGTGGTAGAGTCTGGGACCCGGATGTCTGACACTCCTGTATTTAAAGGCAACGACATCGGTAAGCCATAAAACAATACCGTCGTGATCGACTTATTATGTGGTGATTTTAAATTTGACTACACCTTTAAAATGAGCATCCTTAAATACGAGGTCAATCTCGCCGGGTACCCAAGTACTCATGTGCGTTCCTGTGCGTTCGTTGGGACAAACATCGTAAGTTCCAACTTAGTCCTTCTGTCTTCGGTGAGATCCATAAAGCTCATCTCTCTCCAATTATGTCCCTTCAAGTCTGAACGTCGTCGTGACCTCCCCGACCCCCTCCTTTCCTCTCTTTCTGTCACCCTACCCCCCACCGTCCCTCCACGGTGGGCACTAGGGTCCACGGTCGTCCTGGTTTCGTCCCCAAGGGGTCCTCCTGTAACCCTCGGAGACCTTCGACCGTGGTTCCTAGAGTCAACGCGTCTCGTGACTTCACTCCCAGAACATTCCCCCTGGGGTCCTCGGCTCTTTCTGGGGTCGTTACTACAAACGACGAACGGGTATCGACGTACACCTCTCGCCACCGAGATGGGGGAAGTCGGAACCCTGAGACCACTGTCACGGGGAGGACCCGTCTTAGGTCGGGCCTTGTACGACCTTTCCCTAAGACCCTTACGTCGCCTCTATATGTTCCCCTGAACATATGATGTCATTAACTGGATCGTGAAAGGAGTAGTCCCGAGTAAGTGTCTTACCTTGTGGCTCGGAAAAGTTTACGTGACACTGTTGAGATGGACCTAACCACTGCACTTTACTAGAAAGTCCAAGCGAAAATTCGCTTTTTCGTTTGACACCGCTCGGAGGACACGAAGTCACACACATTTTCTATTTTTCTCCCACTCTCAAGGTATACACAAACGTATTTAATGGAACTTTTCGGAGGGATCTCGGTCCACCGTCACCTCCGGACCCGCCTACCCTTACACAACCCCCACCCCCCACCGTCCCCCGGTTCCCTCCCTCTTCTTGAAAAGTAGTGATATAAGAGAAAACACTAAAAACACACTACACAACGTAGGTATAAGTACATTTTATCAATTTTTTATCCCCCGAAGGGACCACCAGGTCACCGATTCTGAGACACGAAGGTTATGTCCCCGGACCCCAAGCTAGGGACCAGTCCCTTGATCTAGGGTGTACGGTGTTGCTTCCCAAACACAGGACGTTAGGGGTCCCGCCGTTGGTTCTGGAACACATCAGTTTATTTGTTTATGAAATTTTTTCAATTTTTCGTTTACTGGTTTCTCTTTGTTTCTTTTGAAGGGTCGTTCTGTCTCCCCTTGGACTTTCGGGGTCGGTCGGGGACGCACCAACACACCGAAAAGAACGGGTCCCTGGCAGTCGTCGTCGTCACCGGTCTCTGCTACGGGTCCCTTAGACTCCTTCGGTCCTGCACAGAGCTCGTATCTCGGACCCGGTCTCTGTTCCGACCGAGACAGGTAGACCTACAGTCGTAAGCGGTTAGGTCGGGGGGCCCTTCGAGACAGACTTCGCTCATCTAGGTCCGACCTCGAACCCCAGTGAGATCCGAAGTCCAAAAGGACGTTGGGGTCGCTCGACTCCACACAGACCGGGAGACGACCGGGTCCTTGTACCACGTCTGAGCTGCACATCGGTAATAGACTTTCCCGCCGACGACCAGAGACCCCGTCCCCACGGACCGGTCGCCGTCCCCTCAACTCAGGTCCCGGACGGGAGATGGGTTCCGGGAGTCAGACTCACAGGAAGATGTCCAAGTCTACGAACCGAACGAAGAAGGACAAAAAAAAAAAAAGAAAACAAAAAGTAAAATTTTTTGTACAGATCTTTACCAAAACGACAGAGTCCAAATCTGTATGGACAGATCGTGTAGATAGTAAGACTCAAAAAGAAAAGAACAATAATAACCCAGTGTGGCACGTCGAATGCCCTAAGGTCAACGGGGTGGACCTGGACTTGAGGCTGGTACCATCACTTCCGGGACTTAGGATTGGAGATCAGGTGGATCACCGAGTCAGCCATTTCTTAGGCGGTCGTTACGTCCTTTGGACTCAAACTAAGAACTCAACCCTTCTAGGGGACCCCTTCCTTTACCGTTGGGTGAAATCATAAGAACGGACCTTTTAAGATACCTGTCTCCTCGGACCTCCCCATGTCAGGAACCCCAGGGTTCGCAACCTGTACTGAATCACTGATTTGGTGGTGGTGGTCTGACGGTTCCTTGAGGGAACTCAAAAAAGAAAATTTAACCGAATAGAAAAAAGAACCGATAGGTTAAGGAAATAATAAAGTGAAAATGTAGAAGAAGAAAGCAACTTAGAACGTACAGGAAATTATAAAAGTTGTGAACACATCAAACCAATGATAAATAGGAAGTAAAAAGACTGGTAGACCAAAGGACACAACTTAACGAGTAGACCCGGTTCTCAGCACCCCAGCGACACACCGACCTTCCTGAGGTTCAGAGGTCGGGCTATAGTCCTTCCTCCCGGAGCGGAGTGTCCGGACCCCCGCCCTCCGTGTCCGTCAAAGGGAAGGATGGGATGGGAACTGGAGAGAGTGGAGACTAAGGAGTCTAAAAAGACGGGGAGTGGTCGAGCGGGACTGATGTATGTGTAGTGAAGGCATAGGTCACGGGTGTCCGAAGTCGTCGTGTTTACTGACTTTCCACTTATGAGAAGGTAGATCACAGAACGAAACATTGAAAGAGACAACGAAATACGCCTTTTATTACTGAACAAGTCCTGCCAAGGGTGACAAAACACTGTGGTAATAATAGAAAATGAAAAACAGGAAATTAGGAGACTTGAAATAATACACAAGAGAAATAATAGAAGGTTTAATAATACACAGGAGCTCGGTAAATAATTTTCTTGTTAAGCAGGAGTTATTTTAGAGACGAAACAATATATACTGTTAGAACTGACAGGGTCCCAGTTGAAGACTCGATAATTCATAGTAATTAGACGGGTTACGTAAGAACATGGCCTGTTATAATTGACGACATCATCGATTAGACATTACCCAAAAGTTAGACCATTTCGATCAAAGAAAAGAAAGTTTACAAGAATTGATCGGAGCTAATGAGAAAGTCTCCTGAAAATTTTCGAAACAGTTTAAATTTTTTTTTTCCTTTTTTCTTAAAACCTACCTCAACATAATTTACAATTTGTAATCCCTTAAGAGACCACTAGGTTCTCAATCCTGAGACACGAAAGTGACGGTTCCCGTATTCAAGTCAGAGACTTTCCTCTTGATTCTAGGGCGTACAATACGTCAGTTTTTTTTTTTTGTACAATTTAAAATTATAAATCTGAAGGTCAAACTTTCTGTACGACAAATTTATAAGACATGGTGTTTCTTTTGTAAAAACACAAAGAAGTATATGGGGAGCATAAATAGTCCTATAAGCAGTGTCAAAAACACCAACAGAAAGATATATGATGGTTGTTAGTCTTTAATTTTAAAATTTTCAGAACAGTTTTTTTGGGGTAGGGTAAATGTTATCGTAGTTTCTAAATTTTTACGAATTTATAATTAAACTGTTTTCTAAACATTCTGGACATGATTTTTTTAACGACTCTCTTGAATTTATCTATATACGTGCGTGTATGTAAATATATCATGAGTATCTACCTAGTCTACCGAGTTATAATTCTACAATTAAGAGGGGGTTTGACTATATGTGTATGTCAATTAGGGTTAGTTTTAGAGTCATCCAAATAGGCACCTTTAACTGCTCAACTAAGATTACAAATATACCTTTACGTTTATTAAGTCTTTTTGGTTTCGTTGAAACCTTTATGTCCTTACTTCAAGTTCCTAAATATAATGGACTATAGTATTTTGATGTCTTCAGTTCTATTATATATGACCACATTTCTATGTGTTTACGTAGTCTTCTTATTTCAGGTTTTTGTCTGAGGGTATATATACCAGTTAAGTAAAAAGCATTTTTAACTTTCGTAAACCATCTCTTTCGTATTAGAAAGTTGTTTGTCATGACTCTGTTAACTGTCGGTACACATTTTTGGGGTTTTAACTTTTTAATTTTTAAGTTGGACCTAGTACGGAAGAGTCCCCTCCACTATAACGGATATCCTCCGTCTTTACCCAAGAATATTCTCCTCACTTTTTTGAATGACAATTGTTTCGGGAGGTATCGAGTTGGGATGGACTTTTTTAGAATAAGGAGTCATAAATTAAAGAGAATAATCCTTCTTTAGTTCAAATTTAAATTTAGTAACTTTAAAGTCAATTAACTTAAAAAGAAGAACTTCTCCGGTATTTTTATTACTAAATCTTTTTAATGTGAATCTAAGTATGGAGTTTAGTGATTTTATTTTTTTGGTTTGTGGAGTGTCACCTAGTAATGTGGATTTATTTTTGGATCTTGATTTTGAATGTCTTCCCTGAAAGGACCACCAGGTTACAGATTCTGAGACTCGAGGGTTACGTCCCCAGGACCCAAGTTAGGGACCAGTCCCTTGATCTAGGGTATACAGTGTAGACTCTGAACTACGTCGGTTTATTTATTTGTGAAAAATTTTTCAATTACTACTTTTAACATTACGGTAATAGTATAGAATTTTAAATTTGTAGTCAAGGATTTATCGTATTTTATAAAACAGTCACAATAAAAGGACTAATAGACTAAAAAAAGTAAACTAAATAAGTTTAGACACAAGTTCCTTCTCGGTGTGTACCGAGACTTCAGAGGAAGTTAAATATTTAACAGAAAGGGAGAAAAGTCAAAAGAACGTAACTTCCGTGACCCATTAAACGGGACGTTCCTAATGTATCAGAACCAAAACGACTCTTATAGGAACACCACCACAAACAGCACAAGGAGACAGGGGATCATAAAGATCTCTTAACTAGTCTACCTCCGAGTCAAAAAACCGTTCACATACAGTCCCACCACGGCATCCCGCCCAACGACCCTGGGATCTGAGACTCTCTAAACGGTTTCCTTCAAAAATGACCCCTCCCGAGAACCCTAACTCCGGATCCCCTCATCCCCTCCACCCTACCCCTGTCTTCCTCATCAACCGGACACTACGCCGCCTTTGGTTCCAGAGTCGACTGGTGTTCCTCGAGACCTGGACCCTGTCAGGAAGTCTCAACAAGACCAACCTCCGTTTCTCACCCCGAGAACACCGGAGCTCACCCGCACAGAAATCCTGTCCTCTTATTTGACACCAATTGAATCGTCGTCGTCGTCGTCGTCGTTGTTGGGGACCCCCCTGGGGTTCACAGTCGTTGTCCGTCCTTATGGCGAGACCGTCGACCCCCTTACGGACGGTTTCAGAACCTCCACCGTCGACTCACCGCAAGGTTAGTTATAAAGAATACCGGAGTGTACCCCTCGTACCCCCACCCGCCCCACCCTCTGTCTATCAGAGGCCGACGGAGAGAATACTACAATGTCAACTAGTCACCCAAGTCAGGAACGGTCGAAGTAGATAAGTAGTGTTCGAAGGGTAGTCGAAAAGGAGTGATCAAATTCGTCGGCTTCAATCTAGAAAAGAAAGTACCTCATAATCCTCTACCACTATCAGATTCAGATCGTAAGAACAGAGTAAATTTTCGACCTTCAGAAGATATTTATTGAAGGAGTATTTGACCAATAGACTCCATGTTAAGTATGTCTTGTCCGTCTTGTTTGTGAACTAAGGAAAGGAACTAAAAGGTTAATTTTATGTAGGTAGATCCCTACGACTTCGACCACTAGATGCTTAGTGTGAATCTGACCGTCGAGTCACAGTGATCTCTAAAACCATCTTGAAGTCTGAGAGTCCAAATATTGGTCTGGATGACTTACTCCCAACCGGTAAGTTACTTTAGGGTGTACAGGCAATTACTAACTTTTACCGACATTTTATTAAAGGGAATGTATATAGTTATTTATAAGTTAAGGTATGACCGATAACTTAAAATAGTTCGTAGAAAAGTAACATATAACTCTACTAGGCGTGTGGACACGTCACAACGTAGAAAACTAAGAAAACACATACTTATAGGAAAAATAAAGAGTCATCGTAAAGTACCGTACGTATAGAGTACCAAGCAAATAGGTAAGTAGCCAACTACCTGTGGTCCAATCAAAGACCGAAAAGAAAAAATAATAATCAAAACCAACGTGACCCAGAAGGAACGACTCCCGTCCGAGAGAGATCAACAGTGCTCACCCCCGATGAGAAGGACTTCACACACGCGAAGAGTCATACCACCGAAGAAAGCAACGTATCGTGTCCAAGATCCGGACGTCCGAAGTCATCAACGTCGTGTGTCCGAGTCTTCAACACCAAGTTCCCGGGATCTCGTGCCCGAGTCTTCGACATCGTGTGCCCGAATCGACGAGGTGTCACATACCTTATTGGGTACAGGGGATGTCACCGTACACCTGAGAATAGGTGACGTGGTGGTCCCTTCAGGTCAAAGGTCAAAACCTGATAATGTTTATTTCGAGGTACCTATAAACACATGTCCAAAATCCATCTTTGTACGAAAAAGAACCCATTTATGACTCATAGCTTTACCGACTCAGGATCTAAGTATAAATTAAACCTTTCTTTAACGGTTACATACAAAGGTCAAGTCAAGTCAAGTCAGTGAGTCAGCACAGGCTGAGAAACGCTGGGGTACTTAGCGTCGTGCGGTTCGGAGGGACAGGTAGTGGTTGAGGGCCTCAAGTGAGTCTGAGTGCAGGTAGCTCAGTCACTACGGTAGGTCGGTAGAGTAGGAGACAGCAGGGGAAGAGGAGGACGGAGGTTAGTGAGGGTCGTAGTCTGAGAAAAGGTTACTCAGTTGAGAAGAGTACTCCACCGGTTTCATGACCTCGAAGTCGAAGTCGTAGTAAAGAAGGTTTCTTTAGGGTCCCGACTAGAGGAAGTCTACTCTTCTCAACTGAGTGACCTTTTCTGAGACTACGACCCTCCCTCACCCCCGTCCTCCTCTTCCCCTGCTGGCTCCTACTCTACCGACCTACCGTAGTGGCTGAGCTACCTGCACTCAGACTCACTTGAGGCCCTCTACCACTACTTGTCCCTCCGGACCGCACGACGCTAAGTACCCCAGCGTTTCTCAGCCTGTGCTGACTCGCTGACTTGACTTGACTTGACTAGAGGAAGTCTTACCTGACCAACCTAGAGGAACGTCAGGTTCCCTGAGAGTTCTCAGAAGAGGTTGTGGTGTCAAGTTTTCGTAGCTAAGAAGTCGCGAGACGGAAGAAGTGTCAGGTTGAGAGTGTAGGTATGTACTGATGTCCTTTTTGGTATCGGAACTGATCTACCTGGAATCAGTCGTTTCATTACAGAGACGAAAACTTATACGATAGATCCAACCAGTATTGTATTTAAATAAATAAAAACTGAGGTGGCCCAGAAGTAACGACGAGTACCCGAAAGAGATCAACACCACTCACCCCCGATGAAAGATTAACACCACACACCCGATGAAAGATTAACACCACACACCCGTAGAGTAACACCCTCGAAGAGAACAACACCTTGTACCCGAGACCTCGTGTCCGATCCATCAACGCCGCGTGCTTGAATCAACGACACGCCGTACACCTTAGAAGGACCTGGTCCCTAACTTGATCACAGGGGACGTCACCGTCCACTAAGAGTTCGTGACCTGGTAACCCTCTTTCAGGTTATATAAAAAAGTTTAACTGGGAGGTTTTCCAACGAATCCATATTGACAATTCAAAACCATATTAAACAATACGTCGTTATCCATTGAAAGTGTCCAAGTCCAGACCTTTCGTCAGGACTTGGACACTATCTTTTCTTTTATCTTTAAGGATGAAGGAGAGAAGACAGAACCTAAGGAGAAAGGAAGTGGACTTTATACCCAAAACTCGGTGATAAGGTTTAAAAGAGTCCGAACTTTCGGGGTACCTTTCACTACCCTTGTAATAAATTTAACCCCCTCGACGGTGTTTTCTTGTTAAGACTACCTAAAACCACGCATCCCTTACCTTCGGTCTAACGTTCTTCCTCGTTGTCGTGGGTCCTCCCTTTTTAAAACATTCCTTCCCCAAACTATCTCCCACTTCCGAATAGACCCCTGAGGTCGTATCCTTCGTGGTCGAGAACTCGTCTTACACTCCCAGTTGATCTGACTCCAAAACATCTGACTTAGGTATTAAAAATAGAGGATTATTGGAAAAGAAAACCCCTTGGGTGGTAGGGGAGTGACGACAGAAGGTAAACACACACACACACACTCACACACACACACTCACACACACACACTCACACACACACACTCACACACACACACTCACACACACACACTCTCTCTCTATAATCAAAGAGTTAGTGTGGGAGTCGTCACTTTCACGTCTCAGGATTGGTGACCTGGTGGTCCCTTAAGAGCCAGGAGAAGGTAACATTTGGACGAGTGCAGTACACCTAGTTCACCCTGATTCGGTTAGGAACCAAAGTTACTACAGGACTAATCTCTTAAGGTAAGAGAAGTGACGTCTGTGACCAAGATCGGACCTGTATTCTATGTTAGTTTGGATTAATAACTCATAAACGGTCTTTATAGTCTTTTCTGTGAAAAAAAAAAAGAAAGTCCTCACTCGACATTTCTGGTGGATGTAGATTTCGTCGGACCCTGGTGAAAAAGGAGGGTAGAGATCTTTCGGACAATCTTTTAGTTCAGTTGAGTCTTACTTCTCGATTGGTCACTTCTCGTTAGTGGACAATTCGTGGACCTGGGTCGGTATGGACTTCGGGATCACTAAACAAAAATAGATGATTTTGAAAAAAAAGAACTCGATCAAACCTCATCCCAAAGAAAGTCAATAGTCACTGACTTTGGACTTATCCTCTTACGAAACACCGTTTTGACTTTTTTTGTATAAGGGGTTTCTTGAGATGAAGTCATAGGTGGGAGGATCATTCCCTTGTACCATACTCTTCCCCTCTAACGTAGAGTCAATTTACTCTTTCGAGGAGAAGGAGGAGAGGGAGGATGGAGAAGGTGAGGGTCGTAAGAGAATATTAAAACGTAAAATAATAAAATTTTTATAGATCAACAAATTAATTAAATAAACCGACGTGGTTCGGAATCAACGTCGTACGTTCTAGAAACTAGAAACAACACTGTACAACATGGATCAAGGGACTGGTCCCCAACTTGGACCCGGGGGACGTAACGCTCGTGTCTCAGAATCGGAATGACCTGGTGGTGTATTCAGGATTAAAATGTAAAAATCAGAAGTAGTTAATGTACTTGAACAATTAATATAAACAGAAAATTATTTAAACCGGTACCAGATCGATAAAGTTACGAAATAAGATAAGGAACATAAATAAAATAACTTCATATTAATTGGATGCTGTGATACAATCAAGGTCTACATGTTGTATCACTAAGTTACAAACACATGTAATGTTACACTAGTGATATCTGCTAACTATATAGATCCTTCTCAGACGGTAATATGTTTATATAATGTTCTAATAACTGATAAGGGGTACGACCTGTAAAGTGGGGGCACCAAACCCACGTATAACATTGACCTTCAAACGTGGAGAATCAGAAAAAAGTAGACTAAGAAAGGAGGGGAGTTGGGGGAGGGAGACCGTTGGTGATCAAACAAGAGACATAATTACTCAAACAAGATAAAACAATACAAATAATTAAATAAAACAAAAAATTCTAAGGTATATATTCGTTTTAGTATGTCATAAACGGAAAGAGACAGACGGAATAAAGTGATAGTATTATGGGAGACCCAGGTAGGTACAACAACGTTTCCCGTTCTAAAGTAAGAATGAATACCAACTCATTGTAAGATGACACACACACACACACACACACACACACATATGTATGGCGTAGAAGAAAAAGGTGAGTAAAGTGGATAGCTACCTGTGAATCCAATGAAGGTATAGAACCGATATCATTTATTACAACGTCACATGTATCCCTGTGCATATAGAAAGGGTTATGTCATAATAACCAAAGAAACCCTTTTATGGGTCTTCACCTTAACGACCTAGTATACCATCAAGATAAACATTAAAAAGTTCTTTGGAGATATGATAAAAAGTACCACTGACGGAGTTAAATGTAAGGGTATTCCTCAAGTGTTCTCAAGGGAGGAGAAGTGTAGGAGGGGTTGTGAACAATAAACAGAAAAAAAAAAAATTATTCTCGGTAAGACTATCCACACTCCACTATAGAGTAATATCAAAACTAAACAATAAAAAAAACGGTAGGGTTGACTCTTAAATAACCGTATTTCCGTTGGTATATTTTTGTATTCATTACTTTTTGTGTTAGTACTACACGGGAGGTGTGGGGCCGCGTATCCCCATCCCCCTCGGGGTTTTGGCGGATTCTTACGACGTCTGGGACCCCGGAAACGTCCTGGTCGGCCCGACCCCACCCTCTTGGGTCCGTGCAATCACGTAGGTCACCTACTCGTCCTCTCGAGCGTCTCGACCGAGAACTTCAGATCCGGTCACCACTCCAGGTCCAGTGCCAACAAGAACCGTAACCCGGTGTACGACTACCACGGCTTCTAGAGGGACGGACAGAAGTGACGTCAGGAGGTACGTCTCGTGGCCGACGAAGGTCCCTCCCCTACCCCTGAGTCCCGACACGTCTTCGGTCAAGAGAACACCGTCGTCCACTCGAGCTACAACTTCAGCCGGTGGTCACGTACGTACATCGGCAAGCCGAAGTGAACGTCCGTCTTCCCCCTTCACTGTCAGTCCAGAAGGTGTAACTGGCACCTCTACAGGTGAAGGAAACACTCCGTCCAACCACTGGTCGACGAACCCCAGGTGGTGTAGGTGGTCCCCGAGGTGCTACCGGTGCAGAAACTACGTCCTGCAGTTTCGCCGTGTACAAGAGGGCGGTAACCGAGTGCATCAGAAACAAGACGACCCGGAGCTATCGACAATGTATGGTCGCACCGAACCAGACCCGTCTACTCCGGCAACCCGCGGTTGTTGAACAGAGCCCACATCTGACGTCACAACTCGTAGTTGAGTATCCTCTCCGTCATCGGGTAGATACCACTACTTCAGGTGGAGGAGGTGGAGGGGGAACTCCTATCAGTCGTGCACCAGATTGAACAACCGAGAGTGTCAGAAGTAGTACATTAGTGTCGATGACTTTGTGAGCTAGGGTTACTGGTACGCCCGGGACCGGAACCGTCATTTGCATGTCTCCGGGGAACACGGACTCGGTTGCAGGTCGTGGTAGAACAGAAACTTTTCCACGGTCGATACTTTGTACCTCAACGGCATGCACTTAAACGTCTGGAAAGCCGTGAAGGAGTACCTACGACTTCACTCGTATCATCAGTTTCATCGTTAGAAACCTGTAGTGCAGGAGTCGTGACCCGAAGAACGACGAAAGTCAGACCGGTGTCTGGTGGAGAGGTCAAAGAAACGGGGTCAGAGATCGAGTCGGGTGTCGACCCCTCCCCTCCCTCCCCTTCCGTCTTCACCCCCGTCTGTGTCCCTTCGTGTTTTCACCCCCTCAATGAAGAAGTTCTCCGTCGACCTCCGCGTAGGGTAATCGGTTCCACCGATGTTCTAAGAGGTCCTACGTCAAACTCCGGAACCGACGGCGGAAGAAGTCGGCACGGACGAGAAGAAGACCGACGACTCTGGGGAGGCGGGAAAACTAAACAATTAAAAAAAGAATTCTTTGTTAAAAACCTAAGAAAAGTCAAGATGACGAAAGTTTAAGTAATTAAGTCGAAAGTAGAAATAATACAGAAATAAGAAAGGAAAAATGTCCGAAATCAGACAAAATAAATAAATACCGGTGTGGTGTATCGAATGTCCTACGAGGGACTGATCCCTAACTTGGGTCCGGTACCTCCACTCTCGTGGTGTAGAATTGGTAATCCGGTAGTCCCTTGAGGTCGAAAGTCAAGTCAAGTCAGTGAGGCAGTGCAGACTGAGAAACACTGGGGTACTTGACGTCGTGCGGTCCTGAGGGACAGGTAGTGGTTGAGGACCTCAGGTGGGTTTGGGTACTCGTAACTCAGTCACTACGGTAGGTCGGTAGAGTAGGAGGCAACAGAGGAAGAGGAGGACGGAAGTTGTAAAGGGTCGTAGTCCCAGAAAAGTTTACTCAGTCGAGAAGTGTAGTCCACCGGTTTCAATAACCTCAAAGTCGAAGTTGTAGTCAGGAAGGTCACTTGTGAGTCCTGACTAGAGGAATTCTTACCTGACCAACCTAGAAGAACGTCAAGTTCCCTGAGAGTTCTCAGAAGAGGTTGTGGTGTCAAGTTTTCGTAGTTAAGAAGGTACGAGTCGAAAGAAGTATGAAGTTGAGAGTGTAGGTATGTACTGGTGACCTTTTTGGTACCGGAACTGATCTACCTGGAAAGAACTGTTTCATTACAAAGACGAAAAATTATACGATAGATCCAACCAGTATTGAAAGGAAGGTTCCTCATTCGTAGAAAGTTAAAGTACCGACGTTAGTGGTAGACGTCACTAAAACCTCGGGTCTTTTTAATTCAGTCGGTGACAAAGGTGACAAAAGGGTAGATAAACGGTATTCCACTACCCTGGTCTACGGTACTAGAATCAAAAGACTTATAACTCGAAATTCGGTTGAAAAAGTGGGAGGAGAAAGTGAAAGTAGTTCTCCAAGAAATCAAGAAGAAGTGAAAGACGGTATCCCCACCACAGTAGACGTATAGACTCCAATAACTATAAAGAGGGCCGTTAGAACTAAGGTCGAATACGAAGGAGGTCGGGTCGCAAAGGGTACTACATGAGACGTATCTTCAATTTATTCGTCCCACTGTTATATGTCGGAACTGCATGAGGAAAAGGATAAACTTTGGTCAGACAACAAGGTACAGGTCAAGATTGACAACGAAGGACTGGACGTATGTCCAAAGAGTTCTCCGTCCAGTCCACCAGACCATAAGGGAAGAGAACTTCTTAAAAGGTGTCAACTAACACTAGGTGTGTCAGTTTCCGAAATTGTATCAGTTATTTCATCTTTATCTACAAAAAGACCTTGAGAGAACGAAAAAGTTACTAGGTCACCTAAAACCGTTAAACTAAAGAACAAGGAAACGGAAAAGATTTTGGTCGAACTTGTAGACCTTCAAGTGCCATGTACATGGCGACTTCAGACCGAACCTCTTAAAACTCGTAATGAAATGATCGCAGACTCTACTCACGTTAACACACCATCAAACTCGTAAGAAACCGTAACGGAAAGAAACCCTGACCTTACTTGTGACTGGAAAACGTCAGGACACCGGTGACGACTTAAAAGGTATAAACGACCGTATAACTCACGTCGTGAAAGTGTCGTAGTAGAAAATCCTAAACTTTGTCGAGTTGACCTTAAGGTAATGGAGGTAATCGAAACAAGTGTCACTACGAAAGATTCCGGGTGAACTGAAGTGTAAGGTCCTACAGGTCGAGATCCACTCACACTCACTAGTGTGGAAGTACTAATAGACCCAGCACTTCTAGAAAAAACATGTCAAGAAGACACATTAGAATGGAAGAGAAGAATTATAGAAGACGAAGACAATCCACGTATGGTAAAGACAGGAAAGAACTCGGATAGAAACGTACTTTACAAGGGAACCATAGAGATTAAAAGAACTTCTCTAGAGAACAAAAAGGGTAAGATAACAAAAGGAGATAAAGAAACGTAACTAGTGACTCCTTCAGAAAAAGTAGAGAGGAACGATAAGAAACCTTGAGACGTAAGTTTACCCATATAGAAAGGAAAAGAGGAAACGGAAAGTGGAGAGAAGAAAAGTGTCGATAGACATTCCGGAGGAGTCTGTCGGTAAAACGAAAAAACGTAAAGAAAAAGAACCCCTACCAGAACGAAGGACAGAGGACATGTTACAGTACTTGAGGTCGAAATTAGACAAAATTTCAAGAAAGGGACTTTAAAACTCATCTTTATACTCAAGTTAATAAACATAAGAAAAAATGTATCTATTACTTACGTAACTTTCAACAATTTAAAGTGTTATAAGTTGACGAAATCCGGGTTCCAGATTGTACACTGTGGAGACTTCAGTATTACTACGTTTAAACACAATAGTTGTATTTATGTTACTACACTATAAGAACTAAAGTTTTATTAGACGGAGATCGAAAGTGAAAGAGAAACTACGTGTCAATAAATTCTTTCTCCAATCCTAACAACAGCAACAAGAACAGTAAACCAAATGAAAACACCCACTAAAGACCGAATGACAGAGTACGTGTGTCTCAAACCAGACGAGTTAAAGGTGAAACTCCCTGGGAACTATAACAGAAGGATTATATGTATCCGCCATTTACAAAGTCCTCGTCTTTCCTACATACACGACTGAACTCATAACATGTCTCAAACTGTATTTAGAGACTAAATCAGGGTGAAGAAACGACCGACGGTTGGTCCCGAACGAGAGTCGAAGATAATTATCTTCGAAGAGAGTGAGAAATAGTGAACCGGTTGGAAGTAGAAGTCAAGGTAGAACATATCCCTTAACAACAGACGAAACTTAGAGAGACTGAAGAAGTCGACCGTCCTCTTTTGAGAGGTGAAGATTCCCGAAGACCCTAAGTTAGTCCGGGTGCGTCTATTGGAGGGATAAAATTCCAGTTGACATTGTATATTACCCGAAGGGTCCACCCCGTCACATTTCTTAGACAGACGGTTACGTCCTCTGTGTTCTCAGAACCCAAGTCAGGGATGGCCCTTCTAGTGGACCTCCTCTTGTACCGTTGGGTGAGGTCATAAGAACGGACCTTTTAAGGTACCTACCTCCTCAGACCGCCCGATGTCAGGTACCCCAGTGTTTCTCAGTCTGTACTGACTCGCTGACTCGTACGTACGTTCCCCAGTTCTCTTTGTGTATTACGTGACATTAACATTCTGACTGTGGAGTAGTTTACACGTTCAAGGACCGTCGTTCCTCCTATAGAAACCCCTTACCCACAGGATACTAGTTGTTACCGAGTATTCAGAAGTGATATTTTCTATGTAAAAATAACCATTGGAGATAAAAAATTCACGGTTTCTTGTAACCAAGTTTAATGTATTTTGTTTAGATCGTTCTTTTCAAACTGATCCAGACCCACATAACCCGACGGACTAAGCTCAGACCGGAAAATCGGTCGTCGACCATGATCGATTGATGTCCGTCGTTATTACCCACCAGTCAACAAAAGTCTGGACGGAGTTTCAAAAAGTCCGGTAGACGGACCCCAGTCACACCACCAGTTGCACGTTGAAAACGTTTGATCGATGGACTCACACCTAGAGTTAGGTAGTGAATCCGGGAACTGGAAAGTGAGTACGCTCGGTCGTTAGGGAAAATTTCAAAGTTTTTCGGACTCGACTTAAAATACGGTAAACGTTAGTTTGAATGGGATTCGTTACGACCGATATGTAATCGAAAAATTTTTTATATATAAATAAAAATTAACCTCCTATTAACGAAATGTTATAACACAACCAATATATAATCGAAAATATTGTTTACCTAACAACGCAACCAACACATCCTCACGAATGTGTCATTTGTGAATGTTCCTCTCATCTGACAAAAGTTTAATTCTAAAGGAAGGAGACTGGAGTCTCCCGGAGACTCCCACCCGGTCGGTTCCACTAAAGACAGTTCTCTGACATGAGGAGAGGAACCACCCATTAGTAAGGAGGAAAAAGACCTTCTTCGGGGGACTCCCGGAGTTTCGGTGAAAGTGAGGGAGGTTCCGGCGGGCAAGACAGACTAATAACCGGGTGCAGATAGAAGATTTGAAAGACAACACATCAGAGATTCAGTACAGACTGAGAAACTCTAGGGTACTTGACGTCGTACGGTCCCAAGGGACAGGAAGTGATAGAGGGTCTCAAACGAGTTTGGGTACAGGTAACTAAACTGCTATGGTAGGTTGGTAGAGTAGGAGACATCGGAGGAAGAGTAGGACGGAAGTTAGAAAGGGTCGTAGTCTCAGAAAAAGTTACTCAGTCAAGAAGCGTAGTCCACCGGTTTCATAACGTCGAAGACGAAGTCGTAGTCAGAAAGGTTACTTATAAGTCCTAACTAAAGGAAATCCTAACTGACCAAACTAGAGGAACGACAGGTTCCCTGAGAGTTCTCAGAAGAGGTCGTGATGTCGAGTTTTTGTAGTTAAAAAACCGCGAGTTGGAAGAAATACCAGGTTGAAAGTGTAGGGATATATTGATGACCTTTTTGGTGTCCAAACTGATATGACTGGAAACGGCCGTTTCACTGGGGAGACGAAAAAATATGGAACAGATCCAAGATTTGAAATAGGGAGTTGTTCACCATTGGCGAGTATCATGTTTCGGAAGAAATCTGTTTATCCGTCTTTCTTTTCTTATTTTAGGGACCTTAAGGTGACTTTCACTTTTAGCGAGTCAGGACAGGCCGAGAAACGCTGGGGTACCTTAAGAGGTCCGGTCTTATGACCTAACCCATCGGAAAGGGAAGAGGTCCCGTAGAAGGATTGGGTTCCTAGCTTGGCTTCAGAAGGTGTAACGTCCGCCTAAGATATAGTCGACTCGGTGTTCGCTTCTGACCTCACCCATCGGATACGGAAGAGGTCGCCTAGAAAAGGTGGGTTCTTGGCTTGTCCCCAGATGACGTAACGTCCACCTAAGAAATGGTTGAATCGATAGTCCCTTCGGGTAATGTCCCTTTCTTAAAGATAATTTATCAGACCGCACCTCTAAAGACCATAGAAACTCCATGTGTACGGGAAGTCAAGTCGAGTCAAGTCAGCGAGTCAGAATAGGCTGAGAAACGCTGGGGTACTTAGCGTCGTGCGGTGTCGGTAGCTCAGCCACTACGGTAGGTCGGTAGAGTAGGAGCCAACAGGGGAAGAGGAGGGCGGGGGTTATGTACGGGAATCCCTGGCGCCTATTAAACCCCATGTTCCTAAGGTTCAACAGGCTAAAGTGTATTGTCGAGATTGGCAGGAGGAGAGTCAGTGATACGGGTGGCACCAGCCGACCCCCGCGAGAGGCGGGACAGGACCCTACCAGACCGAGGCGCCTACTGAGGTCGGGAGGCCGGGGAGGGGCGGGCAACCTAGAAGAGTTCCGGGGACGGGCCCCGGCGGCGATGCCTCGGCCGCGTCTCCCCAGACGGGTCGCGGGCCGCGGGGGTCGGAGCGACGCTAGCGCCGCACCCGGCTGTCCATCCAGAGTGATCCTCTACGGCGTGAGAGGTGGAGATCAGGTCCAGGGACCCCAGGTCACCTAAGGTGGTGGTGGGAGGGGACCGGAGGGGGTAGAGGCTGCCGTCTCGCGCTACCAGGGGTGGCTTCGGATCCACCAAGTCGCTACCGGAGACCCAAGGACCAACGCGACTGGTGGGAGTGAGGACGGACCCCGCTCCCGTCCTTAAGGCCCGTAAGAACAATCTAAGCTGTGGTCTCCTTTTGTTTTGCGCTCGTCTAAGGACTGGGTAGTGGACGTCCCAGTCAATTAGGGGCGGGCCCGCAGCCGACCTCAGTGGACCGGCCCCCAAACGTTAAGGATCTGATCGCGGGTGGAGGCTCCAAGCCTCCATGGGGCGGACCCAACCCCGGACTTCCGGTTAAAAAAAGGGGTTTCGAGGCCCCCCTCACTCCCGAAACGTCTGCTCGTCGCCCCGACTCGGGGAAGCCTTCCCTAACTCGAGATCCGAGTGGCCTTCCACATTTTAAATAAGGTTCTACGTTCAAACCATAGTCTTTATATACGTTTTTACCGTAAGATTTGGTATTACTCAGACACAAGCAAAATTATATTTTCTACCATTTTCTATGAAAAGTCTTTTTTCTTTGTGGATTGAGGATGTCCATATTTTTAATTGTGCTCCATTTCTAAAAATAAGTATTCTCCCATTCGACTACAAAATTGACCAAGTGTCCTCTGAACGGATTTTCGTGTCTAAACATACCTTACTTCCTTAACTTAACGATTGCCTCCGTTTTGACCAAAAAGGTGTCACCCCTCTCTTCAACTACCTTAGAGAGGGAAAGACACAAAAAAATTTTTAATATAAATGTTAAGTAAAGAATTTTTTTAAATAAAATCTTTTTAAATTTTAACATCATGTCAACTAAATGTTTCAACACAATCAAAGTCCACATGTCGGCTCACTAAGTCAAAACGTATATTTAGAAGAGAAAGTCTAAGAAAAGGTAATAACTAAAAACATTCTGTAACTTATATGAAGGGACACGATATATCGTCCACGAACAACAAATAGATAAAATATATATCATCATACACATATACTTAGGTTTTGAGGGTTAAATAGGGAGGGGATAAAAGACACTAAAATTTTTTCCACGTCTTATCGAGGTTCTGGTACTCGACCCGATCTTCGTCTGTCGAACCCCCAACACATAATTTGTTACAAGTCACAAGGTGATTTGTCTTTTCGAGAAGTGTTGTAAGAAAAATTTGATACACCTTTCAAAAGGATGTCACGATCAGGGTAACCAGAAGGAGTTTGAGGTTTATGGGTTAAAGGTCAGTGAGTACCCTGTGATGTAAAAAGATGAAACCCCTGACAGTCCGTTTTGGGGTGCTTATGTGTACCTCCAAGGACCCTCTGTTTTCCCACGTCTCTGACGCAAGTCTGTCACGAGTCAGTGTGTTCGCGACACCCTGGGATGAGACCCCTCGGAGGCAAAGAAGTGAACTGACAGCAGAAGCAGATATTGAAATTTCCAATATCTCCCTTCCAAGGTGTCTTCGAAGGGAGGGACTAGGAAGAGTCGTCTCCACCTGTCTCACTCAGAGGGGTCTTGTCCGAAAGAAACAATTCCCATCTCAAGAAACTCACCAGAGGAAATCAATACATTTATACCGGTTCGTCGTGGGTGACGGACCGTCCTCTGGAAAACACCGGACTGTTTCGGTGGAGAAGGCGTTTGGGCATCCTTACGCCCCGACCTCCGTCCGTGCGTCCTCCCTGCGCAGAACGGAAACTTCGAGCCCCAGAAACCCCTCCTTTCACACACTCTGGGTGAAGGGGAAGGGGAGTTGGACAAGGGGTCCTAGACTAACTCCTGACTGATTTTAAATGGTCGTCGGGACCTTTCAACGAAGGGTCACTGTCTTGGACTCACTTAAACATCCCAGGGGGGTTTGAGACACAGTGACTGACCCTCAGAGTCCTGGGTCTCGGGGATCGACCGAAGAAGACGAGAAACCTCTTCTCGTTCGCTCCCACTGATTCTCTTAGCAAGACAGATACTTAACACCCGGGGCGAAGTCGGAGACAGTCCTTCTGCCACGAAGTCTCAGGTGTCCTGACACCCCCGGACACCCGGTCCCACAGTGGCACACCCTACTCCGTTGTCGACGTCTCCGACCGAGTCTGAAAAGGACCTGTGTGTGAGCCCTGATTCCTTCGGGAACTCCAAGGTCTGTTAATTCCTGACTCACCCGAGGCTTTCCCTCTGCATCCTAAACCACCCCTCCTTTCTATTAAAGGAGGAGATCGAAGATCAAAGAACCACCTCTGGGAAAAGATATATTATTCTTTGTCCAATTCTCTTTTTGTTTGTCTTACTATACATACGGAGGACATACGTACCTCCTATGGACCCTTGAGAGGCTTTACCGGTTCGGTAAATTTATGGTGGAAATCGGTTCTACAACACACACCCCTCGTGGTCCTGTGGGGTAGGTCGGAGTAGAGGTTGTGACAGGTGGGGTCCGTCGGCCGTCGAGGCTACAGGGTGAAAAAAACGCGAGGACCCGACAACGTACCAGGGGACAGGAAGGGGAAGGCGGTGTCCGTTCGCGGATGAGGAAGAAGTTCTGCGTCCACGCGACCGTCCGGGCCACTACTTCGGACGAGGGGTGGGACACGACCCCCCAGGATAAGGTGGCCAGGGGAGTGTCCACCCGAGGGGCGGCAAGAAGGACGACACGATTCCGACCGCGGGGTGGGGGAAGGGTCGGGAGAGACGTTCGAGTCGGACCCGGAGACTCCAGACTTTGCCCCAGTCTGTCTTCAGGGGGACCCCGCCTCCGACTCCCGCAAGGGCACGACCTTTGAACGACGAAGGTGACTCAGGGACGCCGAGTCGACCTCTGTCCCGCTTGGATCTCCGTCCCCACACATGGGTCCCGGGGTGAGGGCCGGAGAGTCCTAGTTCAGACTTGTGGGGGACGTTGGGTCCTCCGGGACTCTAGGGGAAGAGTGTGGGGTCGAGGAGGGTGGCGGGGTGAAGTAGGAGGGTGACAACTCCTCGTCGGTAGACGAAGTCGTGCGTGGACGAGTCGTAGGAAGTCCACTAAAGACTCGTGTTTACGACAGAGACCCGGGGGTGGACACGCGATCCTGGTCACCGGGAAGGTGGAGACAGAGGACCGACAGAGAGGTACTGAGAACGGGACCGACCTGACTCAAGACCCTTCCGTTTCTGGGATCTCGGGGTGGGACCACAGACGTCGGGGGTCGGAGTCTCCCACGCACTTTCTGTTTCTCTCGACCACTGGACACGTCAGTGGTCCAGGGTGGAGTCTTCCCGGGACACGAACCACCACTGTAAGAATTGTAAATTTCTACCACGGAATATAATCCTGGGTCGGGAACGAGAGTGAGTAGACCCCCTCTCCGGACCGCACCTGTAATTATTCGTTCACTGAGAGAGTCCCGTAGACCGGGTAACTCGTGTCCGTCCCTCGACGACCGAACGGGTGACGTCAGGGTCACAGGGAGGAGGACCCCGACGGACGGGAGGGTGGGACCTCCATTCGTCAAAGCCGGTTTCAAGGGACGCGTCACGTCAGGGGGATAGTGATCTGGGGTACCTCGGTGACAAAGTTACGAAGAGTAGTTGGACTAGATCCGAGCTCCGACTGACGTCCTTACAGTCCTTCGGGTGGTCGGGGACGTCCGCGGGTGGGGTAGGGCGAGTGACAGTGGGGTCGGAGTCCCCGTCGAGACCGGGCCGGGAATGGTCTTTTACGAGAGACTCAACGTCCAGAGAGAACGTGGGGTGGGGGGTGGGTCCCCGGGTACACCGGAGACGAAAGGAGGACCTCTAGTTCTCCGGGAAGTCTTCCAGGAACGCATGGGTGGTCGGTTGTTGTTCCTTGTTCGACGCAGAAGTTTTTTGGAGGTCGGTGGAACCGGAGTCTGTCCGGGAGCTTACCATTACCGCTCTCCTTGAAAGTGTGGCCCCTCCCCTTTTTTTTGGTCAGGGGAAAATAATTCTTTTATTCTCAATTAGGAAGTGAAAAGGGTCCCCTGAACTGGGACTACGTTCCACTGTAGAAGAAGTCGGTGGGGGGTCCTGGGGGACTTGGGCTCACCCCACCCGTGGTTCAGGTGAGGTAGGGAAGTGTCCCCGGTTACGACCAGACGAGTCCCGGACCTCTTCATCCGCACGTCCACCCGTACCGAGACCTCCGACCCCCTCCCCCACGACACTACCCGCAGCCCCCCCCGCCACAACCCCACCCCTACCCCGACTCCCCCGTTCTCACGGTCTCCGTCCATCACAGAACGACTTTATTCCCTTCTCTTCTTGTGGTGGAGGGGGGCGCTGGGAGGCTCCGGACCGCGGAAGAGGGAGGCTTAAGAAGTATTTATTTTGAAGTGTCATTACCTCCGTATAGGAAGGTCCCAGTCTGGTCGACCAAAGGGTGACCCCCTCGGTCCGGAGCGCCTCGTCGTGTCCCTGCCGACCCTGGCCTCGTGCCGAGAGACCGGGACGCAGACCCCCGTCACCTCAGCCCCCAACCCCCGTACGCCACTCCACCCCGACGTCGGGTAGGTCTCCAAGACTCCTAGTGACTCCATCAGTCTCGTCGACGAGGCCGAAGGCCTGTCTTCCCTCGGTCTGTCTCGTCGCAACCTGCGTCGGTCCCCATTTCGGTGAACCCTCGTCTCTGATACGTCAGTTTGGGGTCCTTCCAGTCCCCGGCCTCCCGTCCCCCAACGACTCCCGGAAGACTCCGAGCCAGAGGTCCTCGGGGGCCTCCGCAACTGCCCTCCTCCGGACACTCGGACGTGTCCCAACTCGAAGAGGACTTTCCCGACGGGTTCGTCGGGTAGCCCTCTGACTCCGTAAAGTGTCTTCGGCCTCCTAGAAAAGACACTTCTGTTCTCCCGTCGGGACCTAGGGAGACTCCCGTCCAGCTCGGACCCATGGACTCGTGTCCCAAGGAAGTCTCCGGTAGTCCCGGAGGACGGACCAGTCTCCCTCGGTCTGGTGTCTGGGTCCGATCCTCTCGACGGTCTCTTGGTCAGAGGTCAGACCCGGCAAGTCTTGCACCGGTCCGGAGTCAGGACCAGTGGGCGTGGGGTGGTGTGGGTCCCCGTGCATTCCGGGTGGGGAGGTGGAGGGACGTCCCCTGGTGTCCGCCACGGGACCGGAACGTCGACGTCGGAGTACTGAACGTCCCTGAGACCCCGTGTACAAGGAGTAGTTAGGACTACCGGGCCCGGCCCAGTCTCGTGGACCTCGAACGCCCTCGTCCACTCCAACGGTACGTGGTCGAGGGTGTACCGGTCGTCGAGCCACCCGTCGTCGAACACGTGTTGTTCGTACCTCGCCTTCTTCGTCCCAAGGAACAAGTACGCCGACAACGCTAAGGACCTCTACGGCTTTCAGAACTTCGGGAGCACCCGGTACCCGGCGTGCGGGTCGTGGAGGTCTGTGTACGGGTCCTTCTGTAGCAGCTACCCCATTTCGAGGTCCCATAGCGTCGACACCACGTCCGCGACCCGGTCAGGGGGCCGGTATTCCTTCGGGGGAGGTGGACGTATCCCGCCCATTGACAAGACCAACATGTTCTAGGGCCCTTACATCATGAACGATAGGAAGGCCGCCTACCCGGCCCGCACTACGTCTTGCAGTGGGTGTTTGTCTAGGAGGACCCCGGCGGCCAGCCGGTCTTTAAGGTCGTCCAACCACCCCAACTGCTTCTGTAGCAGTAGTGGGAACTTCTGTTTCGCCTGCAGTCCCGTCATCTACAGCTCGGTGAACTCCTTCACCTAGAGGAACTCCCAGTCCAACTTCTTCGACAGTTCCTTCAGGGTAACGTCTTACAGGGGCATCTACGCCAGGAGCATCCGATCGTCGACGACCATCACCCTGACGAGGAGACCGAACCTCCGGAACGGGTCGTCCTTCTCTCACGCGTGGCGCGGTGCCGGGGACGGGCGGCTGAGGACGAGCGCCGGGGTCCAGACCGCCTACCGGAGCGCCGCCAGTACGACGCGCTACTACCTGAACTGCTGGTGGTCGTCCATGTGTAGCGGCGACGTGAAGAGGCCTACCAACTCGTCGTACCCTTTCATCGCCGTCACCGCTATATTATTTTTGACGACCTTCACACCGAGGTCCGGGACCTTGGTCCCAACCACCCAATTCAAGTGTAACCGGCTCGTCAATCACCACAAGTGCAGGGTCCGGACCCCGGAGGCACTTTGGTGCCCTCACCCCCACTGGTGGAGGAAGCGCGAGAAGGTCTTCGACAGTCCCAAGTGGTCCTCAGGCGACCCAAAGACCCGGAAGACAACGGACTCCCTCCGACCTCCCCCGAGGACGTCTTTGACCGACCCCCAGTCTGACGCGACCTTATGGCAATACCGGTGCTCGTTCCGGTCCCTGTCCGTGTGCGAGAACATCTGCCAAGAGAAGGACCCCCATTCCCACTCCACTCCTCGTCTACCAAGTCTTCTCTCTTCTTTCCTACTCAGTCAGGGGAACATGTCTCTACCCGTCTACCGGGGACATGTGCCTGAGTTCGGGGACACGGGGACTCACCAGTTTCCTCCCAGAACGAAGAAAAGGATAGGACTGGAGGGAGGAGGTCCTGGTCCCTCGGTGTGTTGTGTCTCGAATTCATGTCCGTGACACCTCAGTCCGAGGACCTCAAGTAAGTCTAAAGCCAGACGATACTTACGTCTTTCAAAGAGAGGGAGGCGGTGGGACACCGAGTCACCATTTTTTTTAGGCGGAGGTTATGTCCTCAGTGTCCTCTACGCCCAAGCTGGGGACCCAACCCTTCTAGGGGACCTCCTCCCGTACCGTTGGGTGAGGTCATAAGAATGGACCTCTTAGAGTGCGTGTCTCCTCGGACCACTCGATGTCAGGTATCCCAGCGTTTCTCAGTCTGTACTGACTTCACTGAATTGTGTGCGTGTGTGAATGATTTATCTTCGATATACCTCTGCAAAACACTAAAGAGAATTGGAGAGGTTCGACACTAAAAAAAAGAAAGGGGTTTACTCCTGTCGTACGTTAACCGTACAGTGGACGTCACGACCCGTGTCTCACCTAAACCTCAACCCCCTTACGACACTAAGATGTTCCCCGACTGGACGGGACGAGGGGTAGAGAGGGAGTCCGTGGGACGAACGAAACACGTTTGGACCACTTGGTGACCCTATCTGAAGACCCTCCACGTCTCTTCTGTGGCCAAGTTTTTCATATCCCCGAGGACTCCTCTTTAGAGGGTGATTTGGACTCCTTCGGACAGGGAGGGGAGGGTGGGGGGTAGGTAGACTGGGTTGTTTTTTTTCTTATCAAGAGTGGTAACTGTGTTCGGACTTTTACCCCGCTCGTAGAGGGTCGTTCGGGTGACACGGACATCGGGGTCAGACTCGGGGTGAACCTCTCGACTTAGGGGGTCGAGACACCGGAACGTTCCCCGTGTCAACCTGGGGGTGAGAGGTCCCAGGGAGTACGGTTTGATTGGGGTGATGCGGGGAAATCCTTCGTCTTTAGTCAAGAAAAGATCCTCGCGAACGTCCCGGTCCCAGGACTCAGGAACCCGGGACTCAGGGACCCGGGTCCCTGGGAGAGAGGAGTCGAGTGTCAGACCCCTCTGGGTCCGGTGGACGGTACAAAAGAAGACCCCTCTACGTCCTCGACCCCTGAGGTCCCTTTCCCGTCTGGTCTTTTCACACCGAAGGGTCCCGGTCCGGTCTTCCCACGGTTCTCCCCTCTAAGCCCGACTACCCTCTCTGTCCGTCGTCTCACCACTCTGTCCCTGGTCCACCAGGTCGGACCCCACCGGAGTCCTGACCGACTACTTTCCGCGTCCGTGGGGCCCGGTCACTACGTCTCGGGTTACCTCTCTGTAAAAGGGTACCCGAGGGTTCTAAAGGAGATATATCTCAACCTCCCTCCGATCCAGTAGAGTCCACGACCCCATCCCCACACTGGGTCTGGGTCCTCCTCCTGTCCCCTCACGAGACCGGACCAAACAACCCGACCTGACTCCCCCAGTGGGTTTTCTCCCGGTACTCCGATACGGGGAAGTGAGGTCCGACAAAGGTGAGGTAAACAAACACACACCCCATTTCGGGGGTCACGTTCCTCTTCTCTTCCCCTCGTCACCGGTCCGGCCTCCGGGGTCGAGGACCTCTCCTTCCTCTCGGTGAGCCCAACTCCCACCTCCCGTTCCCGGCGGGTCCTGCGTCCTCCGGGAGCCTTAGCCCCTGCCCTGGGTCGCCAGGGGTTGAGGCGCCCAGGTCCTTACTCTAGACCCACGGAACACCGGCCTCATTCTCTCGTCTCCCCGCCGGCCCCTTCCGACTCGCGTGTTCAGGTGGGACCAGGGGCTCAGCGGCTGGCCGGCCGGGTCCGCAGCGCGTGCCGGTCCGTAGAGGTCGGTAGCGGCGCGGTCGGGTCGACGCGGGCCCTTTGCCTCCGGTCGGGCGCGGGGGGCGCTGGGCGCCGTAGGGAGGGGCGCGGGCGTCGGGCCCAGGGGCCGGGCTGCCGGGGTGAGTGGTGTCTCTGTACCGCCGGGCCCGGTGCCGCCGCCGCCTCGCCCCGCGCGCCTAGCGTCGAGACCCGCGGCGCCCGAGCCCCTGCCGCCCGCCCGCCCCTGCTCCTTGCCCTGTCCCTGTCCCCGCCCGCCCCCGCCCGTCCCCGCCTCCAGGTCGGCGCGGGGGCGGCTCCGAGAGGCAAAGGGGCGCCGGCCTCCTCCCCGGGCGTCCCATCCGCCGCCGGGTCCATGCAATTGGGGAAGCCGCGGGGGGGGGGGGCGGGAGGTAGGGGCGCTGACGCCCCACGTCGCGTCGCCCCGCCATTACTTGGGTAAAAGGCCTCCACCGTGGGCTCGGGGCCGCCGCGCGCCTCGGCGGGTGCCAGTAAGACGGCCTCGCACTCACCGACTCAGCTCTGTAGCCTTGAGTGCTTCCAGTGGGGGCGGTGGCCCCTGCCCCCAGAGGGGAGGCACCCCCCCCCCCGAAGGGGCCACAGCGGCCGGGGAGACCTACGAACGCTTGGCCCTGGGGTGGGTGGAGGTTAGGGGGGCCCGCGCGCCCCCGGGGCGGTAAAGGGAGACCGGGGTAGGCCGGAAAAAGACCCACCCTCTCCGGCTCTGTCTGTCCCGAAGGAAAGGAGGACAGACAAAGGGAGACGGGAGAGGGGGCTGGGGGAGGTCCGTCCCGGGGGTGGGTGGGAGCGTGGGGCGATGGATTTCACCCCAGACGTCTCCTGTCCCTGCCCCCGCCTCTCTCGTCTTGGGGTTCGTCTCCAGTCCTTCGCCGACCCGACAGGCTTACCCCTGGAAGGGCTCGCCCCTGTCGCCGGGTGCGCCGTCGAGACTTCGGAAGAGAAACGGGGCCTGTTACCGGAAGAGGTAGAGACCTCGGGAAGGTTGGAGTCTCTTGGGGAGGATTGGCGGTTTTCCGGACAGACGACCGCGACGGACGGAAAAGTAGACAGTTGATCATAAAGTGAAGTTTGAGGAAAAACAGGGATTCGGACATAATTAGACAAACACATACGGTGTGGGTCGCTGAGGATCCCTCACCCGACGTACTTCTGTCTCTTGAGGGCCCTACAAGAACCGGGTTAGCCAGGGCCCAACCACCCACAAGGAGGGTCCACTAAAAGTCTTGGGGGACAATCCATTTTGGGCGACGCCCAGGACGATAACGGGTTCCAGACAAGATCGGAACAAGGTGCAACTTCAGGGTAGGGACTCGAATGTCACGACACGAATCAACGACTCAGGGGAGGCTGAGAAACGCTTGGGTGTCTGACATCGGGTGGTTCGAGGAGACAGGTACCCCTAAGAGGCCCGTTCTTATGACCTCACCCAACGGTACGAGAGGAGGTCCGCTAGAAAGGTTGGGTCCCTAACTTGGGTCTAGAGGGTGCGACGTCCACCTAAGAAATGGTAGACTCGGTAGTCCCTTCTGGGGCTTGAATATCATCCCGGAGTTTTTACGGGCATCATCACTGTGTTCGTAAAGCGTCCGGTCATTTGTTGTCGATTCTAAGTAGTTCGTCACGATATACGTTTCGTGTGAACTCCGGGCACACACTCACTGAGTCAGGATCTCCGATAATTATAATAATGATGGTGAGGTGTTTCCTCCGTCGGACTGAGGACGGCCAGTCGAGAGTATCATTCGTTTGGCTCCTCCGGACGGACCAAGGTCTCCATCCGAAAAAACGGAAAGTGGGTCCCTCTCGTCACTGTCCCTCGAGGAAGGACGATCCTCCGGGGGTCCCTCCGGTCCTCCAGGGGTCATGTCAGTCTCTGACCTCTATCCTTCGGACTCGGGGGCTCCGAACCCACTCGTCCAGAAAAGAAATCCGAGGCCTCGGAATTCCTTTCCTCCCCCTCCTCTTTGAGTTGTCAGTGATCTTAAAAAAGGCCTACAACGTTCGAAGTCACTCCCTTACACTTCCCGGGAAGTCCGACTTAAGGTCTCCTCCTGGGACCCTGGTCGCGGGAAGTATCGTCGGAGAGAGTTCATGGTCTCGTCCTTCTTCTAGACTGGACGTCGGGTCGGGTCGGGGGACCCGGACCGCCGGACGAAAACCCCTTGGGGGTGTCAGGGGGACCGGTGGGTAGGGTGTCCCGTGGTCCATCGAGTGACGGACCCGAAGACGAAACGGGACGTCCACACCGGAACTCCCCCCAACACGATAGGACCGACTCCTGTCAGGTGGGACGGAGTCGCGAATGCAGAGAGTGTCCTCGACACCCCAGAAAAATCCTCGGATCAACCCTTACCTGTGTCTCTAGGGACCCTTCTGCAAAACTTGGACCCAAACCCCTGAAGGGACACCGAGTCTGCCCCTTCTTAGACGGACGCCACGTCCACGGGACCCAAGCTAGGGACCCAACCCTTCTAGGAGATCTCTTCCCTTACCGTCGGGTGAGGGTCATAAGAACGGACCTTTTGGGGTGCCTATCTCCTCGGACCACCCAATGTCAGGCACCCCAACGTTTCTCAGTCTGTGCTGACTCGCTGTCCGCGATGATGATGACCTGACCTCTCACCCCCGTACGCCCAAACGTGAAGGACTGACAATGGTCCTCGTCCACCGAATAGGGGAACTCTGGAGTCAAAGGACGGTCGTGCCTTAATGCCTCTACTGCGTACTCTTCGAACTAGTCACAGAGGAAGCACCACCGTGACACTGTCTGGCCAACGACACTCATAATAACAACAATTATAAATGGGTTAGGTATTCCGGAGTCTTGGGTCCTTCCGAGTTGCTCCACCCCTACCCTCCCGGGCGGTCGTTTCGGTCGCCTCACAAACGGTCACCTCACAAACGGTCACCTTAGACCAGGTAACTCTCTTTGTCAAACAGTAGTGCCTAAGTAAACTAGACACGGAGCCCAGCTTGAGTCTGACCCTTTACCTACTGTTAACTTATGAGTCCCGGACTGACACCCCACCCCCACCCCCGACACCCGTGGGCCGGTCCGGGACCAGTTCGAAAGTGACAGTCAGGCTGTCCGAAGGGACTCCGACGGACCCGGACAGGGACAGTCCTCTCGACCTCGAGTGGGCCAGACCGGGTGAGGTTCCCAGGAAGCCCGTCTCAGGGCCGTCTAAGGACGGCTACCAGAGTTCGACACCGACCCCACCAACTCGTTCCGGGGGCTCCCGTCGAACGTCTCCCCTAGCCAGTGGACGGGGTAGCGGGACCGACTCCTGTGGTCCGTCGACGTCTTTGTCTAGGCCCTCTACCTCCCCCCAGACACCCAACGGGACCTCCCTCCGATCCCCTACCTTCATAGACCCACCCAACCCCGACCTCAAGGTTCACACCACCTTCACCCGGTCCACAGGCGACAGGGTGCGGTAAGAAACGAGGGGAACCCAACTACAAGACGGGACTTTCTCCCCGAGTCACTCGGGACAGACCCTCTTAGGGTTCTCGGGGGTGGAAGAGGCAGGGGGAGAAAGAGGTGCGTGAAACCTGACATGAGGGGAAAGGGAGGGGTGGAGAAGGGACAAGGAAAGGACCAAGGGAAAGGGGTGGGACGGGAGGTGAAAGAAAGTGTAGTCGGAGGTGGTTGGGAGGTCTTACCCAACCCTAGGTCGGGGACGACCAAAGGGGATTCCTGTCTACGAGTCCCGGTCCCGGCCAACTCGCGAGTCTACACCCCCCACCTCCCCCCCAGAGACGGTCTGGTCTCCCACGGGACCCAGTCGGGGACCCGTCTGTTCCACACTCCTCGAGACCCGTGGACCCTCTCTCCCCTACTTTGGGTCTCGACCCGTCTCCGACGTCCGACCTCTCGTCGACACTGGTGTCAGTGTAGTCACGTCGTCACACCACACCCACTCACACACTTAAGTGTGCGAGGGGTCGTCCTCAGGTGTGGGACTCCCGTCGGTACCGGTCGCGACGTTCCCACCGGTAGTGTGAACGTGACGTCCCAGACCATTAAGTGTGACCTCAGAGTCTTTGGTAGCGAGAGACCACTTGTGCACACGGACCGTTCTTTGACCTGTCCGGAGAGACAAACTCAGACTTACTCGGGGTATTCGGTCGTCGTGTTACGGGTCCGGGTCTTGAAAGAGAGTAACCAGGACCCAGGAAGGTAGGTGTCGTTAGACTGATCTCCATACTCGAACTCTTCACCCCCTCTCCACCGGTGTCGGGGACGGACCCTAGACTCTTTTGGTCTCTCCCTGTCACCCCACATTTCGTAGTCCGTTCCCATCCGGACATGTGGGAGTCTGGGTGTTGATTCCGTTCCTAACAGGACCCGGGGAAACCGACGTTCACTGTCTTAGGGTGGAGTTTCATCGAGTCCGAACAATCTGTCCGGCCACTAGCATAGACTCCCCAACGTCACGACGTCAACAGGTCCGGACCCAGTGCCTAACGGACGACACCACCACCCTTACTGACACTCCCACATCTAGGGAATTTCCTTCCACGATCAGAGTGCGTTCGTCCCCTTCTCGACGGGTCCGGCCAGAAGGACGAGTGTGGGGGAACCTGACAGTCGGCGGGAGACTTTGTTCGAGGCTTCGACCTCCCGGGGTCTTCCTTCTTCTTCCCTCGACCGACCCACTGTTCACAGACGAGTGCAAAGGACTGTTCAGAAAGAGAGGACCCCTTCCTCGAGATCCAACTAGTCACCCCTGACCCATATCGAGGGAGTCCCCCGACCGGTGAGAGTCTGAGGAAACGACACGGACCCGGGAAGAACCCACCACTATGGTACGTCCCGGGATACCTCGAGGACCCATATTCCGGAAAGAGGGGGTAGTTGTCGGAAGTAAGTCGGAGGTACTGGAAGGGACTCAAGGTTGGACGTCCAACTTCGTCAACAATTAGTTTCTTCCCTTCCCCACACGTTGGTCCTTCTTTGTTCGTCATCTCGTCGAAACCCCGTTCCAGGACAAAGAGATAGTCACCTATGTGTGTTGTCGTAGAAACTCGATGAGACGTCTATGACTTTGGGGGAGGTGCACCCACTTCAATTACTAATTACTACCATGCGACGGGTGTTTGGACATCTGGGGTCCGGTCAACCTGGACTTCCAACTACTACAACTGACGATGAATCGCGGAGTGGTCGGGTACTTGACTAGTCAAACTTGTTAATAATATTTCGAATGTAGAAGGAGTTCAACCCCGTGTACCAAAAGTCCCGCAATCGGATGCACCCGATTGTACGGTCCGGGAAAACGGATCGTTTCGTTATTTCGATGAGAAAAGATGAAGTGGGTTTTGAGACAGAGGTTCTAAATTAGACCGTTGTCACATGTGTCTTCGACTCGAAAACCGTAGTGACCAGATCTCCGTCGACTTCGGTGGGTCCGGAAATACCCAACACTCGGTCAGTACACACCCACCTCGACCCGTCTGTCTCTCTCTTCGGTCTTAAGTTTGTCCGGGTCCCCGCCCCCGTCCCGAGGGAGACTTCCGACCCGTCCTTACCTTCCACGTGAGGGTCCACGACGGGAACTGTGTCTGGTCGACCCGACGTAGGGTCCGAGGACTCCCGACCCACACCATCCGGGAGTGTCGTCTGTCTGTGTCTCGGTGCGTCCGGCGGTTCATTGTCTACCTCTGTGTGTGTACCTGCATGAGTCTCTGTGTGTTGCGAACATGTGTCTGTGTAAGTGTACCTTCGTACGTACAAGTCACTTTCTGTGTGTGCACTGTTAGTATCAGTGTGTGTGTGCTCTGTACGTGTGTAGTATTCTTGTGTGTGTCCGCGTGTATATACGTACGTGGATGTCCCTGTGTGTAAACGTCTCTACGTGTATTCGTGGATCTAAGTGGGTGTCTGTGTGTGGGTCTATGCATAATGAGTGCGTGTACAGGTCCACCGTCCCCGAAGGGGATTGGTCGAGTAAACGGTTGTCACTTTGGGACGGACCGTCCGGGAACTCTTACCCGAGTCGTGATCCGTCCATGGACGACGCCGGTACTTACCGGAGAAAACTAGAGAAAGGTCCAGGAGTCGGAAACAGGTGGAGATCCTCGGAGATCCATGGAGGACCTCGTGAAGTGTAAGGTTCTTAGATGGGGGTAGGGACAAAGTCGGTGGGACCGGAAGGAACGAGGAAGTGGTTCTGGGGTCGAACGAAGAGGAGTTTACGTGAGAGGGAAGACGTAGCTCACTTGAAGGTGAGTAGAATGTTTTGGGTGGAGTTTCCATGGGAAGGAACCTCTTCCACGAGGGAAAGGACCGACCGTAGTCCAGACAGACAGACAGACGTTGTGGGGGCGTGGCGGGGGGGGGGTGGGGGGCGAAGTGGACAGGGTGACGTTGATTCTCTTGATTCTCGTCCCTGTCTGGGAAGACAAGAGGACCGACGTGTCCCTACGGTAGTTGACTTATTGCCTCTCGCACTTAACGGTCGGGACCGACGGACCTCCTCTGGGACCGTCCCTACTCCGGTCAGAGTGGTACCGGTGTAAGTCTCCTACTGCCCCACACACAGGTGGAGCCCCTCGGACCCCGCCGGGTCTGTCTAGACGTACCGGGGTGGGGGTGGGGGGGTGTAGGTTTAAGTGTGACTGTGCGTAAGTGTGCTCCCACCCATAACCCGGGGGAACAGACCCTGTCGACCCACGGGGGGAGGGGGTCCGGTAGTCACTGAGTGTAGGGGGGGGGCGGCGGTCCGTCGGCCGAACCCGTGTGTGTTCGGAGGAAAGTCGGAGAGCCGGAGGTTGTGTGATCGAATCAGAAGGGAGGTCCGCGGAGGGGAGGCGCCACTCGGCCGGACGGGAGGGCCGGACCGTCGAGTTGGGGTGCCCCTCCGGTCCGTCTCCGGCGGAAGGAGAAGCGTCGTGTCCCGAGGGACAGAGAGCAGTGGGCCGAGGACAAGTTCGGGACTTACCGGCGGAAAAGTACCGGATCTCGGACCGGTCCACGTAAGACCCGTCGGAACGAGGGTGGTGACGGGCGGTCCCTCGACAACCGGAACGACGACGATTGTGACTCCCCCGACCTCGGTCTCCCTGGCAACTCTGAGACCGACTTCTGAGTCTCGGGGTCTCAGGGAGGGTCCGAGACCAGTCTCCGGAGGCGTCCAACTGTTTCTGATAAGAAGTGTGTATGGAAGGGCAGACAAAGGGATCGTCGGGATTTATCGGACCGGTCCGTGTCCCAAAATAATAAGGGTAAAATGACTTCCTTGTTGACTCCGGACTCTTCTCAGTCGGACGACCGTTTGCCATCTCGACCCACTTCTCCTCACTTATTGTGTCGCCTGGAATGTCTTGACGTCACTCGTGGCACTCCACGACTCGACCCACGGGACCTCTGCCCCAGTCACTCACCCGAGGTACATTGTCACCAGTGTTTTAGTCAGGACCCGAAACAGGGGTCGTGGAGAGGGAATAAAACCATTGTCTGAAGAAAGGAGACCAGAGTCCCACCCGGGAGGTGGTCGCCGGGTGCATACCCGACCAGTCCGGGTATGCATGGAAGGACGGGATGGCCGCACGAGGCAGGTGCCCCGTCCGGACAGGGACCCCACCAGTCCCGAGACGGGACCCCTCACCCTGACTCTCCCCCTACGGGAACAGGAAACTCCAGTGGTCCCAAAACTCCGACACTAAGATTTGTGTGACCCTTTCACAACACGGTGCACATAGGACACGGGGTGAGTGTTTGCCGTGGTTGTCGTTCGTTGTGTATCGTTTACCTCTTTATCCCAGTCCTAGGTCTCCGGGACTCCAGTCGTTTCACAACGGGAAGGGTGTTCCGACAGGGACAGGATTGGGGGTCTTGGACGATGACACAGTCCTTTGTCCGGTTTTTTTTTTTTTCCTGCTACTACATTATTCCGATATCTGGACCTTTATTCCCTCAATCAGACCCGGGTCACATTAGTGTTCTTCAGAACTGTCGTCTCTTGGAAGAGACTGACCTTCGTTTTCCCTCTCAGTCTGAGGTCCACACTCTCCGCAAACTGCACAGAAATGGTCAACACTTTACGTCCCTGGGTGAACTTCGGATCTCTGGTCTCTCCGGGAACCCTCGAGACCCGTCACAGGTCAGTTGTCCTAAACCCTTGCAGTCAAGATATTGGTGTTCCTTGTTCCTTGGTGTCACACTTACTTGAATCATCGTCTAAGAAGGGTCTGGGAGGGTTATTCTTGGATGGATCGTTTGTGAAACTAAAACTGGAACATTTTAAGACTCATCTCTTTGATCGACTCGGTTGGACCCGAAGACTAGATGTCTACATACTCTCTTATTTAAAGTTCAACGACTCAAACACCTTTAAACAATGACGTCATAATCTTTCGGTTGATACGAGTGGTGATACGGTGGTTACGGCGTGAACAATGATAGCATAACAACAAATTAGTGATTCAGTACAGGTCGATGATACGTTGAGGTGTCTGACATCGGACGGTCCGAGGAGACAGGCACCCAAAAGGGTCTGTTCCGATGATCTCACCAAACGGTAAAGGAAAAGATCCCCTAGAAAGGTTGGGTTCCTAACTTGGACGCAGAGGACGAAACCGAGAAATGGTGGTTCGGTGGTCCCTTCGGGAGAAAGATAAAATCCTTCCATATTACCTCGGACTCTCGATCACGGGGAGACGGAGAGACCCAAACCAATGTCCATGGTTATGACAAAACAACCACCAGAAACAGTGAGTGGGTACTCGTCTGAGATCTGACTACGACAATAACAATAAAAGGAGTAAGTAACAACGGGTTTTTCAGACGTCCCCACCCATCCTCTTCCCCGTGGGTTCGGTGGTGACATATCCGAACCCCTGTCGTTTCTCCCACGCTCCCTCCTACCGAGAACCTGGAGTCTCGGAAGTTTCAAGATTCCGTCAAGAAGGTCTTTGAGTCCACCGGGTCAGACGGAGAAGGAGTGGTCCGTCCCGACTCCAGTGACCCCTCTCCAGGTCGCGGTCCCTCGGTCCCTACTCACCGAACAGACTCTTACAGGATACCACTGAATCAGTTTTGAACACTTCAAGCCGTCCCAGTGATCTGTATCCCTCAACGTCAGGTTCCACCGCTTTATCCTCCGTGGACTTGGGTCGAGAAGGACCCCTGTGTGGTTTAGAGGTAACTGTGTACCTCGTCCAGAGAGACTTTCTTTGGGTCTTTGATCAACTGACTGTTGATGTGTAGTTCTTTTATCCCTTTCTGGATGACACTTTCCCATCCATTACGGCTCTGTGTAAGAACGGTGTGAGGTGGAGAACATCTCACTGTACATGATCCTCCTTCGAGTTTGAGGGTTGAAGAGGGAGTCTTCGTTTCCCCAACCTGGGTTGTATATCATGGAGTTGAAAAAAAAAAAAACTAACTCAAACACCTACTCTCTAGAATCAAGGGACTGGTCCCTAACTTGGACACGAGTGACTTTACCTTTACGTCTCAGAATTGGTGACCTGACAATTTCTTCCGAAAGATCACGGGGTTGAAGGTGGACTCCCTTCTCTGGGGTTTTGTACATCGGGACTTTCGGATTCCCCAAAAACAGGGGTTCTGGGTAATCTGATATCGGTTGTTTGTCAAAAATTGACCGATAGAGGGGTACGAAGATGATTGTTTTAGGGTTTCCGTAAAAAGTGTCTTTATCTTTTTTTTTTTTTAGGATTTTAAACATACCCTGGTACTTTCCGGGGTTTACTGGTTTCGTTAGAACTCTTTCTACTTGTTTCGACCTCCTTATTGTGAACACTAAAGGTTAATATAATGTTTTCCTCTGTAATGAAACGGTTGTTTCCAGGCAGATCAGTTCCGATACCAAAAAGGACACCGGTACATACCTACACTCTCAACCTAACAGTTCTTTCGACTCACGGTTTCTTAACTACGAAAACTTGACACCACAACCTCTTCTGAGAACTCTCAGGGAACCTGACGTTCCTCTAGGTTGGTCAGGTAAGACTTCCTCTAGACGGGACCCTAAAGAAACCTCCCTTACTACGATTTCGACTTTGAGGTCATGAAACCGGTGGAGTACGCTTCTCAACTGAGTAACCCTTTCTGAGACTACGACCCTCCCTCACCCCCGTCCTCCTCTTCCCCTGCTGTCTCCTACTCTACCGACCTACCGTAGTGACTGAGCTACCTGCACTCAGACTCACTTGGGACCCCCAACCACTACCTGTCCCTCCGGACCGTACGGAGCTAAGTACCCCAGCGTTTCTCAGTCTGTGCTGACTCGCTGACTTGACTGACTGACTGTCATTAGTTTTGTCATACCATAACCGTGTTTTGTCTGTGTTTCTAGTTACCTTATCTTATTACTCGGGTCTTTATTCGAGCATATATACCTCAGTTGATTAAATGTTGTTTTCTCGGTTCCGGTCCTTATACGTTGTTCCTTTCCTATCAGAAAAGTTATTTACCATAACTCTTTTGACCTGTCGGTGTAAGTTTTCTCACTCTTTCCTGGGTGTAGGATGTGAGTCTTACCTAATTTCAGAATACACCTAATAATGGACTTTGGTATTTTGAGGATCTTTTTCTTGTATTTCTCATTCGAGAAGCTGTAGTCAGAACCGTTGAAAAACCTAGACTGTAGTTTCCTTTCCGTTGTTTTCGTTTTTATCAGTTCGTCCTGATGTAGTTTGATTTTTCGAAGACGTGTCGTTTACTTGGAAGTTGTTTCACTTTACCGTTGGATGCTTTACCCTCCTTTTATAAACGTTTAGTATATAGACTCTTCCCCAATTATAGGTTTTATATATTTTTTAAGTTTTTTGAATCATCGTCTTTTGGTTTGTTAGACAAGAATTTTACCGGTCTCCTTGAGTTATCTGTAAAAGAGTCTCTTCTGTAGGTTTACCATTTGTCAATGTACTTTATATGAGTTGTAATGATTAGTAGTCCCGCAACGTTTAGTTGTGGTGTTACTCTATAGTGGTGCATTGACAACTCTATCGAGTAGTTTCTCCACAAACACGGACGACTTAGTGAAGTCAACACAGGCTGAGAAACATTGGGATACCTGACATCGGACGGGTCGAGGAGACAGGTACCCTAAGAGGTCCGTTCTTATGACCCCACCCAACGGTACGGGAGGAGGTCCTCTAGATATGAATCGGTTATGGAACCGATAACACTCGTTACAACGTTATTTGTACACACGTTTATAGAGAAACTTTGGGAAACCGATTCACTGACAGTTACATACAGTTACCTACTTACCTATTTCTTCTACACTCTATATATATATATATATACTTATACTTATATAAACTTATGTAGTCAAGTCAAGTCAGCGAGTCAGTACAAACTGAGAAACGTTGGGGTACCTGACGTCGTGAGGTCCGAAGGGATAGGTAGGGTTGAGGATCTCGAACGAGATTGAGTTCAGGTAGCTCAACCACTACGACAAGTTGGTAGTGTAAGAGACAACAGGGGAAGAGGAAGAAGGAAGTTAAAAAGGGTCGTGGTCGTAGAAAAGTTTACTCAGTCAAGAAACGTGGTCCACCGGTTTCATAACCTCAAAGTCGAAGTCGTAGTCAGGAAGGTTACTTATCAATCAATCCTGACTAAAGGAAATGTTACCTGACCAACTTAGAGGAACGTCAGGTTCCCTGAGAGTTCTCAGAAGAGGTTGTGGTGTCAAGTTTTCGTAGTCAAGAAACCACGAGTCGAAAGAAATATCAGGTTAAGAGTGAAGGTATGTACTGATGACCTTTTTAGTATCGAAACTGGTCTGCCTGGAAACAACCGTAACAGAGACGAAAAATTCTACGACAGATCCAACCAGTATCGAAAAGAAGGTCCTTGTTCGTGGAGAACCGACGTCAGTGGTAGGCGTCACTAAAACCTCGGGTTCTTTTATTTCAGACAGTGACAAAGGTAACAAAGGGGTAGATAAACGGTGCTTCACTACCCTGGACTACGGTACTAGAAACAAAAAACTTACAGCTCGAAATTCGGTCGAAAAAGTGAGAGGAGAAAGTGAAAGTTCTCCGAGAAATCAAGGAGAAGTGAAAGACGGTATTCTTACCACAGTAAACTTATATATATACTCGTAATAAGTCGGTACTTCCGGTAGAATCGTAAAAACTTTTGCACCTACCTAGAACTCACACAACAACAACAAATCAACGATTCAGTACAGACTGAGAACGTTGGGGTTCCTGACATCGGGGCGGTCCGAGGAGACAGATACCCTAAGAGATCCGTTCTTATGACCTCCCCGAACGGTAAAGGAAGAGGTCCCCTCGAAGGGTTGGGTATCTAGCTTGGACTCGGAAGACGTAGAGGACATAACGTCCACCCAAGAAATGACGACTCGGTGGACCCTTCGGGGAACTTACGAAATACAATTTACTTTATCGGTCTGGTTCTATTTATGATGTACTATAGTGAGTATACACCTTAAAATTTTTCAGTTTGAGTTTTTTTGTTTTTTTTCACCAACAGTCCCTGATCCTCACCCCCGTTATCCCTCTCCAACTATTTTTCCCTGCGTGAAAGTCGATATTTTACTTATTCCCCTAAAGGGACCACCAGGTCACCAATCCTGAGACTCGAAGATGACGACCCCCATGTCCAAGTTAGGGACCAGTCCTATGATTTTAAGACGTTCTGTGCACTACACCGTTTTTGGTTTGTTCGTTTGTTTTATTCCAGATTCCTAGACTCCATTTTATACCACTCATCTCAACCATTATGGTGTAACATATCAATACTAAAAGATTCTCTGACCTCGAATTAATCTTGAATAGTGGTTTATATTTTAAGACTCTACTACCTTCACTAGGAAAATGTCGCATAATCTTCCAGACTTAATGGTTCAGGTTGGTCTGGTTCACAAACTCCTCCACCTCGGTGACCTTGAGAACGGGTGACCACCAAACCCCCTTACAGTCGCCCACACTGTGGAAGTCTTTTGTCGACCTGAATTTTGTTATCAGTGTTGGATTTTCAACTCTCAATATAAAATAAACCACATTTAAAAATCCTGAAGCTCAGGTCCTTGTCGTAGAGTTCATTGGGACTCTCTTGACGAGACCCCTCTACTCCCCTCCTCAGTCGAATATATCTTCAAAACGTTGTTTCCCGTCCATCAGAATTGTAGTTTTACAATGGCAACGAATTTTTTTTTAGTCTATAGGGTTCAATTCCTTAAATCGTGAAAAGAGACATATACCCTTTTACGTTCTCAGCAGAACTAAACAACGAGTAAAAACAGGTTGGGAAACGTGGAGGTACCTGACGTCGTGCGATTCGAAGGGACAGGAAGTGGTAGAGGGTCTCAAACGAGTTTGACTTCAGCCACTACGGTAAGTTGGTAGAGTAGAAGACGGCAGGGGAAGAGGACGGAAGTCAGAAAGGGTCGTAGCCCCAAAAAGAGTATTACGTTCTCAGACCCGAGTGACTTTAGTAAGAAAAGTATACGTAAAGTCGATAGGACCCGGTCCTAGGACACAAAAAAGTGTAGAACTCTAGTGAACCCCGAGTGGTATCCCTCCCCGACGTCAGACGACTGACCATAAGAAGAGGAAGAATTCACAGGAAACTCGAATGGCCGAGTGTAACCTCCCGACGTTAGTGACTGTTAACACTGTAGGAACAACTGACTATACCGTTCTTTATAAAGTAAAGGGTTGCCAAAAGATTATTCAATTTGTATATGAATGGTACACTGGGTCAGTAAGTTGAAGATTCATAAATGGTTTCTCTTTGTTGCGAGTACAGGTATTTTCTGAACCTGTACTTCCGATTACTGTAGAAATAAACATCAGTGATTATTTCGTTACCACCATAATATCTTACCTTATGATCCCCGAAGGGACTACCAAGTCATCAACTCTTGGACGGAATGTTACGTTCCCTGTACCCAAGTTTCGGACCAGACCCTCCTACCGTGTACGGCACCTCGTTGATTCTGACACACGGAGTTGATGACTTGGACACGAGATCTCGGACCTCCGGTCTTGATGGCTTCGGACACGCGGATCTCGGACACGAAACGTTGTTCTCTTCAGTGACGATACTTTTCGGGTACGCGGCGTTGAGTACTTTCGAGGACCCGTCGTTCCTTCTGGGTCGTGTCGGTTTTTATTTTGAATTTTTTGATTTTACCTTGTGATCAGTCATAACATTATGTTTCCTGATTTGAGGACTATGTGTGGCGTTGTCCTTATCTAGACAATGCGACTCACTGTCTCGGTCTAGTCTTTCTTATGGACGACATATTAAAACATATCGTTTGAGACCCTCTGTCACTTCCTGTTCCTTCGGACCACACGACGTCAGGAACCCCAGTGTTTCTTAACCTGTGCTGACTCACCGACTTGTTGTTGTTGTTGTTTTCATTAAGATCACTTATGTATTTTTAACCCTCTTCTGTTTGTACGAAAATTACTGTCCTTTTAGTCAACGGATCTCTACCCCTCGCCCCTTCCTTTTCCGATGATCTCCGACCTCCTTTAGAAAACCTCACTGTCTAGAGAAGTGAGACGACGAACACCTCTACCACAGCACCCATAAGTGTAGGTAGTCTTGACTAGTGTAGCATGTGCACTATGTCAGCTCAACTAACCTACAATTACTATGGAGTTATTTTGGTAATTTTTCTTCTTCGTTGATCTGTACCCGAGGGACTTCCCTACACACCAAACACCCCTCCTCTCAACTCGGGGTCGGTCCTCTCCGGAATTCCCGCCCGAGTCCCGAACAGGATCTACTTCACCGTGGAACCTCGAGAGTTCTGTCCCACGGCCGGGACGGGACACTGAAGACGTTCATGTCCATATAGTACGGGTGAGACGTCCTGTGACCCTTCTACGGGTCCGGGAGAAACGGGAGGGTCTCGAGGGTCGTTCCTGGGAGTCCCACAGACACGACACTGTTTTTCTCACTCTCTCCAGAGAACCTTCGACCCCAGGGTCACCTCCGGGTTGTTCCTTACCTCTACTCACCCCTTCCCGTCTTCCCCCGGTTTCGTGTGCACCCTACAACCGGTGCCTCTCTTTCCGTCCTCTTCGGGTCGGGACACAGAGGACCCCTGACTGGGGAGGGGTCCCCGGGTGTCCCGGAAGAAGGTAGCACCCACACCCAGGGGCTGAAGGTGGACCCGGTCCCGCTCGGAGGGTCGGGGTCGTGGGGGTGAGGGAGGTACCGGGGGGACGACCAGAACGAAAGGACGGGGGTTGGGGTCGTGTCCCGTTCAAGAGTCCTTCGGGCTGAGTCGGGTCCTTCACAATTGTTCATACTCCACACTATGTATGAAGTCCCGCGACCTGGAGACAGGGTCACCTCCGGGGTCGGACGAGGACCGTGACACCTTCCCGTAGGAAGTCGGTCCTTATTCTCCGACTATACTAGGACAGACCACAACTCTCTGGAGGCTAGGTCACAACGGTTCTCTCCGACCCGTGTCTGTACCACCGCGGTACGCGGTTTCAACAGACCCGACGTCCGTCGACGGGTGGACACGTCGGAGGGAGAACCCGAACCTGTCACCTTCTTTGCTTCGACACTCCGGGGGAAAAGACGATTGGAAAGGACGGAAGAACGTCGATCTCGACGAAACCCTTCCACTTTGGGGTGTGGGTCAGGACGAACTGGTTACTTCGACCCGAGTTACGGGGAACGACTAGAGTCCGCTCCGTTGTCACTCTACGCTTCACTCTAGAATTAAAAGGCGGGTCCTTAACTCGAACCCATCGGATCTTCTTTTGGTCCTTAGGATCGGTGGTCTGGTCGTTCCCGATCTCCGATAAAAAGGGACCTAGAAACGGGAGTCATTTTTTACGTAAACAGTGTCTCCGTCTTCGACATTTACGTCCATTTTGTGTCGTGTTCACCTTCTTGCGTATCTCTTTACCAACCAAATAATATCGACTCTGTCTTCGTTTCGTCTCTACGTGTACCCCTCTCTTTCCCATACCCGTAGGGTGGAACACTCGTCCTCGTGTCATTTCTCCTCCAATTCAGTAAATATATCCCGTCAAGAAAGTCCAAAAACAGAAGGAAGTCCGGTAGATAGACCAAAGAAATAGGTGTGGACGGGATGGGACTCTGGGAGAGGACCCATGTGTGCGTGGGGAGTCAGTTCTACCTAGAGCTTCACTTCCGAAGACCCTCCTCGTTCTGAGTAATCCCGAACCACAATAGAGAACTAAAAACTGGGTGTTCCTTGGAAAGACACGTACACATCACAGAGGGAACAGGGGTTTCTCCCCCTTCGTCTCTAGGGAATTAGAAAATGAGTTTTTCCTAAAACGGGGAGAAACAGGAACGGTACTGATAATGGGACTGATAACGGAACTGACAATGAAGTTCCGCAAATGTTTTTTGTTTGTTACTGATAAATAGGACAAAGACAACAATGAAAGTAAAACCTCCCGTTTGTCCTCCGACTAACATGGACGGAATTGACCTCGGGTGTATAGAACGGAGTCTTTTACAATGTGGGAATACCGTCTTTCGTTTCTCCTTGATTTCTCGGAGAAATACTTTCACTTTCTCCTCTCACTTTTTCGACCGAATTTTGAGTTGTAAGTCTTTTGCTTCTAGTACCGTAGGCCAGGGTAGTGAAGTACCGTTTATCTACCTCTTTGTTACCTTTGTCACTGTCTGAAATAAAAGAACCCGAGGTTTTAGTGGCGTCCACCACTGCGTCGGTTCTCCACGAACGAGGACCTTCTTTTCGATACTGGTTGGATCTGTCGTAGAATTTTTCGTCTCTGTTACGGTTGTTTCCAGGCAGACCAGTTTCGATTCTAAAAAGGTCACCAGTACATACCTTCACTCTTAACCTGATATTTCTTTCGACTCGTGGTTTCTTAACTACGAAAACTTGACACCACAACCTCTTCTGAGAACTCTCAGGGAACCTGACGTTCCTCTAGTTTGGTCACTTAGGACTTCCTTACGTCAGGACTTACAAGTAACCTTCCTAACTACGACTTCGACTTTGAGGTTATGAAACCGGTGGACTACGTTTCTTGACTGAGTAACCTTTTGGGGGACTACGACCCTTTCTAACTTCCGTCCTCCTCTTCCCCTGCTGTCTCCTATTCTACCAACCTACCGTAGTGACTGAACTACCTGTACTTGAATTCGTTCGAGACCCTCAACCACTACCTGTCCCTTCGAACCACACGATGTCAGATACCCCAACGTTTCTCAGCCTGCACTGATTCACTCACCTGACTTTACTATTCATAGGTCAGACTTTAGGTGAAGAAACACGGGGTCCTTTACATTTGCCCCCGGTGAACATTTACAAATTGGACCTCGGGGTGTAGTAAGTATAGAGGATGTAGTAAGGGTGACATAAGAGGTTCCTGTCTATAGAGAGATTTATCGGAGTCCGAGGGACACCCTCTCGTTCCGGAGACCCGCACCTTCCGACTCGGCCAGGTGAAGACGTCTTCTGTGTCCCGAAGTAGAAGACTCACCGTCGAGAAAAGGGTAAGAGGAAGAGGGTTGGGGACTGGAAGAGAGGCGTAGTTATATCCCTCCCCTCTACGACTCTGTTAGTAAAGATGAAACTGTCCCTCGAAGGAAAGACCCTAAACACCGAGTTCGGTAAAGCCGGGTCAGCACGCCCCTGGTGTCAAGACTTAACCAAACCAGAACCAAACTCCGACTGTAATCTGGGTCCTCTGACAAAGGTGAAGGTCTTAAATTCCTCGGTCTCCGTGGACCCCTGTCTCTCCCTCTCTACCAGCCAGGGAAAGAACGACGAATCCGAAAGAGTAGCAACCTATCTCAGAGACCACGGGAAGGTGAGAGGGTCTAACAGTAGACAGACCTCGTCCGTGACCCTCTAACCAACCTAGGGGCCTTTCTACTCTGTCCTCCCGACCCTCCTTCACCCGGCCACTCCCGACCCACTTCCCGTCCTCACCTATTTTGGTAAAAGTCTCGGTCGGAGGCGTGGGGACTAAGACCTGTTAACCTGGGTCCTAGAAAGGACTTGCACTCGTCTGGATTTTTTATAGGTGTTGGATTTTCGACTTTCAAAACAAAATAAACCAGCCTTAAAAATCCTGAAGTTCCGACCTCCGTCGTAGAGTTCATTGGAACTCTCTTGACGAGACTCCTCCGTTCCTCCCCTAGGTCCAATGTATCTTCCAAACATTGTTTCTCGTCCCTCAACCTTCTAGTTTTCTACTTACAATTAACTTCTGTTAGCCTATTGGGTTCAATTCCTTAAAAGACACAGACCCTTCTACGTCCTCAGACCCGAGTGACTTTAGTAAGGAAACTGTACGTGGAGTCGAGAGGCCCCGGTCCCAGGACACAAAAGTGTAGGACTCAAAGGAGGCCCGAGTGGTATCCGTCACTGACGTCAAACTACCGTCGACCCACAGTCTAGAAAAGAAAGGACCCAAAGGAGTCCCGAGTGACCGAGTATAACGTCCCGACGTTAGTGACCACCGACACTGCAGGAACAAACGACTATACCGTCCTTTATGAGGTACAGAGTGTACCCTCCCAGTGACGTCCACAGCCCCTCGGTGGCTAATGTCTACAAACTAATGCCTACAACCGTTTGGTTGTCTCCTCTTTTCTTTTCACCCAGGACCTGGACTACGACATTGTCGTCTTCTACTGGTCGTGTCCACACTCACCCCACCCCCACCCCCACCCCCAACGACTCGGACCTCGGGGTCAGGACCTTCCAGTCGAGGTCCTGTGTCTCTCTCTCCCGTTCCGGTCTCGGCAAACCCCACCGCCCCCACACCACCCATCCTTATCGGTACTCCCGTAAAAGACGGACGGACCAGGTGGGATCCGTGTTCAACCCACGGAATGGAAGACCGTCTTTTGAAAAAACAATCGGTGTCTCGGTACTTCCTTTTTCTTCCACCATATAAAATAGGGACCCAGTCTGACTCAAAGACATTTCTGCAATAAATTGATGTTGATACTGGAACCTGAAAACCCAAGTCAAACGAACTGGACGACGACGAGAACGGAATACCACTGGAGTCCTAGGAACGCCTTTGGGACTGGCAGTGCTACCTCCGACACCTCCCTCGGATCAGGAGTGTTCTGGAGCTCCAACCGGACGTCACCGAAGGACCAGGGTGGAATTGAGGAAAACGACTAAGGGGTCCCGAAGGGACCACCGAGTCGACCATTTCTTAGGTGGACGTTACTCCTTCTGGACCCAAGTTGGGGACCCAACCCTTCTAGGGGACCTCTTCCCTTTCCGATGGGTGAACTCATTAGACCGGACCTCTTAAGGTGCCTGTGTCAGGTACCCTAACGTCTCAACCTGTGCTGACTTGTTGAAAGTGAAAGTATGGACCGGAGTAGCCAGGGTAAGAACAGGGGAGGACCAGAACACAAACAGTGTCTCCCACACAATCAGTGAGTCAGTACAGACTGAGAAACACTAGGGTACCTGACATATCGGGTGGTCAGAGGAGACAAGTACCCTAAGAAGTCCGTTCTTGTGACCTCACCCATCGGTAAGGGAAAAGGTCTCCTAGAAGGGTTGGGTACCTAGTTTGTACCCAGAGGATTTAACGTCCGTTTAATAAATGACAGACTCGATGGTCCCTTCGGGTGTCTCCCCCAGGAGTGATAAAACGTTTTTGGTATGCCCACCTTTCAACAAGAAAGTTCTTAAATTCCCGCTCACCAAACCTTGAAACATTCCGTCACAAACAACGACTTCTTAATGGTCCCTGGGTTAGTCTCCTGTAAAGGAACTTCCCTGGACTCCGGCTCCCCGTCTCGGCGTTGTAGTCTGGTGTGAAGGACTCCCGGTCCACCCCTCGTGCAGGCACACACCCACCCACCCACCCACCCTCCCTCTCTCCCACCAACGTGTTCTTTTTTAAGTGTTCAACTCAATCTCTACGAAAAGGGGTCGACGATTTTCTTCCACCCAAACCTTCTTTTTAACCCTCACTACACCGGTCGTCTCGGGTTTCCGTTGGGTGTAGATTCACCCACCCCAGTGACAAAACCAACGATAATTCACTGATACGGTTTCAGAAACTGACACACCTAGTGTTATTTGACACCTTTTAAGACTCTCTCTACCCTTATGGTCTGGTGGACTGGACGGAGAACTCTTTGGACATACGTCCAGTCCTTCGTTGTCAATCTTGACCTGTACCTTGTTGTCTGACCAAGGTTTATCCTTTTCCTCATGCAGTTCCGACATATAACAGTGGGACGAATAAATTGAATGTATGTCTCATGTAGTACTCTTTGCGACCTGACCTTCTTTGTGTTCGACCTTAGTTCTAACGGCCCTCTTTATAGTTATTGGAGTCTATACGTCTACTGTGGTGGGAATACCGTCTTTCACTTCTCCTTGATTTTTGGGAGAACTACTTTCACTTTCTCCTCTCACTTTTTCAGCCGAATTTCGAGTCGTAAGTCTTTTGCTTCTAGCACCGTAGACCAGGGTAGTGAAGTACCCTTTATCTACCCCTTTGTCACCTTTGTCACAGTCTGAAATAAAAAACCCCAAAGTGTTAGTGACGTCTACCACTAACGTCGGTACTTTAATTTTCGACGAATGAGGAACCTTCTTTTCAATACTGGTTGGATCTATCGCATAAATTTTCGTCTCTGTAATGAAACGGTTGTTTCCAGGCAGATCAGTTCCGATACCAAAAAGGACACCGGTACATACCTACACTCTCAACCTGACACTTCTTTCGACTCACGGCTTCTTAACTACGAAAACTTGACACCACAACCTCTTCTGAGAACTCTCAGGGAACCTGACGTTCCTCTAGGTTGGTCAGATAAGATTTCCTCTAGTCGGGACCCTAAAGAAACCTTCCTTCCTACGATTTCGACTTTGAGGTTATAAAACCTGTGGAGTACACTTCTCAACTGAGTAACCTTTTCTGAGACTACGACCCTCCCTAACCCCCGTCCTCCTCTTCCCCTACTGTCTCCTACTCTACCGACCTACCGTAGTGGCTGAACTACCTGCACTCACACTCACTTGGGACCCTCAACCACTACCTGTCCCTCCAGACCCCACGAAGTTAAGTACCCCAGCGTTTCTCAACCTGTGCTGACTCGCTGATTTGACTTCTCTGTGGGAGGACCTCTTCCGTTACAGTTGGACGAGGTCATGAGAACGGACCTTTTAAGGTACCTACTTCTCGGACCGCCCGACGTCAGGTACCCCAGTCCTTTCTGACCTCGTACCGACTCACCGACTCGCACGTTCGCGTACGTGTGACCACTGTGGGTTGGACTTCTTAGTAATTGGTTAGTTGTTTCGTCCCTAAACAACCACTTAATAACCGGGTCCATTCGTCTTTTCCAGTTCCATAACGACCTCTGTAGACGTTCACCTGAGACGACTCCCTAGTACGGAGACAGAGGAGGAGTCACCGTAGAGGAAGAGACGAGGACGTCTTCCCCTGAGTCGGACCCCTCGGTCGTGAAGTCGAAACGACAGGTCTCCCTCTCCCCGGAACCCCGGACTGGGGACTCCGAGGTCGGGTGGCGGACGGGACGTACTGAAGTCTCCCGTCGCCGTTCCACCTCTCACCCTAAAGGGAAACCTGGTACACCGACGGCCATCCCTTCCTCTACGGTGGGATGAACCTCCTTCAGACGAGTCCGTAGGGTACACGACACGACGCGAATCAACGAGTCAGGACAGGTTGAGAGATCNAGATCAGTTCCGATACCAAAAAGGTCACCAGTACATACCTACACTCTCAACCTGACACTTCTTTCGACTCGCGGCTTCTTAACTACGAAAACTTGACACCACAACCTCTTCTGAGAACTCTCAGGGAACCTGACGTTCCTCTAGGTTGGTCAGATAAGATTTCCTCTAGTCGGGACCCTAAAGAAACCTTCCTTCCTACGATTTCGACTTTGAGGTTATAAAACCGGTGGAGTACACTTCTCAACTGAGTAACCTTTTCTGAGACTACGACCCTCCCTAACCCCCGTCCTCCTCTTCCCCTACTGTCTCCTACTCTACCGACCTACCGTAGTGGCTGAACTACCTGCACTCACACTCACTTGGGACCCTCAACCACTACCTGTCCCTCCAGACCCCACGAAGTTAAGTACCCCAGCGTTTCTCAACCTGTGCTGACTCGCTGATTTGACTTCTCTGTGGGAGGACCTCTTCCGTTACAGTTGGACGAGGTCATGAGAACGGACCTTTTAAGGTACCTACTTCTCGGACCGCCCGACGTCAGGTACCCCAGTCCTTTCTGACCTCGTACCGACTCACCGACTCGCACGTTCGCGTACGTGTGACCACTGTGGGTTGGACTTCTTAGTAATTGGTTAGTTGTTTCGTCCCTAAACAACCACTTAATAACCGGGTCCATTCGTCTTTTCCAGTTCCATAACGACCTCTGTAGACGTTCACCTGAGACGACTCCCTAGTACGGAGACAGAGGAGGAATCACCGTAGAGGAAGAGACGAGGACGTCTTCCCCTGAGTCGGGCCCCTCGGTCGTGAAGTCGAAACGACAGGTCTCCCTCTCCCCGGAACCCCGGACTGTGGACTCCGAGGTCGGGTGGCGGACGGGACGTACTGAAGTCTCCCGTCGCCGTTCCACCTCTCACCCTAAAGGGAAACCTGGTACACCGACGGCCGTCCCTTCCTCTACGGTGGGATGAACCTCCTTCAGACGAGTCCGTAGGGTACACGACACGACGCGAATCAACGAGTCAGGACAGATTGAGAGATCCTGGGGTACCTGACATCGGTCGGTCCGAGGAGACAGGGACCATAAGAGGTCCGTTCCTATGACCTCACCCAACGGTACGGAAGGAGGTCCCCTAGAAGGGCTGGATCCCTTAGTTTGGGTCCAGAGGACATAACGTCCGTTTAAGAAATGGTAGACTCGGTGGTCCCTTCGAGTTCACATGACCTCACCCATTAGGTAGGGAGGAGGTCACCTAGAAGGACTGGGTCTTTAACTTGACCCCAGAGGACGTAACGTCCGCCTAAGAAATGGTCGACTCGATAGTACCATCATAGGGGTAAAGATTAGTAGTTCCTTAGGGTCCGTGTCCACCCTGCCGGGAGTCTACAATGCCGTCTCACAGTGTTGCAGGCACAGGCCTACAACCCACTACGACGGGATGGGGGGTCGAAACCACCATGGAGACGTCGGACACCCAGTTCCGAGAGGAAGCGACCGACGGGGGACGGGGAAAGAATCACGATTTAGGAGGAAATTCAGTAACGTTACCTTCGCGTTGATGGAGGTAAGAAGGGGAGAGAAACATCAGTGGCCCTGTTGCCAGGTCAACGGTTCCACGTCCTCGAGTCCGACGAGTCCCCTCCCAGACCGGACCGGGTCGGACCTAGGGAAAGACTACTAGCCCCCTGAACAAGAGAAACCACAAGGTTCCACCAGGTCACTCTCGGTCCAAGGGTGGAGGGAGGGATAAAGGTACTCGTGGGGGAGTCCCAGGGACTTTGGAGTCTTTAGGAAGGAAGCCGGACTTAAAACACAAAAAAGGTGAAAAGGGAGGAGGGAGGTGAGGTGCGGGAGATCAAGTCAAGTCAAGTCAGTGAGTCAGCACAGGCTGAGAAACGCTGGGGTACCTGACGTCGTGTGGTCCGGAGGGACAGGTAGTGGTTGAGGACCTCAAATGAGTTTGAGTACAGGTAAGTCAGTCACTACGGTAGGTTGGTAGAGTACGAGACAACAGAGGAAGAGGAGGGCAGAAGTTAGAAAGGGTCGTAGTCCCAGAAAAGGTACGGGAGTCACCTCCCGTTCAGGACCAGTGGCTGAGGGACGGACCGTCGGATACGGGTTGTGAGAGGGTCGGAAACCCGGGGAGACGGGTCCCCAGAACAGACACCCTGAAACCCGAGTCTTTGACCCAGGGGGGTCTTCTGCCAGGTCGACCCTCCGAGTGTGCTCCGATATTTAGCTAGGAGTTCGGGGCCCCGGCCCCCGAGGGTCCTCCGAGGTTCGGGGATCAGTGCGACGAAGGGGCCACCCCGGGACCTTCCGACCGGAAGCAGGGCCCTGAGCACAGAGGGGTCGAGTACAGGACCGGTGAAAACGAGGACGAGAAGAACAGAAAGCGAGTCTGTTAAATTGGTCCGAGATACGAACAGAAGAGGGTCACGTTGGTCAGAGGTCCTGTGGGTCTGAGACGGGGAGACCTGAATGTTCAGTGACTCAGGGAGACGGACCGAAGAGAGAACTTCTACGACAACGGACTCCAGTTGGACCGGACTCACGACGACCACACTCGTCCCGTAGGTGTGAATAGACGACCCGCAACTTCTTGGTCTAGTGTTTCAGGATCCTCACATCGATCCGTTCGGGAGGACCGAGGAACCCTCCCACCGGGCGGTGCTACTGCCCACCCGTCCTCGCCACAGTGTGGGAACTCGTGTGTGCCACGCACACAAAGATCCACCGTGTCTCTAACGACTTCCCGCTCGTCGTCGTCACACGGTTCTCCCTCCACAGGTTCCTGTGGGCCCCAGTGACCTGTAGTGGGAGTCAACCGTGTACTGAGTGTGCCTTCCGAGGCCGTCCCGTTTCCGGACCAACACTTCACTACATTGGTAGTGGACAGGGGAAGTGAACGGTAGAAATCCCACACGGTACGGTCCCCTGTGTGTGACGGAACGAGGAAGGTGGAACAGGGACTAGGTGGGTTGGAAGACGAAGTCCGACGAGACCCCCACCCCTCCCGCCCCACGGGTCCAAACTCTTCACTTTCACTTTCACACTCAGCGAGTCAGTGCAGGTTGAGAAAACACTGGGGTACCTAATATCGGACGGTCCGAGGTTAGAGGTACCTTAAAAGGTCCGTTCTTATGACCTCACCCATCGGTAAAGGAAGAGGTCCCGTAGAAGGGTCGGGTGCTGACTTGGGACCAGAAGACGTGACGTCCGTCTGGGAAGTGGTAGACACGACACTCCCTTCGGGAGAGAGGGGGGTATGCCTACAATTGTGTTGTGCCACATTCTTGGGAGGTCCTACGTCTGTTACCATTTAACATTTTGATCCTTCCCTACTCTAAACTCGTAAATAATGAAAATAAAAATTGTCTTTAATAAAGCAAAAAAAAGAGGGTCGTTAGAACTAAGGTCGAATACGAAGTAGGTCCTGCCGTAAAGGGTACTACATGAGACCTATCTTCAATTTATTTGTCCCACTGTTATATGTCGGAACTACATGAAGAAAGGGTTGAACCTTGGTTAGACAACAACGTACAGGTCAAGATTGAACGAAGAACTGGACATATGTCTAAAGAGTCCTCCATCAGTCTACCAGACCATAAGGGTAGAGAAATTCTTAAAAGGTGTCAAACGACACTAGGTGTGTCAGTTTCCGAAACCACATCAGTTATTTCGTCCTCATCTACAAAAAAACCTTGAGAGAACGAAAAACATACTAGGTTACCTACAACCGTTAAACTTGAGACCAAGGAGACTGAAAAGATTTAGGTCGAACTGGTAGACCTTCAAGAGTCGAGTGTATGACAACTTCGGATCGAACCTCTTAAAACTCGTAATGAAACGATCACACACTCTACTCACGTTAACACGTCATCAAACTTATGAGAAACCGTAACGGAAAGAGACCCTTTCTTTGACACCTGTGACGACTCAAAAGGTTTAAACGACCGTATGGCTCACGTCGTGAAAGTGTCGTAGTAAAAGGTCCTAAACTTTATCGAGTTGACCTTAAGGTTATCGAAACAAGTATCACTATCAAGAATTCCGAGTGAACTGAAGCGTAAGGTCCTACAGACCGAGATCCACTCACTAGGGCGGTAACACCAATAGATCCAGTACTTCTAGAAAAAACATGTCAAGAGACATAAGAACGGTGGAGAAGAATTATAGAAGACGAAGACAATCCAGGTATGGTAAAGACAGGAAATAACACGGGTAGAAACGTACTTTGCAAGGGAACCATAGAGATTAAAAGAACTTCTCTAGAGATCAGAAAGGATAAGATTACAAGAGGAGACATAGAAAAGTGACTAGTGACTCCTTCCGAAAGAATAGAGAGGAACGATAACAAACCTTAAGACGTAAGTCTACCAAGATAGAAAGGAAAAGAGGAAACGGAAATCGAAGAGAAGAAAAATGTCCATAAACATTCCGGAGGAGTCTGTTAGTAAAACGGAAAAACGTAAAGAAAAGGAACCCCTACCAGAACTAGTGACGGAGGACATGTTGCGGTCCTTAGAGACAGGACTCAAGAAGTCCGTGAGATAGTCTAGATTAGGGAACTTAGATAAACAGTGAAGACATATTAGTATTCCCTAAACTAAGGTCGACCTTAGTTCTAACGACCCTCTTTATAGTCATTGGAGCTATACGCCTATTGTGGTAGGAATACCGTCTTTCGTTTCTCCTTGATTTTTCGGAGAACTACTTTCACTTTCTCCTCTCACTTTTTTGACCGAATTTTGAGTTGTTAGTTTTTTGCTTCCAGTACCGTAGTCCAGGGTAGTGAAGTATCGTTCATCTACCCTTTTGTTATCTTTGTCACTGTCTGAAATAAAAGAACCCGAGGTTTTAGTAACGTCTACCACTGGTGTCGGTACTTTAATTTTCTGTAAACGAGGAACCTTCTTTTCGATACTGGTTGGATCTGTTGTATAATTTTTGTATCTATAATGAAACGGATGTTTCCAGACAGATCAGTTTCGATACCTAAAAGGTCATCAGTACATACCTACACTCGTAACCTGATATTTCTTTCGACTCGTGGTTTCTTAACTACGAAAACTTGACACCACAACCTCTTCTGAGAACTCTTAGGGAACCTGAAGTTCCTCTAGTTTGGTCACTTAGGATTACCTTTAGTCAGGACTTATAAGTAACTGTCCTGACTACGACTTCGACTTCGAGGTAAACCGGTGGACTACGCTTCTTGACTGAGTGACCTTTTAGGGGACTACGACCCTTTCTAACTTCCGTCCTCCTCTTCCCCTGCTGTCTCCTACTCTACCAACCTACCGTAGTGGCTGAGTTACCTGTACTCAAACTCATTCGAGACCCTCTACCACGACTTGGCCCTTCGGACCACACGAGGTCAGGTACTCCAACGTTTCTCAGCCTGTACTGACTCACTGACTTAACTTGACCGACTGAATTAAAAAATTTTACTAAAAAAACTACACCTGGTAAAAATTTCAGAAATAACTGAAACAACGTTATGACGAAGACAAAACAAAAAACGGGAACTCCGTACACCCTAGAATCGAAGAACTGGTCCCTAGTTCGGACGTGGAGGACGTAACCTTCTACTTCAGAACTGGTGACCTGACAGTCCCTTTAGGGATTAAAATTCAAACATTTTCAACTCGAAACCTTTACCGACAGAAGTTGTGGTCGAGTCCCTTGAGGACTTTTACATCGCTCGTCCACACTCGACCGAGGTCTTATGGTGACGGAGGGTAGGTCCACCTGGACCGAGTCCCGGACCACCTGTATGACGAGGGTCGTTGAATTCAGGTGACGAGTCACCGGAACCGAGGTCAACGGGGAGACTCTCCAGCACGGTACCGGAACAGGAAGAGGTCGGTTGTGGACTGGAGTTTCGGGGATCGTAGGTTGACCAGTGGAGTCAAGAAGGGCCCGGTCCGACTGGAGACCGGGTCCTGACGAGAGACCTTACATAGGAGTCCGTCGGGGTGGGAGGAGGCCGAGACTGGTACCACTGGTGGGTGGTACGTGACGAAAGGAGGCGGCCAAGATCTCGTGCACAAGGGTCCCGCGGAGGAGGGGCCTCTGACAGAGGACGTCGTCCGGGAGAAGGAAGAGAGTGGGGACCAAGACGGGGTCCAAAGAATAAAGAGGTCAGGAGAGGAGACTCTAAGATAGGTGAGGGTCCGAAGTTGCCTGTGGAATTAAATACTGAGACCCATCCACAGAGATCTGGACTGAAAGAGGTTTAAGGTGTCGGAGGACATTTAGACGGGTACCGAAGTTAGACCGTGACTACGGACGGGACTTGGGACCGATAGGCGTCTCAGGCCCCTAAGAAGGATCTTCTACCTACCGTTGAGCGACCGGTCACCTTGAAACAGAGGACGAAGTTCAAATTGGCTCGAAGAGATCCTACAACGCCGCCGTACACGAGACACACCCATTCCCTCCGACGTCCCAGGAACTTGACTAGGGTCGGAGGAGTGGTCACGTACCGGGTCACGTCGGACGTCGAACCTTGATTCTCATACAAAGGTTATCCCGAAGGGGTTCCCGGAACACTGTGTCAGAAGGGACGGAGAACCCTGGGAGGTGAGGGTTCTCTCGGCACACGGAGGGGGCCTGACAGACGTAACGTGAAAGGGAAGTGGTCCCAAGTTCAATTGGCTACGATTAAATTGTATTAGTGTTGGGGGGTGTTGGGTTACGTCTTGTCAGGGGGTCCTACAACTTGACTTAATTTTACCTCTCCAATACGGGGCCACCTTTTAACTACGCCCTTCTAAGCTAAGACTCTACACATTCAAGACTTGTGGGAGAGACCCCGTCTGACAACGTCAGGATAGTCCAAACAGAAACAAAGGAAAATCAGGGAGACGTCTCTGATCCGGAACCGACACTCTGGACGTAACCGGTTGTCCTCTCGTCGTTTACACTACGTCCATCTTTGGACTTGTCGTACGCCCGAACTAGAGAGAGTAACGTCTACAGAACTCTTGTAGTCCACCTGCCCGGACTCGATTAAACGGTCTCCCACTTGGGTCCTAGGTCGGGTGTCGGTTGACGGTCTGGACTCACTCCGGGAGCTGACGGGAGACTAGTGTCTACACGTGGATCCAGGTCGCCTCGGACTCTCTCGACAGGTAGACTAGGGTCGGGGTAGTGACTAGGTGTATTGACGCTGTGAGTGTTTAAAAATTTTATAAATAAATAAACCGACACGGTCCAGAATCTAGAAGCAACACCGTACGTCCTAGAAATCGACGGTGTACACCTGAATCAACGGTGTACACCCTAGATCAAGGAACTGGTTCCCAACTTGGACTCGTAACTCTCGAGCCTCAGAATCGGTGACGTGGTGGTCACGCAGCGAAATCAGTGCAGACTGAGACGTTGTAATACCTGGTGGTCCGAGGAGACAGGTACACTAAGAGGTCTCTGTTTTTGACCTCACCCAACGGTACGGGAGGAGGTCCCCTCGAAGGGATGGGTCCTTGACTTGGACGTAAAGAATACAGAGGACGTAACCGTCCACCCCAGAAATGGTAAGCACGGTGGACCCTTCGGGTCCCTTCAGGGTATTTAACAACAAAATTCGGTACTTCAAAACCCCATCGAAAAAGCACGTTTCCACCTGACGTAACGGGGAAATCAGAGACCGCTCGACTTCTACCAGTCTGTCCGCCCAGGCCACGGAGCTGGTGTCCCGATACGGTGCTCGTGGGACCCTTCGGGATCTCCTAAGGGGGGTGGGGTCTAGGACCCACTCCGGTCACGACGAAGTGGAACGTGTGCTTTACCTTCCCCACGGGACTCTGAGTTATTGAAAAAGTACGTCAAGTCGTTTGATACCGAGTACCCGACCGACGGATAAAAACATTTATTTCGAAATAACCTTATCCACGACCTAGTTCCAAGACGTTCGTCCCATCCCAGTGTCTTCGTGTCCGAGTCTAGGACAAGTATAAATTTCAAACTCTGAAACAGTACCTAAAAAACACAATTAGAATAAATAAACACAAAAAAAAATTCGAGGAAACTAAACCCGGTTCAGGAAAGGTTGCATGAGTCACTCGGGAAAATAGACTGACCTAGAGTTTAGAGATGGACTAATAATGTAAGAGTGGTTCCCAGTAGTAAATCCGACAACGACCTACCAATGTAGGAAAACACTTACTTCTAGTTCAGGATGAGTCCTCTTTAGTCTCCCCGTCCATTGGTCTCTCGACCCCAGTCGAAGGTCCTTTTCTTCCCGAGAAGGATTTCCAGGGGTAAAGAATTTTCAAGGTGTCTGAGGAGAGGCACCGGAGGGACCCATCCACAGTACCCGTTTCGGATCCTCGACATCCTAAACCAGAGGTCTACTGGACACTTTTGTAAAGTCAAATAAACACATAAACTAAGAGTGGGGAGGGGGTGGAATCTGACGCCAACATAGGCCGAGGGGTAATCCGGGTGGGTATCGACCTTATAAATACGATCAACCATAAAAGATTTCAGAGAAAACGTGGTAGTCGAGACCCTACGTCTTCACACACAGACGTTCTCCCGAGAGGGTCTCCGGTATAAATGAGGGGTCTCTTGGTAGGTCTGTCGTGGACCACTGGAGTCACATCAGACAGGTGTAAAAAAAATGGGCTTCACCGGTCTGTAGAGGTTTAGTCTGAGCTCGAGTAGACACCCGGACTCGCTCTTTGTCTTCAGTGGGACCGAAGCCCGTCTGACACCCGCCATTGCCTGTTCAGTGGGTGAGGGAGACCTAAGACCTCTGCCCCGACGACAGAGTAGTACCGTCCCGGTCCGACACAGTCAGCCACCGTACACTCCTTAGACTTCCCTCACCTAAACGACCCTCTTTCCCTCTCTAGAAGGGTACTACGAGGAGACGACAAGTAGACGTTTGTGAGAGACGGAAAAGTCCCAAAGAGGTCCTCGCGAAGGTAAAGTCCCTGGGTCAGAGGCGAAGAGGACGACCACGTAATAGGTGTTGTGGCTCTCTTCGTAAACACAAAAGAGAAATAGGGAGGTCTCCAGTTCGGTCCTCAAACCTTCCCGACCTCCCGTCACAAGACGGGTCGGAAGAAGGGGGGTCTTGTCTCTTTTTGAGTGTATAAAGGTCTCCTAGTTCTACCCGATCAGTGCACTGGTGTCTCAAGATGACACGGGTGGGACCGTGGTGACGGTTCTTGAACACTTTAATTGGGTCCCGGGTCGAGTACTACGCAGATGCCAGTAGTGTCCCGATTGGACCGGAGAGTGGACGAGGTCACAAGAAGACGAACGGAGAAGACGGACGAGAGGAGTCCTCAACCTTCCTATGACTTTTTGCGATGCAACAGGAAATAAATGTAGGTCACCCTGGTGGTTCTACTGAGGGTTACCCGGACCGGTCCCGTCTGCCTGACGGACCCCCTGTCGTTTGTGTGTGTGTGTGTGTGTGTGTTTGAGTGTGTCTCTGTGTAAGTGTTCACGGTAGAGTTATGAGTAGTAAAATAAAATCATAAAGACAAAATCCACTCCAGTCTGAGACGATGTCCGAACCCATTGTCACGACTGAGACGTCCACTTGCAAGAAAGAGACAGGGTCACGACACCTTATGCCTCAACGTTTTGTGTGGGACCTCCTGTGAAATCTGTCACCTCATATCAAATAATGCGGTCGTACAGGTTCCCCCTTAGCCAAGGGTTGTTCCTGGGACTACAGAGACTCTCCGGTCCAAAATATGGGGGGTGATGCACTGCCCAATACACAATCGTTGGAGAGACAACGTATACTAACTCAAAATGTTGTTCATCTACGATCCTCTTGTTTGTTAATTCCAATTTCCTCCCCCCTGTTACTAATATGTAGTTCCCCCCTACAGAGGTTCCAATTAGATTGTCCCCGTCGGACTGAAGTTGATGTTAGAGACAAACGGTAGACATCCCTCCCTTCAGAGGTCCTCTGGACGAAAAGTGATCGCTGGCAAAGGAGTGAGGACCCGTCCCAAGTCCGGGTCGAGTGTAGGACAGAAATTCTACCCACTGTCCGAAGTTCTACCTCAGAGAGGACGAAAGGAGTGTACCCAGGGTTGTGTTTCTACACCGGGACTACAGGGGGAACCGTTCCTCCCTCGTTTCCCGGAGGGGATCGCCCCTGATCAGTGGGACGACTCCCGTGTCAAACACGAACACCAGAATTACCTGCCTCCCTCCCTTTACCGAAATTTGACCAGTTACGAGACTCGGGAATCTTGTGCACCCGTCTTCGTGTCCCGGCGAAACCTTGTCGACATAAGGTCGGTGTCTCCCCTTGTGGGGTATAAGAATGGTCCAAAATTCTCCTTCTTTTATGGTTCAGACGGCGAGTCCGTCGGCTAAACTCTTCCTGAAAGGAAATAAGATTGGGGGAAGACAAAGGAGTATGAACCAGACCCACTTCTCCTGGCCAAAGGAGGTTCCAGCTACCGGACGGAGACCGACTCCGACCGAGGGGTTCTACCTGCTCGAGGGCCGAAACCGAGACGACACGGGGCGACGGGGGTCGGGGTTCGACCCACGGCCACCCCTCCCACCCGTCCTTCCCGTCACCGTCCTGGGACCCCGTCCCCGATGCCACCTGGACGAGGGTCTGCGGACCTCCCGACAGGAGGAGTCGAGAAGTTCAGTGGACCACCGCACTACTGTTGCCAGAGCAGTGAAGACAGTAGACGTCGACGGTCGACCGACTCTCGTCCTTCGTCCGACCAGTGACCCGTTTCCCTACCACTGGAGCCCCTTCTTGGGTAGGAGTGAAAGACCTTCTGCCCGACGGACCTCTTCTTTTCGGTCCGTTCGACGGTCGCGGTCCCTCCCGAACCCGTGTCTCTGGGGGAGACAGGGACGTGTTCGGGAGGAAAGTTGCCCGCGACACGTTTGGCTTACGTCTCGCGGAAGGAGGACCCAGTGGACGAGACGCCGGTCCCCCCGGACTGAGTGACCCCACCGGTGCGTGAAAGGACTGTCCTTCGAGCCACACCCTTGAGCCACTCGGAGCGACGGTCGTCGAGGACACAAACACCTCCGGCTCCCCCACCCATACACGACGAGGGGTGGGACACGTCGGTCGGTCGGCCCGTCGGACGGACGAGGACCCGCGACGATGACACCAATGAAGTCACCCCCGCAGGTCGGACCGACGGCCCGTCCCGGGGCCCCTTCGGCCGGACCGAGCGAGGACCGACGAGAGAGGGACATGAACGACCGCAAAGGAGACCCGAGCACACGTCTTCGTGACACCACCCCTCTACCCCGGCCCCGAGGTGACACTCAAAGAGTCGTCTCTCCACCACTCTCGTCTCCCTCCGGACGGGTGGGTGGTGCCCGACGGGTCTGAGCCGGGTACCTGGTGCCAGGGTCGGGTCACGAGGGATCAACCGGTCTCGCGGGTCCCGGGACAGTCCTTCCTCCCCCGCCGGTCCAGTGTCCTGAGTGTGTAGGACTCACACTGACTAAAAGACGGCGAACTGCAGGAAAACAAGCCAAAACGGACGGGAATAAAAATCATTTCGGGATAATCTTTCAAGGTCCGAACCCAACCCCTCACCTTCCCCGCCCCCACAGTTGACCGACTGACCCTCCGCTGTCGCTTCACCAGAAATAGTCCTCATTTTCTCACCCTCCCACCGGGGTCCCTGTGTCGCCCAAGGGGTCCCGGGTGGGGTGGGAGTCCGGGAACCCCCTCCGGAGAGGTGGGTCGGACACTCCTTCATGGACGAAGAAAAAGGGTGGTCTGCCAGCTAAGACCAAAGTCCGACTGGGTATTCGGGGGTCCGTCCCCCTAGAATAGGGGTTCACTGACAGACCTTCCCAGAGTGAGGCGGTCGAACACGCACTCGGCGACTTCACTATGGTAGGTACCTTGAGAGGTCCGGTCTTATGACCTCACCCATCGGAAAGGGAAGAGGTCCCCTTAGAAGGGTTGGTCCCTAGTTTGGGTTCAGAGGACGTAACATCCACCTAAGAAATGGTCGACTCGGTGGTCCCTTCAGGTACTGGGCGACTCCGGTTCCCGTTAAAGAATTTGTCTTTCTACTCACTTCTTGACCAGGGACCCCGTCTCCTTCGCCCGTCGATCTCGGGACCAGAACACCCCTCCCCTCCACCCGGAAAGGGGAACCAGACCACCCGCGCCTTCCTCGTGCTTAGTCTTCCCCTTCGGGTCACGGGAGGGCACGTCCCACTGAATGAGACGTCTGAGGAACACCTTCCGCAGCACCTCGACCCGGCCGGCCGGACGACCCCCGGTGTGCTCCTCTTGACTCCCGGGTCTCGGCTGCGGAACTGGAACCCACCCAAGTAGAGGTCGTCGAGGCCCCACGCCCCCCGGGCCCCGAACGTCCGTTTCGAACTACACTTAGGGGATCTTGTTTTGTAGGTTGGATTTCAGTGTCCTCCTTCTTCCTTCCTGAGGGGAAAGACCGACATTCTCTACGGTCCGTCCGTGGTAGAACCCGTGGCCCCCCACCCCACCCCATCTCGTCCCGTGGACCATCGTATTTAGGGACGGGCACCTCGAGTGTGAAACCCCCTCCTCCCTCTACTACTCTCTCCTCTACTTCGTTCCCTCGTCTTATCCCTTGGACTCTCATAATGTCACAACCTAGGTCACCGGTCCTTTCCACACAGACCGAGGTCAATCAAGGCACAGGGTCAGGGACCTTGGGATGTACTGTTGTCCTTTAGTTCCGACGTCCATACCCCAATAGGATCTAATGACCCTATAGACAATAGTGTTCGTAGGAATTCTACCCCTCTCCGTCTCCTTCTTTCTCTTTATCCGAGCCGACACCCTTTTTTCTGTGTCTACATTACGGTGACCGAAACTCCTACCTCCTTCCCCGGTGTCCCGAAAAGTCCACCACGATCACCAGTTCTTGGGCGGACGGTTATGTCCTCGACATTTTCTGTGACCAAACTAGGGACCAAACCCTTCTAGGGGACCTCCTCCCGTACCGTTGGGTGAGGCAATAAGAACGGACCTCTCAGGGTAATCTGTTTCCTCGGACCACCAGACGTCAGGTATCCCAGTGTCTCAGTCTGTGTTGACTTCGCTGAAGCGTATACGGGCGTCCTTCCCCGGTGTTCGGGTCCTCCCGTCCTCCGAAGAACTTCGGTCTTCCTTCTCTTTTCTCTAAGAAGGGATCTGAAGGTCCCACATTGGACAGGACACCTGTAGAACTAAGGTCGGGTACTTCTGGGTACACCCTGAAGATTGGATGTCTTGACCTTTTATTATTTAAGCACGAATAAATCACTGATTTAAACGTGTTAACCTTCAAATAATGTCGTAGTTAACCTTCGACTGAAATCTACCCCACTGGTCCCTTCCGGTGTCACTCTTCTACTGTAACTCGGGGGTTTGTTGGGACGCTTCGTCCGTAATGATGGAATGAAAAGTCTACAGTTTTGACTCCGAAGTTCAACCAGTTCAAAGGGTTTAAATATGTGTATTGTTCGTCCGTCACTTGGACCACCCTAGAATATCTGTCGGTAAGAGGTCTGCGGGAGTCCTGGGGTCGGGTCACCCAGCCGAAGTGTCTCTGTTCTCCGGTGCAGAATCTCGGACAAGGGAGGAAGGATGGTCGCGGGCGTCGGTGACGTCGACCCCGACCTCTGCACTAAGGGGTGGGTCGGGAATCGAGGGACCGACAGTGACTCCATATTTGTACGAGTTGAAAATAAGGGTAGAGCTGAAGACAACGATAACAAGACAGCGAGTCAGCACAGCCTGAGACACTGGGGTACCTACCATCGTGTGGTCCGAGGAGACAGGAGGTGGTAGAGGGTCTCAAACGGGTTGACGACCCCTGAAACGATACACGGGCAAAAAGACTGTGGATTGAGACTTCTGCCCTCAGGGCCCCCGACAGTGGGTCCCGACACCAGTGGTGGCTGACTCGACTACATTCGCGGTAGAGTCGAGGGCCGTCCGTCGTCCCCGAGGATCAGACTGGAAGGAAGTCATCCACCTGTAGAGCCAGACGTCCGACGTTCGCACTCACGCGTCGTCTGTGACACTCGAACCGATCATTCCCCCCCAAGAGGGGTGAGGTGGGGGTCCTGTCTCTCTACGACTGACCGATGTCCCGAGGATCACCCGTCACACACACACATACACACACACATGTGGCACGACCCCCGACTTTAACTCCTGACCCCGTTCACTTCCTAGACCACCGTCCCTCCTCCCACTCCCGGGACCTCACCGGACCTGAGACAGAACGAGACAACAGAAGATCGCCCACTCCCTCTCACTCGTTAGACGACTGTAGAGCCCTCGGAGTCAAAGGGGTGGACACTTTACCGAAGACGTCGTGTCGAGACTTCCAAGTCCACTATAGGGACCCGGGTCGACCCCATTTCGCGGGGTACTTGCCCCTACTACCGAGACCCCTCACTCTGAACCCTCCGTTGACGTATTAAACAACTAAGTAAAGTAATACGGAGGAAAAAAAAAAAATGTAACTCTTAGATAATGAAATTATGAGTCCTTTTATTTTGAATTTATAAACTTTTCAGGGGTTTAAGTTTAAATCCTTTTCTATGCATTTTTTGACGGACATGAAATCTGTTCTTTAGAAAGTATGGACCAACTTTTCCTATCTCCTCTAAATCGGGAGAATGTTAAAAAATTGAAAAAAAAAAGAAATTTTTCGTTTAAATAAAAGTACAGTACATATTGTAACAGGAAGGTCCACTTGACGGAGTCTCGTCGTTAAACCAGATCAGGTGAAACTATAGGTGACAGGTCGTGTCAAGACTCGTGTGTACACGATTCGACGAAGTCAGCACAGACTGAGAAACGTTGGGGTACCTGACATCGGGCGGTCCGAGGAGACAGGTACCCTAAGAGGTTCGTTCTTATGATCTCACCCAACGGTAAGAAGGAGGTCCCCTAGAAGGGCTGGGACTCGTGTGTGGGTACACGTAATAGTCACTTACTTTCTTTAGATTTTTCAATCTCATATGACTAGTGTACTTTCTCATACGTTAGTAGAGTTTATTGACACCCCCGATGAGTCCGTGTACTCTCTCTTACATCACTCCGAGTCTTATCTCCTTTTTTCGACGACATATTGTGTCCCTCGAGTTGAACCACGAGACACTGTTGGATCTCCCCACTCTACCCCACCACCCTCCCTCCAAGTTCGCCCTCCCCTGTATACATATGAATCTCGACTAAGTGTGATAACATGTCGTCTCTGATTGTATGGCTACATTTCGTTAATAGGACGTTAATTTTTATTTAATTTTTGTTTGATTTGTGTTTGTGTGTGTGGTTTTTAGGGTCTCGTTGTGTCGCACGAGTCAACGATTCAGGACAGAGAAACACTGGGGTACCTGGTGTCAGGCGGTCCGAGGGGACAGGTACCTTATATAGTCCGTTCTTATGACCTCACCCAACGACAAAGAAGGAGGTACCCTAGAAGGGCTGGGTCCCTAGATTGGGTGTAGAAGCCGGAACCGTCCGCCTAAGAAATGGTACGTCGGCGGAACCTTCGGGAACCTCGCTACGTCTTTCACTTTCACTTTCACCGAGTCAACACAGGCTGAGACACTGGTACCAAGAGGTCCGGTCTTATGACCTCACCCGTCGGAAAGGGAAGAGGTCCCCTAGAAGAGTGGGGTCCCTAACTTGGGTCCAGAGGACTTGACGTCCTAAGAAATGGTCGACTCGGTGTTCCCTTCGGGTTCCCTCACTGTGGCTCGTCGTGCATTTAGACTGACGTTCACACATTTTGTCCGTACGTAACGACTGTAAACAGACTGTGTGTGTTACTTCGAAAAGATTAAAACTCTACATATAAGAACATAAACAAACAAAAACAGACACGGCGTACCGAACGTCCTAGAATTAAGAGAGGTCCTTGACTTGGGTCTGATGTCGTCACTTTCGGGTCTTAGGATTGGTGATCTGGAGGTCCCTTGAGGGATTACAACTATAAACAACAGTAAGAATACCACCATTTTATATGTATTGTATTTTAGAACTAACAAAATTTTACGTCGGGGTAATGTGAAAGTCAAGTCAAGTCAGTGAGTCAGTACAGGTTGAGAAACGTTGGGGTACGTGACGTCGTGTGGTCCGGAGGGATAGGTAGTGTTTGAGGGCTTCAAGTGGGTTTGGGTACAGGTAACTCAGTCACTGCGGTAGGTTGGTAGAGTAGGAGACAGCAGGGGAAGAGGAGGACGTGAGTTAGAAAGGGTCGTAGTTCCAGAAAAGTTTACTCAGTCAAGAAACGTAGTCCACCGGTTTCATAACCTCAAAGTCGAAGTCGTAGTCAGGAAGGTTACTTATAAGTCCTGACTAAAAGAAATCCTACCTGATCAACCTAGAGGAACGTCAGGTTCCCTGAGAGTTCTCAGAAGAGGTTGTGACGTCAAGTTTTCGTAGTTAAGAAGTCGCGAGTCGAAAGAAGTGTCAGGTTAAGAGTGTAGGTATGTACTGGTGACCTTTTTGGTACCGGAACTGATCTGTCTGGAACCAACTGTTTCATTACAGAGACGAAAAGTTATACGACAGATCAAACCAGTATTGAAAGGAAAGTTCCTCATTCGCAGAAAATTAAAGTACCGACGTTAGTGGTAGACACCACTAAAACCTCGGGTCTTTTTATTTGAGTCGGTGACAAAGGTGACAAAGGGGTAGATAACCGGTACTTCACTACCCTGACCTACGGTACTAGAAGTAAAGACTTACAACTCGAAATTCGGTTGAAATTCTTCCTTGTTAACTCTCTGAGACCATCTTTGAGGAGTCCACTCGGGACCCCGACAAGGACCGTCACCATTACCGTCTCTCAGTCGGAACCCAATCGACCCCTACAGGGGAGTGTGTTCCGCCGGTCTAAACCTCCTCGATCGACACGTCTAAATCCTGCCGAACCGGGTGAAGTGGGGCGCCCCGGAATCTCGGTTACCCATCGTTCCAGTTCAACATCTCAGAGTCCCTATCGACTCCACTCAACCGTTCTTCACTTTCCTCCCCTAAAAGGACCCCCCAGGTCACCAATTCTTAAACGGACGGTTACGTCCCTTGTACCCAAGCTAGGGACCAGGTCCTTCTAAGATGTACAACGTCCCGTCGATTCGGTCACCCGGTGCTTACCTCTTCGGGCACGTGACGTTATTTTCTAGGGTGCACGACGTTGATCCTGCATCGTGCCGACTTATTTATGTATTCCGTTACTTCTTTTCTTCACTTCCCTCTCTTGTCAGTCCCGTCGTCCAGACCCCTAGATGATTGGAGGGGTGGGTCCCGTGGGTCCTCTCCCGGGGTAGGAAGACCTCTCGGTGTACCACTACGCACACCTTTCGGATGTGCGTCCAATTAAAATGTACCGTCACAGCACCCTGACTCCCCGGGTCCATAGACTAGTTTGTGACAGACGTATAAAGACACGTCCACAGAGACCTGTTCCGTCTGTAAGGTGTCGCCCCTTGCGACTCATTTCGTCTGACGGGAGGTCTTTCGCTCACACGGGGTAGGTGAACGAGAACCCAAGACCTGAACGGAGACGTCGGTGCACTCGGCTAAGGAATTAATTTAGAGAAAGGTGTGTGTGAAGGACAACCGAGACAAAGAGACCTCTTAGGACTGATTATGTGGATTCTCGCCCGGAGGAGAACCGGGACCCTGTACTGGAAACAAACTGACCTCAGTACAACAACGAAACTTTCTTGTAGAGTCTGTGTCGGAGGGAGACCGACCGTGGAGGGAGACCGTGACCCCTTTCACCGGGAACCGTCTGTGGTTCCTTGGTGGGGAAGTCGAACCGTCTGGGAAGGGGAGGTACCCCAGGGGTGGACCCACCGACGTCCTCCGCCGACACAACTGACTCCCACGACCAGTGACAGCGACTTGAGACCCCCCACCACTCAAACCCCGGGGGACCTCTCCTGTGACTCCCTCCGTCCCTCCCTACCGACAGCCCTTCCCAGTCGAACCGGGGACTCTCCGGGGGGTCGGGGGAGTTCGGGGACTTACCACACTCGAATAATCAGATCCGTCGGTCCTCGGTCTCGGTCCTTTACCGCTACCAGACCGGTCCCTACGTCGGTCTAATCCCGTCTCGTCTTTCTCGTGTACCTTTCGCGTGTACCTATCGTCGGCGGAGACTGAGTCCTTCTACACTGGCCGACGTCCTTGTGTGCCACGACCCAGGATCTTTTTCCACTTACAGCTAGCTATATAACCATTTAACCCTCCACGGGACGTTCCATCCGTCAATACATAGTCTCTTCGGACCGGCCGAAGATACTAGAGACGAACAGTTATCCTTGTAACACATCCTTCCCTCAGTGTTATTTTTCCAAGACCTCTATAAATTAGAAATGAACATAAAACCTTACGACGACTCAGTATTAGGGTCTCGACTCTAAGGGTAACGTCTTGTAGGGGCACAGGGAAGTAAAGAAGCCTCCCTCTATGACAGACATAATTCTATGCTTAGTTTCGCGAGTCCCGAACGGATTCACCTGAGACGAGTAGTTTCAAGGATTGACCAAGGGTTGAACCAGTAACGACACCTTAAAGTAGACCTTACGTTGTTTCAAGTCCCCCCTCTTACCCCCGACCCCTCTCGCACCGCCGACCCCTCCCTCGTACGACCTACTTCCGTTTGAAGTGCGTGCCTATAAACCACTTCCACGTGTGTACAGACATATTTATGAGTCCGATGGGGTTAAAGGGACTGGAGAACCAAGACATCAAAGAAAATCGAGTCATGACAGTATATAGGAAACCCTTGTTTACACTCCTCCCTTTTCGTATATACCCTACATATACATTCCCGAAGGGACCACCCAGTCACCAGTTCTTACACTGACGTTACATCCTCTAAGCTCAAACTATGGGTCCAACCCTTTTAGGGGACCTCTTCCTTTACCGTTGGACGAGGTCAAAGAACGGACCTTTTACGGTACCTGTCTCCTTGGACCTCCCAATGTCGGGTACCCCAACGTTTCTCAGCCTGTGTTGAATTGGTGATTTGTTGGTGTCTGTATGCATTTTAGAGCAAGAAGGAATATAAAAATTTTCGGTGTTATGAACAGCGACCTCTCTTAAAAGTGTCAAACGAAGGGTAGAGTCCGACCGTGACCACCTGCAGACGCCCCGTCACTCTCGAGACTGACCTCCTCGGATGAGGGAGTGGACGTGTCTCCCTTACAGGTCTGTTTGCGGGAGGACAAGACCGACCCGAGGAGCCGTAGAGGCGCACGTACGGTTACGGCACGTTTCGTCCCGGGGTCGTCTACCGCCCGCCGGTCACCCGCCCGTTCCGGTACACTGCAGACCCGTCGGACCGGGGAGTGGAAGGGCCTCCACTGCCGACCTTTGGTTGGGACATGTAAGGTTCCACCCCCCAGTCGGGGAGGTCCAGCCCTGACTGTCTAAAGGGTCCCTTTCACGGAACCAAGAGGAACCCTATTTACGAACAAAAAAAACTTTTACGTAAAAGTATCAGACCAATTGTAAATAAGTTTCGATTCCTGACATTCTCCGCCTCTCTTTTCCCTCTTCCTTCTGCACCCGACACCCCTCCGACACGCGACCACCTCAGACTTGGAAAAGTGAGGACCGAAGGTTCTTCGGTTAAAGTGTCGTTCTGGTCAACGACCTTCGGTGACCTCGACGTTAATAGAAATACGGTGGAGTTTTAGTCCCGATTCGTTACTCCCGATAGTAAAACAGATGGTTGCTGGGTGTAGGTCCCGAGGTCCCGGAAGGAAGAGGGGTGTTCGTTCCCGTGTTGGGTCGGTTGAGTAGAAGACCCCGGTCCCCGACGGGAGGAAATGTCTGACTCTCTCACCTCGACAGTTCAGTCTGTCTCTCGATACGAGAGAAGAAAAGAGGATCCCTAAGTAGGTTACACATAATGTTCGAGGACGAGACACGGTCCTTGTGCCCCCTGTTTGTAGGATGGGTACCGGGGACACAAACTCCTGGCACCCTCTGTCAGTACCTCGTGCACTGGTGTGTCGACTTGAGGCCGAGTGGTAGAAACTGTGGGAGACGGGACATCTGTGTAGGTCCTGACGGGGGAGGGGTCAGGTCTAGGGTTCCAGGAACACCGAGTAGGGATGTGTCGGGACGGTGGGAAGACGGGAACTTCGTCCTCTCCTTCCACGTTCCATCGACGGACGAGTGTCTCCACATCCGAAACTGTCAGAGGGGCGGGGAGGAGAGAGACTGAAAGAGCGGGCACCCACACCGTGACGACCCGGAAGACGGACAGGAGCCCCCCGGGACTGGGGAGGTTCCACAGGTCGTCGAAGATCTTGAACCGTCCTTAGAGACAAAGACACCACAAAGGTAGTCACCCTCTAACGTTCTTCCGTCCTTCCAGGGGTGTCCCCTCCTGGCCACCCGACCAAAGAACCTTAGGGGACGTGACACTACCCCCGGTGTAGACGTCCCCCACCCACCAAAGTCCGGAGTTCCCCGGATCTTACGTCCGGAGGGTGTCGGAGTGGGTCGAGGCGTTCCCGGGCGACGACCTCCTCGACGTTCAGTCGACACTGGTGTCGCCTCCACCCCCGGACGAGTGACGTCTGTGTTATTGCCTACAGGGAGGGACAAGATACCCCTTTCACCCCGTGCCTACCGGACTGGCCAGTGGTACGTTTTAAGGAGATGAGTCTCTGAGGTTCCCACAGCAGTACTACGAGTCGTACTGAGATATCTCGTCACAAAATCACGTCCTCGCTCCGAGGAGACAGAACTTTGAGTCGGACGTCCCGCGGCGCCCCGGTCCGACCTCCTTCGCCACCCGCCGTCAGTCTTCTGTCCAACCCAGACTCAGGTCCCGGTCCGGGGAGGGGGTTCGTCCAAGGGAGTCTAGACTTTCTTCCTCGGACACTCTAGTAATTTTTTTCTTTTTTTCAGGAAAGCTCTAAGATTTCTTAGGGAGGAGTGGGTAACTAACGACCAAACACGAGTAAACTGTGTCTCCTTGTCTTTTGTAGAAAAAAAAAAAGAAGGACCCCCAGGTCAAAGACAAAATCCTTCGACTGTAGACTCGGTTTGGGAAAATGACTGGAGTCCGGAGTGGAAAGAGGGGAGACGTCGGGGGAGAGGTTTTCGCTTGACGATTCTCTCCGGTGACTGGAGTTTAATGAAGAGAAGTGAGTGGGAGGGTTTTCAGAAATGGGTCGTCAAGAATTTTGCTCAGGGAACCCACACAAACATTGAAAAAGAGAGGAAGACCGGACTGCTGACCACTAAGAGTCTTCCCGTCCAGGGAGGGGAACCCGAGACTCCAACAGCCCGTTCGACTGGTGTGAGGGGACTCCCAGAGTCTTGGCGTGAACTCCGGAGTCGCCTTCCGAGGAAACGGAGGTAGCAGTCTCCAACCCGGAGTCTTCTCGGGAGGACCCTGTGACGAGGTGGGGATGGACCACCACAGAGGTGAAAGGCCCCAGGCCCCGGGGAGAGCTCCGACCGAACCCCGGGGACGACCCCCGTCTGCTCCGAGAGGGACTTCAGGACGACCGCTGGTGAGAGGGTCGAACCGCAGCCACCACCGACCCTCCTCAGTCCTCTCTCTCGAGTCAACTGGAGACGAGACCTTCGAGAAACTTCTACGAGAAATGACCCGACCCGGGACCTCGGTTCTTTTCGTGTGTCGGGCCCCCGGTCAGGGAGTGTCGAGGGGCCGCGGATACCTACCCCTGAACAAATGAACACGTCCAACCCTGGAAAGTTCTACTGGTGAAGCCCATGAACGTTGGACTCCCACGTCACCCGTGCGAGACCAACCTTGTGTGTGTGCGTCCCTTCCAGCCTGGGAACCGGGACACCGGACGGGGGAGGGGTGGGGGCGGGGGTGGAGAACCCTTTTCGGTTGTTTTGGACTTTAACAGAGGACCCGGGGGACGAACCGTGACTACGTGTCACCGGGTCTCCGTGTGACCTTTTGATAAGTACAGACAAACTTTAAGTTGAAATCGACCCACAGGACACAAAAATAAACGGTTTAGACCGTTGGGGTCTCCACCCCGAGAGACTCGACGGGGACCTAGGAAGTCCGGACTTAGGGACGGGAGGGTGTTCCCGTCTTGGAGGGATTATGGTGGGTCGTTCCTGGTCCGGCGGACCCAGTGGGGGTCTAGTGTCCCTTGCTACCCTCCTCTGGGACTACTGTGACGACTCCCAGGGAGGGTTCCCAGACCCCTGCCCGGACAAGACATGAAGTTTACTGTACGTGGGGAGGAAGAGGTCGAGTTTCCCCAAGTGCAGTGACAGTGTCGTTGTGACACTGTCAGATTTAAGTGACGGGGGAATTGGGTCCGAGGAAAGTCGAGTAATTTTTTTCTTTTTTTTCTTAGAGAGATCGTGGAAACGTTACGGGAGTCAAAATAGAATTTATTAGAAGGGATGGATTTGTCTGTAAAGAGATTGTCCGTGTGCTTTTCGAGTTGTAGTGGTTAATAATCTCTTTACGTTTAGTTTTGATGTCGCACTACAATGGAGTGCGACCAGTCTTACCGGTAGTAGTTTTTCAGGTGTTTACTGTCTACGACCTCTCTCACACCTCTTTTCCCTTGGGAGGCCGTGACAACCACCCTTACGTTTAACCACGTTGGTGTTACCCTTTGTCATACCTCCAAGGAGTTTTTCGATTTTTATCTCAACGGTCTACTAAGTCGTTAGGGTGAGGGCCCGTATATAGGTCTGTTTTGACATTGAGTTTCTCTATGTAAGTGGCGAAACAGGCATCTTTGTAGTAGATATCGGTTCTGTGTCTTTGTCGGAGTCACAGGTAGCTGTCTACTCACCCATTTCTACACCGTGTGCGTACGTTGCCTACGATGAGCCGGTGTCTTTCCCTGCTTTAGCCCGGTAAACGTCTCTACGCGTACCTGGATCCCGGATAGTGTGTCTCACTTCATTCAGTCTTTTTCTTTGTGGCATACTATAGTGAGTGTACACCTTAGATTTTATCCTGTCTTTACTTGACAAGATACTTTGTCTCTGTCCGAGGATCTGTATCTGATGTCTGAACGCCAACTGTTCCCTCCCTCCCTAGTCCCTCCCCACCTGACCCCTGAACCCTAATCGTCTACATTCGATAATATGTATCCTACCCATTTGTGGTTCCAGGACGATATGTCGTATCCCTTGATATAAGTTCTAGGACGCTCTTTGGTATTACCTTTTCTTAATCTTCCTTCTTACGTATATGTACACATTAGCGTAGTGAAACGACATTCTCATCTTTAATTGTGTCGTAAAATTTAGTTGATATGAACCTAAATTTTTATTTTTCTTAGGAGGGACGTCCAAAGGAGTTTGGGTCCCGTGCCCCCGTGTCGAAACTGAAGGTCTATTGAGAGAAAACTGGGTTTGTTCCTGAGACAAAGACCATGTCTTGGGTACCCACCGAAATAAATGTCAGGTGTGACCTGTCAGAGACCCGAAGAGACTATCGAGCCAACCATTTTTTAGACGGACGTTGCGTCCTCTGGGACCAAGCTAGGGACCCAACCCTTCTAGGGGCCATCTTCCCTTTCCGATGGGTGACGTCATAAGACCGGACCTCTTACGGTACCTGTCATGTCAGGTACCCCAACGTTTCTCAGTCTGTGCTGACTCGCTGAAAGTGAGTGAGTGAGTGACCTGTCAGAGGTGGGTCTTGACACTGACCTTGATCCTAAAGTCGGAAGAGACTCGACCAGAAGTCACCTATTGTCCGGACGAACAGACACGAGAGACGACTGACCCGAATATTATTGTGAGTCCTCTGGTGTGAACCCACATATCTTATTGCCAACTCATCTTGGTGTGTACTCTCGACCCGACGTTTACCTCTTGGGGGACTCTCAGTTGCCACAAGGTTCTACCGTGGGTCCCCATCCGTCGAGAGGTCCTAGTACGCGAAAGGGCCCACCCACCGTCATCCCCTGTCCACGGTTTCGGGGGACCGTCCTCCCTCCTCCTTGACTCGACCCGAGAACCCTCCGGAAGAACCCAGAACCAAGTCGGTGGGGAGGGCGGAGGGGACGAGGGAGACGAATCCGGTGTGACGTCTGAAAGTCTCGTTGGGGATACCGGGGGCTGCGGTAGGTGAGGGAGTTTTATATAGAGTTGACTTTCTCGACCCTCGACCCTCCTCCTCCCGTCGGTACACGCACGTGGACTTCGAAGGACCCTGTTTGGTGACAAAGAGATGGAGAAGTAGGTAAAGTTTGTCCCGACCGTAAAAGGGAGTCCCAGGTGACTGTCCTGTACGCTAAAACTATAGAGTCGGAACCACCTACCCCTTCCTTTACTCTTATTGAAAGGAATCCGGTTTTAGTATGTTCTAAGATTCAGTGTAAGAACCGAAAAGAAAAAAAAGAGAACCCTCGATAAAGGAAAACCGAGACACCCCGACTCAGGAAACGAATTTTTATTACATAAGAGACCGGGGAGTATCTTGGCTACCTCGGTACATTCCTAGGGTGCCGGAGGAGTAAGGCTCAGGACGGAATCACGACTGCGTTACGTGTCGGTACTTCCCCCGCAGTACTTTTTTGGGCTGCAAACCCGGCCCCACGACCCTGGGGCGCCCAGAACCCACCCCGTAATTAAGGGTCGTCCCCACTTCCAGTACACACTCCCCTGGACAACCCCCAAACCACCGGACCGCTCCGGTCTTACCCGACTCCCCTGTTCCACTCGTCCACGTCTCTGGTCCCTCTTTCCCGACCTCCTCGTCCTGACCTACCCGTCTTCCCAGTTCTCCTTCAGTCTAGTCGAGAGCGACCCCTTCCTTGTTTTACCCTGTCGCTCCTAGTCCTCCGAGGACGGTGTGCGACGACAGGAGAAGAAGGGAGCTGGTACCACGAACCAGTCGGCTCGGGTCTATGCCGGAGTCTTGATCGGAGTTGTGTCGTAAACTCGTACAACCGACTTCGGCCAGACGTGGACGGGGGAGTTCCTCCGACTCACTTTTCTCCTTCTCTTCCACCACCGGTCTGGCCTACCTTTCGAGTGTGACCAGGTGTCTCCTCCGCTCCCGGCCCCCACCAACACGACCCGTTCCTTCCTTCTTATCTTTAGATGTGGTGTTTACCTTAGACGCGAGTAATTTACTGGGGTCCTCGCCCCTTCCCTATCAATCCCTCAAACCCTACCAGTCCATACGTGACTATATTGATTTTACCTATTGGTTGTTCCTGGATGAATGACGTGTCGTGTACCCTGAGACGAGTCACAACACACCGTCGGACCTACCCTCCCCTCAGCCCCCCTCTTACCTGTGTACATACGTATACCGACTCAGTGAGCGGCAAAAGGACTTTGATAGTGTCGTAGCAATTAACCGATACGTACGGGTCAACGATTCGAGAGACACTGAAGTACCCGACATCGGGTGGTCCGAGGGAACAGGTACCCTAAAAGGTCCTCTCTTATGACCTCACCCAACGGTAAAGGAGGAGATCCCCTAGAAGGACTGAGTCCCTACCTTGGACGTAGAGGACACAGAGGACGTGACCGTCCGACTAAGAAATGGTGACACGGTGGACCCCTCGGATAGGGTCATGTTTTATTTTTCAATTTTCTTAAAAATTTATTTATTTACCGGGGCCCTTTCGGTTATTCGACCTGGGAACCGAAGAAGTTCCCCTCTTCAAAACAGGATATTTTCCTAAAACTTTCTCTTGATTCATTCCCACGACCGAACTCCTTCTCTCTTCCGTACCCCCACCCACACGTGAGTCAACACAGGCTAAGAAACACTAGGGCACCTGACGTCGGGTGGTCCGAGGAGACGGGTACCTTAAAAGGTCCGTTCTTATGACCTCACCCAACGGTAAAGGATGAGGTTCCCTAGAAGGACTGGGTCCCTAGCTTGGACCCAGAGGACGCAACCGTCCGTCCAAGAAATGGTGATCGCTATGAACCCTTCGGAGATCCCCACCCCCTTCACTAATTATACGGACCATAGACAGTCCCCCTCACTCCTACCTGACCCCCAGTCACATCCCCTCAGATGACTCCGTCCTCCCGTCGTCCACCTGAGGGTCGGTCCGGACTCACTTACTCTCAACCACCTCCCACCCTGGACTTTTCATACCGGAGTCACGAGTCTCGTCCGAGGACCCACGTCGTCGTCGTACCGAGGTCGATCGGGTAGATCTTCCCGTCCACTCATCGACGACGGAGGGGTCCCTCTTCGTGACCCTTCCCGACCACTAGACTCCCTACTCACGGGACCACCCACGGGTTACAAAAGTACGTTCCTTGGTCTTAAACGGTCCCAGGTTTCGTTAACAAGAATTTTTATTGTTACTGTAGATGTAGTGGTCGTTGTAGTCGGTGGTGAGTCGAAGGAGGTGGAGACTGTTGGAGGTCACTGAGATGGGATGTCCATTATGGTACGGTTTAGAAGGATTTTCTATTCCGGTGTGAATCTTAGTCACGTTCTGTCTCCCAGTGGAACCACCGTTAAACCCATTTTTTTCCTACAATGACTATTTATTCAATCGGATTTACGTTGAGAAACCTTGTCACCACGACACAAGTCAGTACGGGTTGAGAAACTCTGGGGTACCTGACATCGGACGGTCCGAGGAGACAGGTACCCTAAGAGATCCGTTCTTATGACCTCGCTAATAAAGGATAAGGTCCCCGTAGAAGGACTGGGTCCCTAACTTGGACGTAGAGGACTCAGAGGACGTAACCGTCCGCCCAAGAAATGGAGACGTGGTGAACCCTTCTGGTCGGGATATCTTAAACTTTAGTAAAAATTGAGTTGTCGTAATCCAGTTTAACCGTTTTTAGTAATCTGGTGGATTTTGGAAGTGGGACCGTCGTCTTTAGAGATCCATTTACTGTCTCGATTGGTAGAAAATTTCTTCCGTATAATTACAAACCTCGAGATCGTTTTGTGTACATTTTATTGTTTACTAGTTTCGACCGTTTTTTTTTGGGTTTGGTTTTGGGAGATTTTGACGACATTAGTTTTCTGGGAAAGGGTCCCATTGGTTTGTCGGACCGAAACAAGGCTGAGACACTGTCCGGATGACGAGACTTAGTCCCTAGTCTGCGTAAACTTAAGTTAAGACTGGTCTAATATTTTCGAGTGTCTACAAAGAGTATGACCTTAGACTGGACGAGGAGAACAACAAAAAGGATAAACTTACCTCTTTAACCTCAGAATAGACTAGACAAGTATAGGAAAATTAAAGGAGAATTTTTAATTTTTTTTTTGAAACATGTAAATATTAAGTTTCGTATATATATAAAAAGATCGTAGATTTTTTATGAAAATAAGGGGTAGTCAGAGACCACTCGAGTTGATCTTCGAAGTTTTACACAGACCCCTCGAAGGGACCACCGAGTCACCATTTAGACGGACGGTCACGACCTCTGTGCTCAAGCTAGAGACTAGGCCCTTCTAGGGTGTCCTGCGGACTCTTAGATCCGGACACGTGGTGTTGACAATTCGGACACGAGACCTCGGGACCACCGAGTCTGCTATTCCTTAGACGGACGTGCCACCCTCTGGTCCCAAGCTAGGGACCCAACTCTTCTAGGGAATCTCCTCCCGTACCGTTGGGTTAGGTCATAAGAACAGACCTCTTAGGAGTACCTGTCTTCTCGGACCGTCCGATAACCCCAGAGTTTCTCAGCCTGTGTTGACGAGCTGATTCGTGTGATCTCGACCGCTCGGCGTTGACGACTCGGGCACACGACGTTGATGACTTTTGACGTTCGTGGTCTCGGGTACGAGACGTTGTTCTCTTCGGCGAGGTCGCTCTTCGGGCACGTGCCGGCGGCTCGCGTCGGAGACGAGCGGCGTTGGTCTCTTTTGGGACGCATTCCCAAAAGTCCGTCTTTCTGGGTCGTGTCGGTTTTTATTTACTTATTTTAATAAAAATTTTTACACAACCCTAGAGTGTGATCGAAAACGAGGACCGGCGTGTAAAGATTGAGTCAAGTCGGAAGATGGCACATCGACTGGTGGAGTCGTTATCTCAACCCCGTGGTCTCAAAACCAGTTTCTAGATGTGACAAGGCTTTCAAGATGAAGTTTTAGAGTGTAAATTTGCACCGAAGGGGTCAGTCTTTAGAACGAGTTTATCGAACGTCTCCACTCGTGACCTGTGTCACGAGACTCTCTTCCCTCAGACCTCCTTTTCGAGTACCAGTCCAGACCGACACCACAGGGTACGGACTCTTGGAGACACTGTACCCCGTTACCAACTCTAGTCTCCCGAAAAGTTCTCGTCCACACTCCGACTCCGGAAGGTCCCAAACCTTGACGACGTCAAAGTATTCTAGGATCCGTAGTGGTCCGGGTCTCGACGGGATCAGGGTCTCGACGGGGGTCAAGACCTTGACAGGGGGGTATACGACGGTCAAAAGAATGTACTTTTCCTTCCCGTTCCGAGTCCTCGTCGTCCAAACGGGGGGGACGTCTGACCTCGCACCCACAAACCGTCCCTACCCTCCGTCGGTAAAGACCGTACGACCCGGTAGACTCCCCTTGACCCTACTAGAAGGTCGGACCTCCTTTTTTACTTTTAATCGTTAGTTATGTCTATCCTCTATAGACTGACGACTGATGACACATCGTAGTGTTTGTTTATGTCCTTCACCTTCGTGGACTTACGGAAAACAATTCGATCATAACCGTCTATAGCCTACAGAAATTCTTTATCCTTCACGGGGAACGGAGTGAGTACACTCGCGAATGTGTAAAATTTGTACCGATACTAAAAAGATTGTCTCAACCTAGAAACTGAAACCCACTGTGCTCTTGTATTGTAAAGTTGTTTTGTTAATTTCATAGTCAGAAGATCCGCGAGGAGGTTCCTACTTCGTCTAATCACGTCCCTACTTTAGTCAGTCTTTTCTACCCCACACAGTATCGGGACTGTTCTCAATGATCCGTGTCCTCACCCCTTCTCGAACAAGAGACCTTGTGATAGATTACCACACACAGTACAGATTGCGACGGTGGACCCAGCCACCTCTGACCAGGTGGGTCGTCTGTACGTGACCCACGGACACTCTCTACCACCGGACCCGTTCGTGTAGTCTCTCCGTCCCATGGAAGTGTCGTCTAGGGCCCTCCCAAGACGTCGCACGTGTGTCGTTGTGCTATGAGCGAAGGGTAGATGTTCCTCTGTGTTCGGTGGACGAGTGTCGTTCCTGAACCACCCCTGTATGGTACCGTCCGGACAGGGACGAGACAGGGTAGTTTGTCGACAAGAACTTACAGTCAAGGTCGTCGTTTCTATTCGTCTGTGGATTGACGGGACGTCCCGTCTTTCCGAACACACACGCTTACACATACATAAAGACACATACACATATTCACACTCATATATACACATACATGGACACATATACATACACACACACATGTACACATATACATCATATACATACTCGCATACACACCTAACCACACACGCACAAAGTCACATACACACAAAGCCACAAACACACACACTGAGTCAACCAAGACTAGAGACCCGACCCCAAACGGTCCCCCGGCTTCTCCCTTGTAAAGGGTCGTCTCCATCGTGGTACTTGTTCATTCTACTTCGTTCTCCTCCGTTTTTCTTTCGTATGGAAATATGACGAAACAATGTCTCTCTAAATCCCGTGAGTTTTTTACGTCCGGTCTCCCTTGTATCACAGGACCCCTCGTACACTGAAACTCCCACCTCTAACCTCTCATAGTTAATTCTTCCTGGACTAGTCGGTCCCAAACTCATCAAACCAGAACTTTATCCCCAAGGGTCCACCAAGTCTCCATTTCTTAGACGGACCGTTACGTCCTTGGTATCCAAGTGAGTTAGGGACCCAGTCCTTCTAAGGGACCTCCTCCTTTACCGATGGACGAGATCATAAGAAAGGACCCTTTAGGGTACCTGTGTCCTCGGACCACCCGATGTCAGGTACCTCAGTGTTTCTCAGTCTATACTGCCTCGCTGACTCGTACGTGTGTGATTTCCTTTATCTTCTGCGTCTTTACTCCAAGGTACTACTACACGATCTTCCTAGTGACACAGATACCAGGACCTCCCACCTGACACCGTCCGGCTTACCAGACGTCCGAGACGGGTCCGACCCCTCTTCCTCGACCGAGTCCTCCCGTCTCTCCTCCACGGTCTCGGTCCCCTTCCCCACCGACCCGTGGGACCCCACCCTAGGACCGAGGCACAGACCCTCATAATTGAGGTAAGGGACTTCGTCCCCCGAGTCTTCTGTTCCCACAAGTGGACCCTCCATGACTAGACCCCCACTACCCTGTGTGCATGTGACCCCCGTTGTCACCCGACCCCACCCTCTAGACCCACAGTCGTCGGACATTCCCGTTGGTCTCCTGGTCGTCCTATCCTACCCCTGGAGTTGTGTCCTACCCCGGACATGGTGGTACAAAGTCCTCCTTCTCCCGCCTCTTGACCCCTGGTCGTGTATCGCCGGTGCCCCGTCTTCAAGGTCTCGAGGGTCCTCCCACCAGTCGTCCCAGACCCTCCAGTACCCGTACTACACCGTCGTAATTGAACTCCTTCAGTGGCGGTCTGGTACACCCGAAGTTTCTCCTCCTACCGGGTCCCTTCATCGGTCTCCCGGTCTTCCATTCCCTCGGGTCCTCTGTGCCTCGGACCCCTGTCCGGAACCCCTCCCCCAGCCCTCCACGGCAGTATACGTCCCACTACCTCTCAGGGCATAACGTGTCCCCGCTGACATCAGCAATAAAAGTTGGAAAGAAAAGAACTAAAATTTTGGTCGTAAATAGCACTCTTTAGTTCTTTTGTATACCTTTTGTCTAACGGGATAGGAGGGTTATGGATCTGTGTTGAGGATAATTGTAAAATATAGAAGAGAATAAAATAAACCATAGAAGAAAATTTGCTCGTTTATATACGGATTTTTTGTTTGTTTGTTTTTTGGTGTGAGTTTTGAACCCTAACGATATAAACCGGACCAAGTCAAGTCAAGTCAAGTCAAGTCAGCGAGTCAGCACAGGCTGAGAAACGTTGGGGTACTTAGCGTCGTNGTTGGGGTACTTAACGTCGTACGGTCCGGAGGGACAGGTAGTGGTTGAGGACCTCAAGTGAGTCTGAGTGCAGGTAACTCAGTCACTACGGTAGGTCGGTAGAGTAGGAGAGCAGGGGAAGAGGAGGACGGGCGTTAGGGAGGGTCGTAGTTTCAGAAAAGGTCACTCAGTTGAGAAGCGTATTCCACCGGTTTCATGATCTCAAAGTCGAAACCGTAGGAAGGAAGGTTTCTTTAGGGTCCCGACTAGAGGAAGTCTTACCTGACCAACCTAGAGGAACGTCTGGTTCCCTGAGAGTTCTCAGAAGAGGTTGTGGTGTCAAGTTTTCGTAGTTAAGAAACCGCGAGTCGGACGTCCAATCTAGGTGTGATAAAGTATTAAACGAAAAAGTGAATCATCGTAGAACACTCCGAGGAGGGTACGTGATTTATAAGAAGATTTTACAATAAAAGTTATGTAAAACACACCTATTATTAAATTGGTCGGAGGACGAAACCCGTAAATCTACTAAAAAGTCATTGAGGACAACACACGTACATATATAGACTAATAGAGTCACATTTGGGGATCGTTACCCTAATGACTGACGTTTTCATGATCGCAGACCTTACGTACATTACGTATAACAGTGATTCTAAGAACGAAATAGATGTGTAGACCGTAGTGATCCAATAGTCTCTTGTGACCAACCCTTGCCTCTGAGTACATTACAAAGATTTCTCCGCTAGACTTCTAGGACGGAGAATGGAAACACGACGGACGGACTCCCCTTGGGGATACGAGACGGTAGTGGATGAATGACTTAATACTCGTGACAGAGAGAAGGGATGATCCATCGAACGAGACACACGAGGACTCCCGTCCCTGGTGTAACAAATAAAAACGTGGAGATCGTTGAAAGGATTTCCTTTAGTCAGGACTTATAAGTGACCTTCCTGACTACGACTTCGACTTTGAGAATTATGAAACCGGTGAACTACACTTCTTGACTGAGTAAACTTTTCTGGGACTACGACCCTTTTTAACTTCCGTCCTTCTCTTCCCCTACTGTCTCCTACTCTACCAACCTACCGTAGTGGTTGAGTTACCTGTACTCAAATTCATTCGAGACCCTCAACCACTACCTGTCCCTTCGGCCACATGACATCAGGTACCCCAGCTTCTCTCAGTCTGTGTTGATTCACTGACTTGACTTGACCCGTTGACCGTGAGCCTTCACAATATTTACAAGCAATTTAACCGGATTGCCTACCTCAACCAATACCCCGTTACCGAAGTAACCTTAGTCTTCCAAGTCCCTGAAGGGACCGCCAGGTCACCAATCCTAAGGTGGGGTCCCCCATGTCCAAACTGAGGACCAGCCCCTTAAAGTCCTTTTACTTCCCGAGAGTAAGGAACGTCCCTTGTGAAGGTGTTCAGTCCCCTTACGGTACACACGAGGGGTCCGTCCCTTCTTACAGGAGAAAAAGGAGAGGTATTCCATCTTGTAAACTAGGTTAAGTGACACGGGTAACCAACCTAGAACATAAATAATCTAATAGAAACGGGAGGAAGGACTAATTTGTACGTATTCAATAACAACGGAGAGACATTTCGGTCCCAAAATCATTGAATTTTTTTTTAAAAAAATTACTATTAAGTCACAGGAGAAAGGGTAGAGTTTGTTCTACTTAAAATAATCAAGGAGAATGAAGAAGGTAAGTTTTCTATAATATAAATATTTGACCTAGATGAGCATCAACTATGAACCGATGCCAGACTTAGTTTTCCAACTCATGTTTTGAAGAATCTGTATTTACTGTAAACCCCCTGTTAATCCCTTATAAATATACGAGTATAAAAATTTAATTACAATTGAAAAATCCCACACTGATATACCAATTTTTAATACCCGAAGGGACCATCTAGTCGACCATTTCTTAGGTGGACGTTACGTCCTCTGGGACCAAACTAAGCACTCAACCCTTCTAGAGGACCTCTTTCCTTACCGATGAGTAAGGTTATAAGATCGGACCTCTTAAGGTATGATGACATATCAGGTATCCCAACGGTTCTCAGTCTGTGCTGACTGACTGAAAGTGAAAGTACACCAATTTGTTTTCCTATAAGAATAAGAAACCTCTACACCCGACTTTTATACGATGGACGAAAGTTGTTGAGTCGTTTGTTTTTTACACATACACACATTTAATATAAAATACGTGTCTTGCTCTCGTTCTGTCACTCATTCGTTCTCTCGTGTTAATAACGTCCTACGATTGTCGACCTTCGAGAAATAACAATTATTAAGAAAGTTGAAACGACATCCAATTTTGTATAACCAACATCCAATTTCTCTTTTTCCGTATAATCAAATCTGTAATTATTACTTTTTATTTTTGGGACTTTATACTTCGTGTACCATTGATCGACACTTCAGTTTAGTTTGTCTAGAGTCGTGACCAGGTGTCGTACCCGGGACTTTATAAACGTCCAGTCCAGGACCTGCCCGTCAGTTTGAGGTGGTCCAGACCCACGTCCCAGAGACCGCAAGGAATCGTAAGTACGTGGGTCTAGATTGTCCCGTCCACGGAGACGCAGGACAGACGACGACATCGGGGCCACGGACCAACAAACAATGTTTACTGATATTTCGTTTGGACCTTTGTTCGTTTGACGAGTCGATATCCCCTATTACTTCGTCTTGTATAATATAAGCAAACTTTATGAAATCCCGGTTATTAACTTTCTCCTCTCACTTTTTCAACCGAATTTCGAGTTGTAAGTCTTTGTTTCTAGTACCGTAGGTCAGGGTAGTGAAGTACCGGTTATCTACCCCTTTGTCACCTGTGTCACAGTCTGAAATAAAAACCCCCGAGGTTTTAGTGACGTCTACCACTAACGTCGGTACTTTAATTTTCTGCGAATGAGGAACCTTCCTTTCAATACTGGTTGGATCTGTCGTATAACTTTTCGTCTCTGTAATGAAACAGTTGTTTCCAGGTAGATCAGTTCCGATACCAAAAAGGTCACCAATACATACCTACACTCTCAACCTGACACTTCTTTCGACTCACGACTTCTTAACGACGAAAACTTGACGCCACAACCTCTTCTGAGAACTCTCAGGGAACCTGACGCCTCTAGGTTGGTCAGGTAGGATTTCCTTTAGTTAAGACTTATAAGTAACCTTCCTGACTACGACTTCGACTTTAAGGTTATGAAACCGATGGACTACACTTCTCGACTGAGTAAACTTTTCTGGGACTACGACCCTTTCTAACTCCCGTCCTCCTCTTCCCCTACTGTCTCCTACTCTACCAACCTACAGTGACTGAGTTACCTGTACCCAAACCCACTTGGAGCCCTCAACCACTACCTGTCCCTCCGGACCACACCACGTCAGGTGTCCCAGTGTTTCTCAGCCTGTGCTGACTCGCTGACTTGACTTGCCGGTTATTAACAACATCCTTGTTTACATCCAAAAACGGACGAGAGGTATCAGGGAAAATACACGTGGATAAAGGGAGGTCACAAGAGAGATCTTTCCACTTCTCCAGTGGGTCTGGAGGTTTCTCCGGGTTCGACCTGACGGACCGGATCCAAGGGGTTCTCAGGTGTCCCCAGACCAGGGACCCAAGGGTCCCTCTGGTCTCCGAGACCCATTGGTCTGATCTAAACAAATATATTTGTCCCAACCTCGTTCCGATACTTCTTACTTATTTCCGAACCGTCGGTTTTGACGTATATCAAGAAAATTTTTTAGGAGATCTTTTTCTCCGACCACCGTAGAATTTGACACTGTGAGGAAGGATTGTTTCCCGGACCACGACGTCACTCCCCGACAACGTTTCTGACTCTCAGGAGAGACCCATCTGAAGGACGGGGAAAGACCAGGAAAGGAAGTCTTAGTTGTGACCGGTAGTGGTCCGAAGAGGATCTATTTCCGATATTCACAGAACCTCTGGGACTCTTTGCACCGCCCCTTCTCCCTCTGAACTGGAGACAAGAAAGTTTTTTAGGGGGTTTCTACTTATTATTTCTCTCTTCATGAAATATCATACTTGTAAAATAACACTGAAGAATTTATGCATGTAGAAAGTGACGTCAAGGAGTTTTGTTTCGAATCCTTTTATTTAGGGACGGAGGAAATCGGGCCTGAATGCGACCCATGGGCCAGGACACCGGCGACCCCCACTGTCCGGCCGCGTCCCCGAGGCCCGGTGGGGTGACGTGCGGTCGGCAGGGGAAGGCGGAGCGAAAGGGGCACAACCAGTACTAGACCACCTTCGTTTCTCCTTTGTCCCGACCTCTCCAGTAGACCGACTCTCGTCTGGTGTGTAAGATTGAGTGACATAAATTATGTAAGTGGATATCCTTATTCTCTGAAACGTTATTCACTCCTTCCCAGTGCTGTGTCTAATAAGTCTATTTGTCTTTTACAGTCCTTTTTAGGGAAATCGAACGTATAATATGATAGATCGTCATATTTAATTTTTTTTTAGTTTGGTACCTTTTTCCCCTTCTTTTCTCAACTTATATCATTGAATAGTGTAGAGACCTCATATGACTGAAAACTTTCACTCTTCCCTTTTTTTTCTACCTGTCTAAACCAAAGTATTTTATAATTGTGAAGGTATATATTTCATAAACTTACTATTTGGTTTAATTGTCCATTTTGTTACTTGACCCTTCTTTATGAACATCGTGTCAATTGTCCAATTTCCAATTCTAAAAGTAATCTATGTCTTAAGAATATTTAGTCAATTCACTTTGTGGTATGTCTATTATCCCGTTTCTAAAACTTGTCGGTTCAGTGTTTTATTTTTCATAGTGGTCAGTTCTCTTCTTTTTTAGTAGTTGAAATGTTCATTCATCTTTGATGTTAAAGTGTTTTTTGGTATAGTAAGAATTTAATAATTTACTCACTGTTAATTTCTTTAATGGGGTAGACGAAGACCGTTGTCAAATTCTACAGTCACCGTACCTTTAATCTCTGTCACGAAAACCTTTCATTAAACCGTAAAAAATAGTTCTCAGTAACTTTACAAGTATGGGAACCCACAATTTGAGATCTCACAATCAACGAGTCAACACAGACTGAGAAACACTAGAGTGTCTGACATCGGACGGTCCCAAGACAGAGGTACCCTAAGAGGTCCGTTCTTATGACCTCACCCAACGATAAGGGAGGAGGTCCCCTCGAAGGTCTGGGTCCCTGACTTGGACCCAGAGGACGCAACGTCCGTCTAAGAAATGGCAGACTCGGTGGTTCTTTCAGGGATCTCCTCCTGAGGTTTTATACCTTCGACAATTTATTTCGACAAACAATGTTTTAGTGACATCTCATTTTGCCGTTGTTAGACAGATCATTGTCCCATCGTTACTTCTTTTTATACCGTATAAGTAGACTTTATAATATACCGGTAAATGTTCCTATTGCTGATCCAATACTTCTTTTTACAAATAAATTTTGTAACATTCAGGCCAATATTGTACCATGTATTTACGACGAAAGGTAATACGATTTTCATGTGTTTTTCTGACCTTCCTTTCCTTGTGATTGCGAATATCACCGGTGTATCCTGTCACTTGGTTCTTACTAAAAAAGATAAAAGACATTGTATCGATACATTTATTAATTCTTTTAAACAAATTTTTTCTTTAGTGAAAAAACCACTTTAGACTTACTTCAGACACCTAACACGGTTGTAGCTCGATGTCAAATGATGTCAACGGTGACCCCTACGACCCACGTCCCACAGACCGTGAAGAGATGATGACAACGTTGAAGGACACTCAGATATTAATAAATGTTTATTTTACATTTTTTTTTTTTAGTCTTCCTAAAGGGACCACCAGGTCACCGATTCTGAGACACGAGGGTCACGTCCGCCAGACCCAAGTTATGGGCCAGTCCCTTGATCTAGGGTATACTACGTTGATCCTCAAGTGTACGACGTTAAATTCTGGGTCGCGCCCGTTTCTTTGTTTGTTAATAAAAATTTTTTAGTCTTTTATATACTTACCCTCATGTAGAAACTAAAGAACTGAAAACCAACTTTCAATAAACCCAAATAGATCATAAACTCCAAGTCAAGTCAAGTCAGTGAGTCACCACAGGTTGAGAAACACTGGCGTACCTGACGTCGTACAGTCCGGAGAGACGGGTAGTGGTTGAGGGTCTCAAATGAGTTTGAGTACAGGTAACTCAGCCTCTACGGTGGGTTGGTAGAGTAGGAGACAGTAGGGGAAGAGTAGGATGGAAGTTAGAAAGGGTCGTAGTCCCAGAAAGGGTTGCTCAGTCGAGAAGCGTAGTCCATCGGTTTCATAACTTCAAAATGGAAGTTGTAGTCAGGAAGGTTACTTAAAAGTCCTGACTAAAGGAAATCCTACCTGACCAACCTAGAGGAACGTCAGGTTCCCTGAGAGTTCTCAGAAGAGGTTGTGGTGTCAAGTTTTCGTAGTTAAGAAGTCACGAGTCGAAAGAAATATATAAAAAAAGTATAAACTCCATCCTTCTTCTTTTTTCCCGGTCAAAGGTCACCCTCCCTTAGTGGTCCAGAGTCGACACGACACCCCTGTCGGTCGTCGACCTCCCCGCCCGTCCCGTCCCACCACTCCCCCCCGTCTCCCCCCTCCCCTCTTTCCGTCCCCTCTCCTCTACCCTCCGGAGGTGGGAACACATCCTTTGCTACCCGGTGTTCGAAGGGTTCATTCTCGATCACGTCGAAGTAGGGGGAACAGGACACTTTATGCGTTTTCTTCCGATAGGATGGACGGTAGTGATCGTGACGGGAGAGGACAGACGACGAGGAGGGTAAAGGGAAGACTGGGCGACAGGGGCAGCAGTCCCGTCCAAGACATTCAGGCTATAAGTCGCCATGGAATCCTAGGGGACCCGGAAGAGAAAGGGGGAGGGAATACGGTCAGCCTGTGGACCCAGGAAGGTGTCCTCGATCCTCTCCTTCCGATCCCGAATTCGCGACCTCTTCCCTCTACCGCTCACACACCCAACGAGTGGGGTACGGAGGAGGGACGAGGTGACAGGAAGGGTCCAGTGGGAAGGTTGAGGAAGGAGTCCTCTCTCCTGCGTCGAGTATGAGCACAAAGTCGGAAACCTTGGCGGGAGGGGGTAGTATGGTAAAGGGATTTTGAAGTGTCCGGATTCTTTAGTGGATTCCACCCACCGTAGACAGGAGAGGTCACCTACCCCTTCCCGAAGGGTCCACCGTGACGACCATTTCTGGGACGGACGGTTACGTCCTCTGTATTCTCTATGTTCAAGGTCGGCACGCAGCCCTTCGAGGGGACCTCCTCCCGTACCGTTGGGTGAGGTCATAAGAACGGACCTCTTAGGGTACCTGTCTTCTCGGACCACCCGATGTCAGACATCCCAGCTTTTCTCAGTCTGTGCTGACTTCGCTGAATCGTACGTGTGTGGGTACGTTACCTACTCCTTTGACCCAGTCGGACACCCGTCTTAGCGGGCCACACAGGTAGTGTTCCGGACTCCTTCCCAGGGACCACTTCTCGCAACCATACTCCCGGGTCTTACTGACGGAATCCACGACCCATAGAGTCTCCTCGGGTCTCCCGAACAAAGGACAAATGGAGTGTTGGGGGACACGAACACACCTCGAGGTCCCGGGAGAGACCCAAGGAGCCGACGTTTCCTCGGAAAACCCCTACCTTTCCAGAATTTCGTATAGACAGATATGACTCAAGGTGTCTTTACGAAGTTCCCCACGACCCTCTCTTCCCTTTCCCAAGGGTTGTTGGTGGGAGGGGTAGTGTCTTGAGTCGTGGGTAGACCCAATATGTACCTCTGCGACAGACTTTTTTGTAAGACGATGTTTTTTTTTTTTTCTCTCGTATAAATTGGTGTGTGTGTGTGTGTTTGGGTTTTTTACGTCGTACACTAAATCGACTTATATTAAACGAGACAGTTAGGATTTCCTTTAGTTGAGACTTATAAGTAACCTTCCCGACTACGACTTCGAGGTTATGAAACCGGTGGACTAATCTTCTCGGTTGAGTGACCTTTTCTGGGTGTACGACCCTTTCTGACTTCCGTTTTTTTCCCGTCGTCTCCTACTCTATCAACCTACCATAACGGCTAAGTTACCTGTCCTCAAACTCGTTTGAGGTCCTCTATCGCTTCCTCTCCCTTCGGACCGGACGACGTCAGGTGCGAGTCAGGTACTGACTCACTGACTTATTGTTGTTGTTAAACAAGACATCGTTTTCTACCAGTTGTACATAGTTAAATCCATTTTTTTTTTTTTTTAAAGGGTCATGATCAAAAACTCATGACCACTTTAGTGAATTTCGTTAATACCGTCCAAGATTTGTCGTACGTAAAAACATTCTTTTATGTCCGTGTGTTATGTAGACAGATAGATATGTGTGTCTCTTTCAGGACCTTCGACTTCCTCTGTGACGATCGACAGGTGAGTTATGAGTAAGAGAGAGAGAACTGGTTGTCGGGAGACTAAAACAACCGGGTCTTTACACGGATGAATTTTTGTGGAAAGGTCTGGGGGAAACGTCGATTCCCGGTACCCTGGGTCGAGACTGGTCATTCGTCATTTACCTCCAGAGGTCTACCTCGAAACCTTGGGATCGTTACACAAGTTTGTCAGTGTACAAAAACATTTTAAACGTTTTCATCGTTCAAAATTAACGTCAGTACAGTTAGGACGAATAAATTGAATATACGTCTCATGTAGTACTCTTTGCGACCCGATCTTCAAGTTCGACCATAGTTCTAACGGCCCTCTTTATAGTTATTGGAGTCTATACGTCTACTGTGGTGGGAATACCGTCTTTCACTTCTCCTTGATTTTTGGGAGAACTACTTTCACTTTCTCCTCTCACTTTTTCAACCGAATTTCGAGTTGTAAGTCTTTCGCTTCTAGTACCGTAGGCCAGGGTAGTGAAGTACCCTTTATCTACCCCTTTGTCACCTTTGTCACGGTCTGAAATAAAAAACCCCCAGGTTTTAGTGACGTCTACCACTAACGTCGGTACTTTAATTTTCTGCGGATGAGGAACCTTCCTTTGAATACTCATTGGATCTATCGTATAACTTTTCGTCTCTGTAATGAAACGGTTGTTTCCAGGCAGATCAGTTCCGATACCAAAAAGGACACCACTACATACTTACACTCTCGACCTGACACTTCTTTCGACTCACGGCTTCTTAACTACGAAAACTTGACACCACAACCTCTTCTGAGAACTCTTAGGGAACCTGACGTTCCTCTAGGTTGGTCAGGTAAGACTTCCTCTAGTCAGGACCCACAAGTAACCTTCCTTACTACGATTTCGACTTTGAGGTCATGAAACCGGCGGAGTACGGCTCTCAACTGAGTAACCTTTTCTGAGACTACGACCCTCCCTAATCCCCGTCCTCCTTTTCCCCTGCTGTCTCCTACTCTACCGACCTACCGTAGTGGCTACCTGCACTTTAAACTCACTTGAGGACCTCAACCACTACCTGTCTCTCCGGACCGTACGACGCTAAGTACCCCAACGTCTCAGCCTGTGCTGACTCACTGACTTGACTTGACTTGACTTGACTTCTCGCGACAAGGAAAGATGAGGTTGAAGACGACAATATGGAGGGGTGTGCCATAATCTTACGGGTTTCTGGTAAACCTTGAATCGATTCCCCAACAACTTGGGTCCACTGTATGTTAAACCCAAATTACTCTTTATAGTAAGAGTCAACGAAGACACGTATCGGTTTGTTACCACTCGACAGGACCACATCTTCGATGATGTTCCTTAAAGGGTCCAGTAGTCTCATAAATACTTCTCAGCCACGAGTTCCTTTGAACTTCACAGGGATCAGAAGGTAAAAGTCTTCAAGCTCCTTCCAAAAGAGTTTAAATTATCTTTAGGATTTTTAAATGTATCGTAATGGTTTTTGATTTACACTTCAGCTCTCTTTTTACAGATTAGAGAGTTATTATTCTTTATTTTGAAGAAAAGAAAGTGACATCTTTTATAATGTTTGAGGAGTGTATGCATCTTCGTTAGTTTCTCGTATTTTGTTTTTTATAGGTCTTTCTTTTGATACTTCGTACACACCTCAGGACGGGGTTCCGGTGTCCACGTTCCGGAGCGTGGTTCCGGAGTCTTCACCTCGAGTCTTGGGTCCAGGGGAGACTTCACCTGCCTCGGGGAAACATTGGTGACGGTATTCGGGACCACTAGTAGTGGTCGTCCGAAGGACTGGGGTTTAATCCGTTTCTACGGGTGGGGTCATCAGTGGGATGTCACGGGATTGGTTAGTGGATTACAGTTGGAAGGTCGTCCTTAAAAGAAACAAAACTCCGATATTTTCAACTGATGATTGGGTGCTTTTGACAGCTGAGAGGGACCAGACAGTCCTCCAACCAGGTGACGTGAGCGTCACGGGTGTAATAGAGACGAGAAACAAGAATTATTTTAGTGAGGGAAGACTTTACGAAACACAGACCTTTAAGAAAAGGTTGGGTACGTCTAATGGAGTTGTCGCACACCGTTCGGTGATCAATTATTTTGTAATAAAAAGACTACAACCATGGACAGAAAAAAAAAAGGAAATGGATGAACTTTTTTACCTTGATGTCAACTAAATGTTACAACACAATCAAAGTCCATGTGTCATTTCACTAAGTCAATATGTATATATATAAGGAAAAATCTAAGAAAAGATAATATCCGATAATATTCTATGACCCAGATTCAAGAGACACGGTATACCATTTAGGAACAACCAATAGCTAAGTAGTTAAGAATTTTAAACTTAAACACTAAATAAAGAGATTAAGAGTGAGAGCTATGAGCGAAATTATGGATTTGAAATATAACACAACAAAATGTCTTCCGGAGGTGTTGGGACACTGACCTCCCGGGTGTTTTGGACCTACGAGGGAAGAAGGACTATCAGACCCACTTCCTTCCACTTTCTACTCGGGACCCAGACCATTCCGACCTAAGGACCGAGAAACGTCAACTCGAGTTAAGGTTGGCTGTTTCCTTTCTATTCTGTGTCTCTATTACCTTCCTCTTGTCTCCCTCGCCACCAACAACGGCCCACCTGTCTTAATAATGCCACCGACAAATGCGGCACAAATGAAAACCGAAAAGTCATTATTCGTACATGAAGTAAACATTAGTATTTTTCCTTAGGGTCTTTGTTTGACTTTTTCTTTTTCCTGAACCTTAGAAACCCCCGACCCCGAGAGGGGTGACGAGTAAACCAACCCAAAAGTGTCTTGTACCTAAAATTCAATCAAGGTTGACTGAAAAGTTGGTGTCCCACTCCGTCTCGTGTTTATTACCCACCTTTGCACTCATCTTTCGGGGGGTCCCTGAAGGGACCACGAAGTCACCGATTCTGAGCCGTGAGGGTTGCGTCCCCCGGACCCAAGCTAGGGACCAGCCCCTTGATCTAGGGTACACGACGTTGATTTCTAGGACGTATGTCGTTGATTGTCGGCCGTGTCGGTTTATTTATTTATGATTGTTCTGTTTTGTTTTTTGGGTTGCACTTCTGTTTAAACTTTTTTTCCTTTTTTTTGTTGAACCTTTGATGTCGGGAAGGAAAGGACCAAAACCAAAACTGACTCATTCTGTCCCCGGGACGGGGAACCGCTCGACGTGGCTGAAGGGCACGCCTCCGGGTAAGTGGACCTCCAGACGTGTGCGCCGTCGCACAAAGTACCGCGTCTGAGACCGTCTTCGTGACTCCCACATCATTTCTACGTCTAAGGGTCCCGGTCCCGGTGTGAGACAGAGACACCCCCACCCCGGTCCTGAGGACGAAATCGGTCGAGAAATTCTCTTGAGACCTTTTGATTCACTTGAACCCCCTTATTCTTTCACACCTTTCCCTCTTCAATCGTAACTGTTGTCCGTAGGGTGGGCTTTTGACTCGGATACGAATTTTTAGCAACGGCAACGAAGTTAAAGTTCTTTTCGATACTGTTTGGATCTGTCGTATAATCTTTGGTCTCTGAAGTGAAACGGTCGTTTCCAGGCAGATCAGTTTCGATATCAAAAGGGTCGTCAATATATGTCTACACTCTCGATCTGGTATTTCTTCCAACTTACGGTTTCTTGACTACTAAAGTTTGATGCCACGAAGAGAGTCTTCTGAGAACTCTCAAGGAATCTCTCGTTCCTTTAGTTTGGTCAGTTAGGATTTCCTTTAGTTAGGACTTATAAGTAACCTTCCTGACTGCGACTTCGACTTCGAGGTCATGAAACCAATGAACTACACTTCTCGGTTGAGTAACCTTTTCGGGGACTACGACCGTTTCTGACTCCCGTCCTCCTCTTACCCTACTGTCCTACTCTACCAACCTACCGTAGTAGCTGAGTTACCTGTACTCAAACTCTTTCGAGGTCCTCTACCCCTTCCTGTCCCTTCGGACCGCACGACATCAGGTGCTCCAGAGTTTCTCAGACTGTACTGAATCGTTGACTTATTGTTGTCGCAATCTGGTATTTCATTGAAACTTATAAAGTATGTCAGTCTCTGAGATTTGAAAGTTTGTGTCAAGTGACCTTTTAGTTGTCGAGAGGGTCTTCTGTCGTGTCGAATCGCCACTTCTCGTTCGTCCGAGTTTATTGTGGACTCGTACAAGGAGTCGGAAAGAGTCGGAGTCGAAGGAGTAGATATTGTACGTTACACTCGTCTTAAGTGGGGTAACAACCAACCCTTCTAATTTATTTACGTTAGTCTTCACACTTCGTCAGTCGTGTCCTGAACCGGGTCCTGCGTACGGGTTGATTAAATTCTGTGTGGATGCCGACAACAATTTTCATTGACTTGTTATTTAAATTTGAAGTTTTATTTTTGTTTTTTTGACTCTAAGATACTTTTTATGGATGTCGGGAAATTGGTTCCATAACTCGTAATTCACCGTATCATACCTACTAAGACTTAATTCTTAATAATTAATTCTGAGTAAATTAATTCTGAATAAACCGTATCATACCTACTAAAAATTTTTAAATCTGTATTGGTTCGTGCGTCTTCAACCTTTGAGTAGTTAGAACGGGACGATGACTTCTTCTTTGTGTTTTCCCACGACAAGAAGTGGTCTTAATACTCATTTCCTATGTAAACAGGGACTCTTATGTGACGATAAGAGTCCCTGAGAGACTCGAGGGACACCAACAGTCATAAAAGTACCGGGGGTCCGAGACGTCGCGAGTCACGACAGACGAATAGGAACTCCCCCACGCCTGTCCGTCGCTCACGTCGGAACATCCCAAGTCCCCACGGGTAGTCACGAGTCTTCCCCTCCTCGGTACTCATGTCCTTAGGATCCTTTCCCGAAGGAAAGTGAGAGTCTTGTGGGACTCGGTGGGAGCATGAGGTAGGAGTGGGAGTTGTATCGTCAAAAAGTCAGTGACCACACATGTTATTGGTGAGGACTCTAATACCATTCCCCTAGACCCTACCCCGGATCTAAGATACACTTGGGTGTAAGTTACTCTTCGGGACCCGGTCGGTGTGTCCTGCTCTTGGTAGTTGGGGGACTAGTAAGAAGGGACAATGGAGGTCGGGAGTAGTTATCGTGTCCAAATAGACGAGACACAGGAGAAAATATTTGAAGACCTTCTATTGTCGAACAGTCTGAAGAGATCCTAAGACGCCTTACAAGTCGTTTACTGAGTCCAAGTTATTTTAAAAAAACTTATGTCAAGAGTTTTTTCAGTTGTAAAAAGGTGACTAGAACTATCTAGCGGGACCATGTAGTCTTACCCTCCATGTTCAACACGAAACCCCCGTGTAAGGGATCCCTTTACGTTGAGGATAGAGACCGTCCAAGGGAGGAAGCCGTGTTCGTCAATCGTCGGGGGTACACTTGTTCGCATGTCCCCGAGGGGGTGGTTGGGAGGGATCACACTTGGTGACCTCTGGTTCCCCCCGTCCACTCCCCTCGACGTCACGACCGGTCGACGGTTAAAGTTTAGTCCTGACCCACAGACCCTGAAGAGACCACCAGGTCACCGATTCTAAGGCACGAGGGTTACGTACCCCGGACCCCAAGTTAGGGACCAGTCCCTTGATCTAGGGTGTACGGTGTTGATTCTCAAAGGTGCAGTGTCCATTCCTAGGGTCTAGGGTGTACCACGTTGACTTTGGACCGTGTCGGTTTATTTTTTTTCTTTTTCTGGCCCACTGATTCCCGTCGATTCCTCTAGATTCTTTGATTCTGTGTTTGTCTCCCACATGTATATTGGAGTCATTAATAACGAGCTGTCATTCAAAAGATTATTTTTGAAATGTCACGAAGGTGTCCCCTAGGAGGCCACTGGCCCGGGCCACCCACCGTACCACCGGCGAGTGTCCAGACAGGTCCATGATTGGGGTCCTTGGACCCGTATACACCGAACCAAACCTATTTCTCAGAAACGTTTAACATCAATTCAACAACGACAACAAATCAATGATCCAGTACAGACGGAGAGACGTTGGGGTACCTGACATAGAATCTAATAGGAGTTAGGTCACTGTCACAGTAATATTCTCACTACCAGTAATATAGTTAGGTCACTACCAGTAACATTCTCTGTCTCTCTTGTGTCCCTGAAGGGACCACCAGGTCACCGATACTGAAACACGAGGGTTCCGTCCCTCGGACCCAAGCTAGGGACCAATCCCTTGATCTAGGGTGTACGGCGTTGATTTTTTTCTAAGGTTCACGGTGTTGATTCTGGGTCGTATCCGTTTATTTTAAAAAAAAAATTTCTCTCTCTTGTATTTCTCTTTTCCTCTGCCAATAACCTCTACCTCCATCTCACACCTCCAGGTGTCGGTGTTCAGTTTCCCCCGGACGTCGACGGTCTTCGACGTTCTCGGTCTTCCCGCCACCCTGTTGAACTAAAACCTAAAGACCGGAGGTCTTGGCCCTGTCTTGTGTAAAGACAATAAACTTCGGTAGGTCATGTTTATGTGACCCCGAAGGGCAGAGACATGACTCAAGAAAGACATGAAGTCAGAATGGTGAGTGTAACGGTGACTTTTGTCTGACTGTGGCTACTCTATTTGTTCGTACACACGTTGAAAAGATTTATGAAGGAAGACCATTTTTCTTGTCATGGATACGTAATTCCTCTAAATCTTGATGTCTGACACCATTTCACTGCGGTAAAGGCCTACGGTAATTCAGCCCGGTGACCGACTAAAGTCTTGAGACAGGGAAGACGCAGAACGGTTGGACGTACTAGGTCGACCCTCAGTGTCGTACAAGTCCCAGAACAAAAACAACAACGACAATTTTTAGAAGTCAATTGTTCAATTGTAGAGTCGGTGCCGTAAAGTAACACGTCTCCACGATTTTCGATAATCCCTTCCCCGGCACCACCCCAAAGGCAGACTTGTAGGAACGAACACACGACCCTTCTGGGTCGTAGACTCCCGACACAAGAGTTGTCGAGGTGGTGGTGGGAGGTCTCTTCGGGGGGATCGCACGGAAGACGAAAAGAGTGGTAGAACGAAAAGGTGTACGTATAGGAGAGGTCACGACGAGGCAGGAAGGACTGTTTCGGTCACAGGAGGGTCTACAGTCCCGAGTTGCTGAGGGTAGTAGTCAAGCCTTGGGCCCACGGAGTGAGGGGTGGGAAGAGCTCGTGGAGGGGCGAACTGGAGGTAGACGCCAGTCAATCCCAGGAAACTAGGGACTTAGCAAGACTCCCCATCACCACGAACAGGTACTGACCCCCGGTCACCAGTGGGTCGAAGGATGCAGTAGAGGGAAGAAAGTAGGTGAGAACGGGGAGATACAGGACGAAGTGTTTCGTCGGGCTCACTTTTGTCTTCAATTACATCATTTTGTACTTAGTTTGACTCAGTGAGGGGACGAGACGTGGGAGACTGTTGGGGTCGAGTACGTCCCATTTGAGGTTTTGGGAATGGTTGTTACGGGAGTACGGGTCGGGAACCGACAGGAGGTTTGAGTTCAAGACGGTCGTATGTGACCGAGGTCGGCCCTCGGGGACCTTTAAGGTGTTACTCCACTGGTCCCACTGGTCGCGAGTCCTGCTCCACTACTCCCGGACCCACCCCGTCGTTCCCCTTACCTGTCCGAAAGACGAAGGCGGACGGGGACACTTTCGCGTACGTGGACGTGGGTGGTAGAAAAAGGAAGGGTTCAGTGACAGAGACGAAGTCGACAACTGTCGGACCGAGGGTCGAGGTTACGACTGGACGGGTTAGACTCTTCTGAAGTCCCAGGTGCATTGACTGGGTCAGTTGGTGGTCGTAGTCTTAAAGTCCTCAGGGAAAATTTCGGAAGTGAGGGTACACGAGTCGACAGGCAGTGCCCCGAAGTCAGACTCGACCGGAGTTAGAAACGTAGACGAGGAGGAAAGTCTAGAATCGAAACTCGTGGGTGACGAGTGGGCACGTGAGAGCCTAGCTCCAAGGCACTGCGACGGTAGGAGACGGTCGGTTAGCCATCGAGGGGGTTGAGTGTGGATGGGGCACCCAGGGTGTCGTCGTTTCAGAAACCCCTCGAGTCTAGTACCAGGGAGTGTTTGCACACTGAGGTGTCCGGAGAGTTTCGAAGCTGACTGATGAGTTGGGTAGACCTTTCTAGAGAGGGAGGACAAAAGGTACCGTGACAAAAGAGGACCAAGAGGAGTTCGGAGAGACTGATAAGTGGAAAGACAGGTAGAGTCCCCGGTGGAAAGCAGAAGGGGATGAGGACTACACGACCACCCGGGAGACATAAGTCGGGGCAGGGGGAGGGACAGGTGGGAGACGGAGTCACCCACTGAAGTAGACCAGACTACCAAAACCGGTAGGGGATACACGACCAGGTAGATCAGTTTCAATACCAAAAAGGTCATCAGTACATACCTACACTCTCGACCTGATATATTTCTTTCGATTCACGGTTTCTTTACTACGAAAACTTGACACCACAACCTCTTCTGAAAATTCTCAGGGAACCTGACGTTCCTCTAGTTTGGTCAGTTAGGATTTCCTTTAGTCAGAACTTATGAGTAACCTTCCTGACTACGACTTCAACTTTGAGATTATGAAACCGGTGGACTACCCTTCTTGAATGAGGAACCCTTTAGGGGACTACTTCCATCCTCCTCTTTCCCTACTATCTCCTACTCTACCAACCTACCGTAGTGGCTGAGCTACCTGTACTTAAACTCGTTCGAGGCCCTCAACCACTACCTGTCCCTCCGGACCGTACGACGTCAGTACCCCAGCTGTTTCTCAGCCTGTACTGACTCACTGACTTGACTGACCTGACAAACGACTACTAACTGTTTGGACGTCGTCAGAAGGGAAGAGTATCTCTTCCGTGTTTTTTGGGTTCCTAGATCTACCCATTTACTAATGAGGATTCCTACCCGTAACCTCTTCCTTTACCGTTGGGTGAGGTCACAAGAACGGACCTCTTAGGGTCCCTGCCCCCTCGGACCACCCGACAGCAGATACCCCAGCGTGTCTCAGTCTGTGCTGACTTCACTGAATCGTCGTCGTCGTTCCTACCCGTACCCCGAAGGGTCCACCACGATCACCATTCTTGGACGGACGGTTACGTCCTCTGTATCTAAACTAGGGACCCAACCCTTCTGGGGGACTTCCTCTCGTGTCGTTCTTACGGACCTCTCAGGGTACCTGTCCACCCGATGTCAGGTATCCCAGTGTTTCTCCACCTGTGTTGACTTCACTGAATCGTGCGTACGTGTGTGTGTTCCTGCTCGTATGGAAATCTGTGACGCTTCCGAGATCTCACACGGAAAATCGATATGAGATTGGCGGAAGACAAACGGTCGCCCAGACAAATCCTATCATTGATCCCGGTGACACGGGAAATCCCGGGGACCTTCGTTCGACCGGTACTGCCTTGAAGAGTATTTGGGTCATAGTATTGTCTAGTTCGGTTTAGGAGCACACAATGACATTTGTGAATTCAGGTAGTTGTCGGGTAGAGAGGAAAGATAATACCCCAGGGGTGAAGGAAGTGTACCATGAATGAGGGTTCATGAGGCACCAGTCTTCGAAGAGGGGGCTCTCGAGAGGTTCGACCCCGACCTAGTCAAGCAGAAACAGGTCTAGTCGAAGGTATCACAGTACCAGGAGGACAAAGTTTCCTCTGTACTTCACTCTCGAGACTGGGGCGACCGTTCAGGGGTCTCCCACCGAGAGAGTCGTCGGTGGTCAGCACTTTACCCTCCCGGAACCCAACCGTGAAGTTCCCAGAGTTCCCGTCTTGCGGGAGACGAGTACTGGAGGTACTTCTACTTTTCCTTTTACGGTTGGGTGGAGAAATTCTTCAGAGTACGGATTACTGGTGAAGGTACTGGTGTCCACCCTTGTCTAAGTTGTTCTACGATGACTTACCAGAGAGGATCAATGTCAAGAGTCTTACAAAAAGAGACACTCCAGTTCTGGTACACTTGGTCGGTCGGATGTTTATTGATAATTCGGGGAGGTATACGTGTCCGGAATGTCCCCTATGGTTTGACATATGACATCCGAACAAGAAGAGTACTTCAAATGTCAGACATTCACTTTTCTGAGTTATTTTTCTATTCTCAACAAGACGAAGGTTCTTCTTCCTCACCTGTAGAAAAGGGGACAACGAGGGTGTTTCGTTTTGGTTTTTATGACCTGTAATACATGCTTTATTTGGATCCTCTGGGACTTTCCACCGCTCCTCCTCCGTCTGACCGACCGACAAGACCCTGTGTTCCTTACTTTCCACCACTCAGGGGCCGAAATGAAAAACGGAATCTCTAAGATCCGAACCGCAACTTCTTCCGTCGTTGGGTCTTTACTCTTACCCTTCTGTTTGCGAACGGGAGAGATCGGTTTCTTGGTCGTTTCCCCCCACGGGTCACACTACCCTGAAAATCTGTGATTCGTCTGTAGCCTCGCTTGTGACAGTGGGGAGGACGGGTTGGTTGGGGGTTCGTGTGGTCGTTTCCTCGACCCTGAAGACGGGAGCGGTCCGACACTGTAGTGACACCGCCCCCCTCCCCCACTATAGTCTCTTCCTGTTCATCCCTCCCCCTCAAAACTGGGACGACCCACCATTACTCGGTGAGGTGTGGGGGCGTGGTCCCTCTCTTCCCTGGACCACCTCTCGGACCTGAAGGTGGGGGTGAACCGCCATCACTCTACAGGACAGGGGGTTGACCCCTACCCCAGTCTCCTCGGGACCACTCTGAGGTCTACAGGTGGTGACGGAACAGAGAGGTGCGGGGACGCCACAGCCCCCCGGCACACCCCTCGTCATTACGCGGCAAGGATACCGTCTTCGGAGCATCCCTACCTCTTGAGGGTGTGGGTAAGACGTGATTGCTCCTCAGAGGAGGGGCGAGGGGGAGGTGACCCAGAGGTTTCTCTGGTGACCGTCTTAGACCTGAAAATGCGTGAAGATTGTCATTACTTCTCCTCGGAGACGAGAGGACGGTCTCGTCGTAGTCTCCTTCGGTCTATTTTGTCTTCTAAATGTGTGCTGTTTTCAAAGTAGTGTGCCATAGGTTTCATAGCCCCAAATTTAATTTTTTAGTGAGTAGTATGGTCCGTAGTCTCAAGAGTTTGACTTAATTCTCTTTTTGCTATCTACGGTTATAGTCCTATGTCTCTACAATCCTAATAGACTTTTTTTAAATTTCCTAGGTAGTATTTTTACGAAGTTACTCGTTAGTGTTTGTGAAAACTTTGTTTACTTTCTTTGTTTCAGAACCCCAAAGGGACCACCAGGTCACCGGTTCTGAGGCTCGAGGGCAACGTCCCGTGGACCCACACTTGACCCAGGGTGTACGACGTCGATTTTTCTAGGACTTACGACGTTATTTCTAGCTTCTAGGGTACACGACGTTGACTCTGAGTCACGTCGGTTTATTTATTTATTTATTTATTTTTATAATTTTGTTGTTAATTTTTTTGGGGTCGTTCAGAGTTCTCGTATCTTTTCCTTCTTGTTTCATTTGGGTCCCGTTCGTTTTACTTCCGTTGTTATCTCTGTTCTCGTCCTTAGTTACTTTTCCTTTTGTCTTTTGTTTTCTCTTTTAACCACTTTGATGTTCGACCGAGACTTTTCTACTTATATTAACAGTTTGGAGATCACTCTGACTGTTTCTTTTCTCTGCATTCAATGACTGTAGTCCATACTTTATCTTCGATAGTGATGTCTGGACGTCTGTAGTTTTCCCCACCCTCCCTCTCCCCCATACATATAAATACCGACTAAGTGTAACAACATACCGTCTTTGGTTATGTTGTAACATTTCGTTAATAGAAGGTTAATTTTTATTTAAAATTTTTTCCTATTATCCCTGATGATACTCGTTGATGTATTTAAACTGTTAAATCTATTCTTTGTGTTTAATAATGTAAGAGTATTGGACTCATTAGAATATTGATAATTCTTTTAACTTAAGTATTAAAATCTTAGAGGGGGTTTCTTTAGAGGTCCGGGTGTATCAAAGTGACCTCTTAAGATAGTCTGAAAACTTTTTTTTCATTGTAGTGAAGTACCGTTTATCTGCCCCTTTGTTACCTTTGTCACTGTATAAAATAAAAATAAAAATTTTTAAATACATAAAATTAACCTCCGATTAATGTTATAACATCACCAAAAACGGTACGTAACTGTACTTAGTCGGTACCCACATGTACACAAGGGGTAAGACTTGGGGGGAGGGTGGAGGGAGGGTAGGGTAGGGAGTCCCAGTAGGGTCACGTGGTCGGGACTCGTGGGACAGAGTACGTACCTTGGACCGACCGTTAGACAAAGTGTATACTATTATATGTACAAAGTTACGATAAGAGAGTTTAGTAAGGTGGGAACGGAAGAGGGTCTCTCAGGTTTTCTGACAAGTAATGTAGACACAAAGAAAACGACAGAACGTATATCCCAGTAGCAGTGGTAGAAAGATTTAAGGTATATATACGTAATCATATGACATAACCACAAAAAGAAAGACTAAATGAAGTGAGACATATTATCCAAAGTCAAAGTAGGTGGAGTAATCTTGACTAAGTTTACATAAGAAAAACTACCGACTCATTATAAGGTAACACATATACATGGTATGGAAAGAATAGGTAAGCAGACGTCTACCTGTAGATCCAACAAAGGTACAGGACCGATAATATTTGTCACGACGCTACTTGTAACCCCATGTGTACAGAGAAAGTTAAGACCAAAGGAGTCACACATACGGGTCGTCACCCTAACAACCCAGTGTACCGTCAAGATAAAGGTCAAAAAATTCCTTAGAGGTGTGATAAAAGGTATCTCCGACATGATCAAACATAAGGGTGGTTGTCATATTCTCCCAAGGGAAAAGAGACGTGGGAGAGGTCGTAAATAACAAACATCTGAAAACCTACGTCGGTAAGACTGACCGCACTCTACCATGGAGTAACACCAAAACTAAACGTAAAGAGACTATTACTCACTACAACTCGTAGAAAAGTACACAAACAATCGGTAGACATACAGAAGAAACCTCTTTACAAACAAATCAAGAAACCGGGTAAAAAGCTAACCCAGCAAATAAAAAGACCTTAACTCGACGTCCTCGACGAACATATAAAATCTCTAATTAAGAAACAGTCAACAAAGTAAACGATATTAAAAGAGGGTAAGACTTCCGACAGAAAAGTGGAACGAATGTCAAAGGAAGTAACACGTTTTCGAAAATTCAAATTAATCCAGGGTAAACAAATAAAAACGAAAATAAAGGTAATGAGACCCTCCACCCAGTATCTTTTCTAGGACGACACTAAATACAGTGTCTCACAAAACGGATACAAAAGGAGATCCTCAAAATGTCAAAGATTTTTATACCTTGTGAAGTGCTTAAACGTACAGTAGGAACGTGTCCCCGGTACGATTAGAAGAGACATAGCAAGGTTAAAATCATATACACGACGACTTCGCTCGTGCTGTCTGAAATAAAAGAACCCGAGGTTTTAGTGACGTCCACCACTGACGTCGGTACTTTAATTTTCTACGAACGAGGAACCTTCTTTTCGATACTGGTTGGACCTGTCGTATAATTTTTCGTCTCTGTAATGAAACGCTTGTTTCCAGGTAGATCAGTTTCGATACCAAAAAGGTCATCAGTACATACTTACACTCTCAACCCGATATTTCTTTCGACTCGTGACTTCTTAACTACGAAAACTTGACGTCACAACCTCTTCTGAGAACTCTCAGGGAACGTGACGTTCTAGTTTGGTCAGTTAGGATTTCTTTTAGTCAGGGCTTATAAGTAACCTTCCTGACTATGATTTCGACTTTGAGGTTATGAAACCGGTGGATTACGTTTATTGACTGAAGAACCTTTTCTGGGACTATGACCCTTTCTAACTCCCGTCCTCCTCTTCCCCTGTTGTCCTACTCTACCAACCTACCGTAGTGACTGGCCTACCTGTACTCAAACTCGTTCCAGACCCTCAACCACTATCTGTCCCTTCGGACCGCACGATGTCAGGTACCACAGCGTTTCTCAGTCTGTCCTGACTCGCTGACTTAACTTGTCTTGTAGTTAAAATAGGTTACAAGAGGTCTTTTATCTTCTCCTTCTTTATAAAGGATTAAGTAAAATACGTAATGGGTCCATGGTTTTGATCTGTTACTATTATAGAAGTATTTTTCTTCACACACCTACATATGAGTCATTACAGGTCGAGAAACACTAAGACACCTAGCATCAGACGGTCCGAGGAGAGACAGGTACCCTAAAAGGTCCGTTCCTATGAACTCACCCAACGGTAAAGGAAAAGGTACCCTAGAAGGGTTGGGTCCCTAGCTTAGACGTTGGGGACACGGAGGACGTAACCATCCGTCTAAGAAATGGTGAACTCAGTGGACCCTTCTTTATGAACCCATATTCAGATTGGTTTATGCATATCCTGAACATACGACTCTTGATGTTTTGTGATTACTTTCTTTAGTTTTTCCAAATTTATTTACCTTTCTGTTTAGAACAAGTACTTAATCTTTGGGTTGTATCTTGAAGGGACCACCAGGTCACTAATTCTTAGGCGGAACGTTACTTCCCCTACGTCCAAACTAGGGACCAAACCCTTGATTCTAGGATGTACGCCTCCTCGTTGATTCGGGTACGGACCGTTGATGTCTCGGGTTCGTGAGACCCTGGACGTGCGGTGTCGATCTCCAAGTATCCGGACTGCGTTGTTTCTAGGGTAGACGACGTCGATTCTTGATTGTGTCGGTTTATTTATTTATGTATAACTTTTTTCTTTGGGTTGTATCAATTTTACAGTCAAGAGGAGTTCAACTATATATTCAAGGTACATCAAAGATATTTTTAAGGTCGTCCTAAAAAGACATCTACCTGGGTTCTGATAAGATTCTAAATATACCTTCCTGTTTCCTTCAGCTTATCGATTCTATTAAAACTTTTTCTTCTTATTCCCTCTCCTTAGTCAAATGATCTAAAGTCCTGTAATAACAACTGTTTCTAGTGACGGACAATAAAGTCATTTACTTCCTACACACACATGGATCAATGATTCGAGCTAAGTTGAGGACACTCGGGTACCTGACATCGGGTGGTCCGAGGAAACAGGTACGCTAAAGGGTCCGTTCTCATGACCTCACCCGACGGTAAAGGAAGAGGTCCCCTAGAAGAACTGGGTCCCTAACTTAGGTACCGAGGTCGGTGTAGAGGACGTAACGTCCACCTAAGAACTGGTGACTCAGTGGCCCCTTCGGTAGTCATGAGTGTCTCGATAGTCGGTCACTTCGACCAAGATGTGTCAATTCTACTGATAGTGTCCTCATTAAAGTTGTTCAGGTCTGTGAACGTAGAAGGGTCTGTGTCTTTTCGTGATTTTAGTAATTGAACTCTATAGATCATTTTGAGGATAATATCGACCGAGGAGGGAATAGAGAAACCTTGTTAAGAAGTCTCGACAGACTCTCCGACAGAGAGTCCGTCCAGGGTTTATTTTGTATTGAGAATTGCAAGTCCGACACGTAAAAAAAAGGTCAACTGTAATACGTACATGATCTTAATGCTACCTATTAGAACTATGACCGTCTCTCTCTCTGTATGTCTAGTTGACCTGTCTTATCTCTTGAAGTTTTGTCTGGACGTGTTTATACAGGCTGACTAAAAACTGTTTCTACGTTTTCGTTGAGTTGTCTCCTTCCTGTCAGAAAAGTTATTCCTCACGACCTCATTGACCTATACGTGTCCCTTTTTTTACTTGGAATGTGATTAAGAGTGTGGAATATTATATTTTATTATTGAGGTTTACCTGATACCTGAATGTACGTTTTGATAGTTTAGTAGTCTTTTTTTTTGTCCTTTTTTAGAAATCCTAGATACCGTTTCGTTTCCCAAGAATATGAACTTCATGTTTTCCTTTTAAACTATTCACCCTCAAAATAACTTTAAAATTTTCGAAAACAAGAGACTTTCTGGGACAACTCTCCTGTTTTTCTTTTCGATATCTGTCCCTCTTTTATAAACCTTTGGTACATAGACTTTTTCCTGATCATAGATTTATATATTTTATATATTTCTTGAGAGTTTTGAGTTGTCATTCAGGGGGTTTGTCAGGTTAATCTTTTACCCGTTTATATACTTCTCGGTAAAGTGATTTCTCCTGTACACCTACTGTTTATTCGTGTTCTTTTACGAGTTGTAGTAAGTGGTAATCCTTTTACATTTAATTTTGGTGTTATTCAGTGAGGTATGAATAGTCTTACCGATTCAATTTTTTCTCATTGTTATAGTTTTCGACCACTCCTACGTCTCTTTCATCTAGAGAAGGATCGCCCTTGTGTTTCGACCATGTCGGTGAGACCATGTGTCAAACCGTCAAAGAATTTTTCGATTTGTACGCTGATGTATGTTGGGTGTTTATACAAGAATCCGTAAATAGGATCTCTTTACCTTTGAATGACAGTGTGTTTTTAGACGTATACTTACAGGTGTCGTCGAAATAGACATCTTTGGTTTTGGACCCTTGTTGTCTGCAACACGGTATCCTCTTCCCATTTGTTTGACACCAGGTCGGTGTGGTACTCGATAACTGGTGTACGCGTGGACCTACTTCGAGGTCACTTTATGCGACATACTTTTTTCCGTCAGGAATCACCAATGTATGATATACTGAGGTAAATGTATTGTAAGAGCTTTGTTGTTTTGAGACTTTTACCTCTTGTCTAATCACCGACGGTCTCAAATTCCTCATTTAGTCCACACTGACATTTTCCCTAGGCCACCAATGTCTTTAGAAGACCGAGAACTTGCGTAGGTACAATTATGGGACCGCCAACAATATGACATCAAAACATATTACAATCGTCACCTACCACCTCTTCCGTTACCGATGGGTGAGGTCGTGCGGTCCGGAGGGATAGGAGTTTGAGTGCAGGTAACTCAGGCACTACGGTAGGTTGGTAGAATAGGAGACAGAAAGGGAAGAGGAGGACGGAAGTTAGAACAGACCTTTTAGGGTACCCGCCTCCTCGGACCACCCGACGTCAGGTACCCCAGGGATTCCCAGCCTGTGCTGACTCACTGAAGTGAAAGTGAGAAGTGAAAGTAAGTAACCTCTTCCTGTACCGTTGGGTGAGGTCACAAGAACGGACCTCTTAGGGTCCCTCTCTCGGACCACGCGACGACAGATACCCCAACGTGTCTCAGCCTGTGTGACTTCGTTGAATCGTCATCGTCGTCGTCGTCGTCGTCACCTACCTTGACCCATTTTCCATATGTTCTAAAAAGAGATAATAATACACTTAGATGTTACTAGACTTTTTTTTTTCAAAAGTTTATATATTTTTCTCTCCTCAATTTTTGGTTTATTATCATATATACTATTATTATCATTTATTATTATCATATATATACTACCACAACCTCGTCTGAGAACTCTCAGGGAACCTGACGTTTCTCTAGTTTGGTCAGGTAGGATTTCCTTTAGTCAGGAACCTTCCTGACTACAACTTCGACTTTGAAGTTAAGAAACCGGTGGACTACACTTCTTGACTGAGTAAACTTTTCTGGAACTACGACCCTTTCTAACTTCCGTCCTCCTCTTCCCCTACTGTCTCCTACTCTACCAACCTACCGTAGTGCCTGAGTTACCTGCACTCAAACTCCTGTCCCTCCGGACCGCACGACGTCAGGTACCCCAGCGTTTCTCAACTTGTGCTGACTCGTTGACTTGACTTGACTTGACTCATATATACTTGACAGAGGTCGGACGCAGATTAGTTTGCGGTCGACCGTGACCCCTTCGACACCGTGAGAGGGGCTAAGAGACGGTCGTGAAACCTCTGATGTGACAGAAGACATCCAATTTAATACTTCTAGGTATGTTCTGTCTGGTCCCTGAAGGGTCAGCAATTCAGGTCAACAATTCTGAAGTACGAGGATCACGTCCCCCGTGTCCAAGTTAAGGACGAGTCCCTCGATCTCGGGTGCACGACGTTCATTCGGGGCCCCGTCAGCTTATTTGTGCACTTAATTTTATTCAATATTTGTCTATCTATTGTGTTTTGACTGATAGGGCAGTGGACTGACTCCACCCTAGGTTCCTTTCTTACACAGACACACTCCCCTCGACCGGACGACACCTCACTCCGGTCTCTTTCCTTCTCCGAGACCTCCTCATCGTCCGGGTCCCGGGCCGTCAGAGTCCCGTCTCCCGACGGGGTCCGGCCGTACAGACCCACTGTTCCCAGGGACTGTAGGAGTTCGGTCCGGAAGAGGACTTAGAAGTGGGTGAGTTGGTGCACCTTAAACGAAGGAGATTTTGAACGGTTGTCCTTCTCCTTAGAGACGAGACGTTTGGATTCATGGACAGGAATAAAGGTTCGACTAAGGATCGGTAAAACCACTTACACTAAATAGACTCAGTCAAAGGTTTCCTATGGTTTCGAGGGTCAAGGGCACTCCTGACGGAAACGCCCCAACCCCGTCCCTCCGACAAGGTCCCACGTAGGGACAGAGGTGTCCAGAGAAGTGGTGTGCCAGTCAGTCACGGTGGACGGCGGTGATCTGGGACAGTGGGACCCCACCCCGCCCCCCGTTCCCCCTCCGACAGAATCCTTTTCCCCTAAGCTGAATAGGATCCACCGGGGGTCTCGTCTGGTCTTGGTCGTCTGAGTCCTTCCAAGGTCAGGTGGGACCTCGTACAGGAGCGGGAGGCGCGACAGAATGAGCGACGCCCCCGACGACTCCTTTGCGATGGGTGAGGTCGAATGTACGTTCGTACCTCCTTCGGAGACACGTGAAGGTGTCGTGAGGTGGAGTCGAGAGTGTTCCTGAGGCACCCCGAAGGAAAGTACTGTGGACGAAACACACTACACCTTGGACTCGACCTCTCCGCACTGTTCGGGTGTCCCTCTCGGACCGGACCTCCCCCTCCAGACCTGAGATTCGAGTCCCGTCGGGGGAAGTGGGTCTTGAAAGACTGAGTTCTGGACCCCGGGACGTCTCTTCGGACAAAGGTCCCTCCGCGTCCGACCTGGAGTTACGGACCACCTCTAACTCGTGTTGCCCCATCTCTCTCCCCTCTCCTCCCGGTTCCCGACCTAGGCGTGGGGGTGGGAGGTAAGGAGAGGGTTAGGGGGGTCGGGTGGGGCGGGGTGGAGCAGGAGAGAGAAAGGTAGGTAGGACAGAGTAGCACCTACCTCTTGGGTAAGAACTGACTTGACCTTGTGGTCCAAGTACCAGTGAGTCGGGGAACAGGACTAGTAAGAGGTACGTTCCCGATGACGGAAGAAAACGACAAGTGGACTCAACCGTCGAGACGGTTCACACCACATGGGCGGTAGGACTTTAAAGTGAGCCCCAAGGAATTTCCATTACGATACACTCCGGGATGGGCTCCAGTCCAGACCCTGTCGGTCCATTCCAAAACGACGACGGACCCGATGCTCAAATCGAAATGAATTTTGTGGTCGTAGAACCACTAGTTTATCACACATGTAATATGCTGATAAAATCCTTTTACTGACGAGAAACACCTACTTCGTGACCCGAGACACCAGTCTCACTCACCGTTTCCCACGACCCGTCACCTCATCCTAAAGTAAAGAAAAGATCCCTTGCTTCGGCACCTCCGTGGTCGACCGTTATCCGTACACTTAGTGTCAAAGTGTCTTCATAACCACTATGTGGTGAAGGGACGGTCCTACTTTATCCTCTGGAATTCTTTGTTTTGTTTGCAGGTGTAAGGTAAAGTTACTTTTTTATTTTCCAGTTACCGATTCGAATTAGTTGCGATCGTTTTCATAAAGAGATGAGACCTGTTGTTCATGTATACATTCTGTGAGTGAACGTTTATGTGTTTGATTGTTTGTATAAGAGTTAGTATTCAATTTCGGACTGAATGATTGAAGAACAACTACAAACTGTCTTTTGTCATTTTAAGACATTTCGCTAATAAGAAGAATTTTTTGTTTAATTAATTTTTTGTTTAATCATTCTCTAAGTGACTCTATAAGTTTAAAAAAAAATTTCGTTTAACTACGAAAATTTTTTTTTAACTTTCATGAAGTATCAATTTAAGCAACTATTGACTATGTGAAACCTTTTGTGTCCTGTCAAAGATATAACCGAGGGATTATATATGCTGAGACATCTTCAATTGTATTCAGTCTCACAGTATACGTTCACACCCCGGACTCTTTCTTGGTCCCGTGGAGTCGGTCGGACGAAGGTGGACCTCTGAAATGAAGACGGTGTCAAAAAGAAAACGGTTGTATGTCCGTTTATGTGACCCACGAAAGTTCTTATAGTACAATCACATTCTACGTCTTTACACTCTTTTACCTACACTTTCAGTAATAATTTACCTATCCAGGACCAATTCTCTCAATCATCACTCCGAGACTAATCTGGACTAAGAATAGTCACGGACTCGAAGAGGGAGGTCGTTTACGTTAGTAAATTTTAGGACGGGGAAATTTTAGTCCTGAATGACTGATTCCTTTAAAGAATTCAAAAGGTATACGACATATGTGTATTTGTTCAGTGACAGTACCAAAAAGATTCTTTGTGACTATAGTCGTTTTTCCTTTGTCTCCGTAGCAGTTCTGAGGACTTTGCATTTCTTGTCTTCCTTTTCCTCGACATGACCTCCTCGACCTTCCACGATAATTTGTCTCAACAACGACAACTCAACGACTCAGGTAAGAGCCGTTGGGGTCCCTGACGTCGGACGGTCCGAAGAGTCACTATCATAAAGGGTCCGTTCTTATACCCTCACCCAACGGTAAAGGAAGAGGTCCCCTAGAAGGGCTAGGTCCCTAGCTTGGGAGTAGAGGACGTAACCGTCCACCTAAGAAATGGTGACTCGGTAGTCCCTTCGGAAATTGAAGGTATGATAACTCCGTTCTCGAATTAAGTTATGATCAGACAAAGGTCGTTGTGAACCCTTTGGTCTACGTCTCCCTCCATGCCCTTCCGTCTCCTTTAGTACTCTACACCACCCTTTACATTTCTCTCTCGGGTATTTTGACTGCGGACGACTTTCGTCCCGTGACCCGAGTGGACACGGCAACCCCGGCTCACCCACCTTTGGTGACTCCTGCACAGTCTTCAAAGACTTTACCCGTGTGGATCCTCTGTGAGTCCCTACTGGAATGTCGAAGTCGGAAGAGAGACCCTGTCCTCTCTGATGAAAGATGGTCAAAAGGGGCTAAATTCACCCAAAGTGAACGCATCTTTGTCATGGTCGGTGTGACGACCGAAGGGACCCGACGAACACTTAAGGTTTGCTGCGTATAAAACGTTAGATGGGACACTTCATTCGTCCACTACCTATTCCTCACGAACCTCTTATTTACGGAGTAATCCCACCCAAAATTTATGGTAACAGCCCTCCTTAAAATGATTTTAATGACCAGAAATACATGAACCCGTCTTACGTAGTCTAATGATTTCCCTCTCGGGTTCCTATTGACTAGTGCAGTTCTTTAATTCTTACGGAGTTATTTTTTCCGTGAACTCGACTCTTCTTAAATCTACGAGATTATGCTTCGAAGGGGTATCACCGAGCCACTAGAATACTGTGATGTTCTAAGAATTGACTTCCGAAATCTATGTATTATGAGGTCTGTTTGGTCTAAGATTCGTTAACCGGACTTTCGTTTTGATTCCAACTGGTGATTTACGTAAACTTTTGAGTCTAAGAACGTCTATGTTACGTCTCGTGTCTTACATAAGTTCAGCAAAATGTATACTGTTCGCTTTCATAGCTCACACAAAAGGTGAACTTTATTAATATCCTGAAGATCGTCGTCAAATTTGAACTCTATGGAAGAGTCTGGGACTTAACCTTTAGAACGAGAAACATTTTTATTCCTTTTTTGTGAGGTGTACCCTCTCTTTCCCACCTGGTTCCACTGGTCCATCCGTCACATTGGTTGGATAAAGGGGATCGTATTACCTAAAAAAAGGTTAAAACGTCGAAAGAAAATGCACGCAAGGTCCTGACGCCTACGTTCGTCCAAGACTCGGGACCTCCTGAACAAGACTCCGACTCGACAAGATTTGTCGTTGAAGGGTAGGTGTTTTACTGTAAGGACCCCCCGTTGCTGTCGACCAAACTGTTGGTCGGGTCAAGTAATTGATTGGTGTAATATCTTTGGTCTATTAGGCATTGTGGGAAGCGAAGGAACCAAGAAGATTAGGTTCCGAAATCGACGGGTCAAACGAACGAATTTGAAGGGACTTCAGATACACTTTTACTGTTCTGTCCACCTTTACTGTCATCACAACGAGACTCTCTTTCACTTTCTAAGAGGTCCTCTTAGACCTCTTAGGGGTTGGGTCCCTAGTTTCGGCGTAGAAGACACAGAGGACGTAACGTCTACCTATGAAATGGTGACTCGGTGTCCTCTTCTGGACTCTCTCCGGCTCGAATGTTTTTATACAGTGTGTCTCTTAGTCTCCTCTGACGCTCCGAGTCGTTGAGACCTTCACTTTCTGTCATCTTTCTGAACCACCCTGTCTCCCTCCCCCGGTGGTAGTGTCGTCACAGATCCGTGGCACGACTTCCGTCTGTTCTCCTGAGTCCACTGACTCAAGGAAGAAGCTAAAATTTTTTAATTAATAAAAATTTAAAAACCGACACGACCCCGAAGCAACGAAACGTTCCCGGAAGAGATCAACGTCTCTCGCCCCCATGAGAAAGAGATCAACGTCTCTCGCCCCCAACACCACGTACCTGAAGAGTAACACCAACGAAGAGAGCATCGCCTCGTGTCCGAGGTCGGTGAGCCCGAGGTCCCCAACACCGTGGGTCCGAGGCATCAACGACTGAGACCCGAGATCTCGCGTCCGAGGCATCAACGACTGAGACCCGAGATCTCGCGTCCGAGGCATCAACGACTGAGCCGAGATCTCGCGTCCGAGGCAGCAACACCGAATCAACGAGGACACTCCGTACATCTTAGAAGGGTCTGGTCTCTAGCTTGACGTGACCGTCCGCCAAAGCATAGGTGACGTGGTGCTCCCTTCAGGACTCAAGGAAGATTTGTCCTCAGCGACTCTCACGAGTTCTCTACGCCCCCACCTGGACCGTGAACCCCTTAGTTTTGTGGGGTTCAGACCCACACAGGGAGGAGTTAGGACTCACTGATCCCTCCCCGATCGATTATTCGTCTTTGGTGGTAGGGTCTATACCTTTGCATAGACTGTGTTATTCCATGTGGTCGTTCGTTTCAGTGTCCCTTTTTGAGAATAAGATATTTGGTACAGTTCAAGACTCTATTACAAATCTACTTGAAGTTTCAGGAGTTTCTTGATCTCCTTCCTCTAAACTACTCATTCCTAAACAGTAATAAAGAGTTCGCGGGATCCATCCCTCCTTCACAAACACCCCCTCAACTAATCCTTAGACTTAAACCATAAAATCCTTTTTGTCCCTTTAAATCCTTCTCAATTCTTTTAAAAAGTGTCCGACCCACAATACTCTTCAAACGACACCCTTATCGGAGGGAGAGGGAGGAAAGTGGGTAACTCCCACAGGTTGGGGAAGAAGGGGTGAGAGGTGGAGGTCGAGGTAGGACCAGTGGGTGGCTGTCCGAGGTCGAGACCGGTCCGTGGTGTGGTCCCTGAAGGTGAGATCGTCTGCTATGACTTTACAGTTTTGACTGATTATTCGAGACTCAGACACCGTCATCAAGTGTCCCTAGTAAAGTAAGCTAGGAGGGACTACTTTACCTATAAATATCGACATGAAATGTCCACTCTTCCTCTTGTGTCACCGTGGGGTGAGATCATGAGAACGGACCTTTTAGAGTACCTGCCTCCTCGGACCACCCGACGTCAGGTACCCCAGCGATTCTCAGCCTGTGCTGACCCGCTGAAGTGAAAGTGAAAAGTGAAAGTACGTAACCTCTTCCTTTACCGTTGGGTGAGGCCACAAGAACGGACCTCTTAGGGTCCCTGTCCCCTCGGACCACCCGACGGCAGATACCCCAGTGTGTCTCAGCCTGTTCTGACTTCGCTGACTCGTCGTCGTCGTTGTCCACTCTTGTGACTCCAGACCCCACGACTTGGTACACGGGAACCGGTGTTCCGACCACTCTCCTCCCCGACCCGAGTTTGGGACCGTCCGACTAATGCCTTGGTGACAGAGACATAGCTCTAAGTTTATGAACGACAAAAGGGTAATTCGTTCATAAACAGTAAAGGTCTCAGACAACTCCGATGTCTCTGCGAAGACACGAACCGAGGAGAATGGAACCTGAACTTTACTCCTGTGCCCGTCGTGTATGTTAGTTTACGTGGGTACTTTCCTCTGTTCTTGCACTAAGTTCTGGGGTCGCCGACATTGTCACTCTATCTAGTGCTAACAGGATCGGAACCGAAATTGTACAGGGGAACGGGTGGGGGGTGGGGGTCGAAAAGACCTAATATGAATAAGGCGTATCGAGGTCTTCCTCGTTCACCTAATATATCTGTGTTTCCTTCTTTACCTTTGATAGTTAAAAACACACAGGTAACACACGGTGTCTGATTAAGTGACTAGAGTGTTGTTAAGTCGTCATTAACAGAAATAGAAATATCTACTTCTTTGTTTCGATCATTACTCTTTCTTTTATATTTGGAGCTGACCCCAGAGTTACCTCACCTGGAAACTTATGGTGGTAATCGTTGAATTAAAAGAATCCACTATGCCCCGTACCCTTATATAAATTCTTCGTTAGTTCACTTTCGTTTTTACCTAAGTCGGTGGAAGCTCTCGTTGCACCGTCGTAGATAACCATTATTCCTGTTCTGGGAACACGTCCCCAATTCTCCTACTTGATCCCACCGTGTAGAACCATACTTGTTTGGAGATTGTACATTACAACTTGCTTTTTTTTCGTTCAACCATTTACTAAGTATCTCGTGATACGGTAAATACATTTTGACTTTTGGTGTTTCGTTATCACACGTGTCAATTCTCTCTGTGTCTTAATATCTTCGTGTCTTAATGGTACCTTACAATGTGTGGTCCAAGGCTTTCCACCAATTAAGACCCCTTCCACCCTCTCCTCTCGTCCCTTCTCTACCTCGGTGTCGCCAGTCCAATCAAAGACCTGAAAGACCTTTCAACTTTTACGAGGTTTTAAATTCTTGCTTCACTAGTACCGGGACGCACTAGGTCCGGGACGAGACCCTTCTACCAGACCACCGGTGTACGTCCTGTCCGACCCTTCCCTCCTCTGACTCCGAATTCAGTCCTACACCTCGTCTTTTTCCTTTACTTCCCCTTCTACTTTCACTGAAAATCTTGGTACTTGGTATCGCAGACCTCCTACTACCGTTTCATGCTCCCTCTTCCTTTTTGGTGTCTAAGGCCTCGGTGACTTTCTCATGTCCACGGACCTGTTCACCCGTTAAATTCTTAAAGTCAAAAACACTTACAGGTGTAAACTAAAAACCCGAAACGACCACCGAGTCTACCATTTCTTAGAAGGACGTTACGTCCTCTGGGTCCAAACTAGAGATCTAGTCCTTCTAGGGACCTCTTTTCTTACCGTTGGGTGAGGTCATAAGAACGGACCTCTTAAGGTACCTGTCTCCTCGGACCACCCGATGTCAGGTACCCCAGGTGTTTCTCAGTCTGTACTGACTCGCTGATTATGAATTATGTACACTAAATCTCGGTGAATAACTGGTATGAAGTGTGTACAATCTGTGATCTGTCAACTGAGTAAATCTCTTTCACTCAGAAACATGTGCCATCTCAGACCTGGAGTTACTCCCAGGGACTAAGATTCTACTTACTACAATCTACGGAGATGTCGGTTCTTTAAGTGTTCCAGGTGTCCGATGGACCAGGGTCACGGAGTTTCGAGTCAAGTTCCTGTGTCTACGGTTCGGGACAATTACTGAATAACATAAGTCAACCGTTGACGTCAAGAGTAACACTACGTCAGTGACCCATGAGACTCACTGGGAAATTGTGTTCTACTCACGATTACAGTGAAAAGTGAATTATAGAAGGTTGTTGAAGGGAGAAGAGAGTCTTTTTCTCGATTACAGGAATATATGTAATGGTACATATTTTGTCTATCGATTACTACCCTTCGACGACATATCGTGTCCCCCGAGTCGAGCTACCAGACACTACTGGATCTCTCCACCCTACCTCTCTCACCCTTCCTCCGAATTCCCCCTCCCCTTATGTGTGTGTGTGTGTGTGTGTGTGTGTGTGTGTGTATATATATATATATGAATTCCGACTAAGTGCAACAACATCGGTCTTTGGTTGTGTCGTATTTCGTTAATAGGAGGTCAACTTTTATTTTAAAAAAATTTTTCTCGACTAAGGAAGAGTTCGGAGGTCCACCAGACTGGGGTAGGAGACTGAGATAGGATAAGGGAGGGGTAAAGAACACCCAGGGGTCCTCCACAGCTGAAACTGTAAACGACAGGGGTCCCAGGTGGAACCCCGAAGAGGGAGTTCAGGAAGAATGAAAATAACAAGAAACTCCGTGAGTGGTGGCGAACTTTTCCATCCTTTATAATGTAAAGATAAAGGAATAAACAAATTCCAGACGAAAGAGGACTATCCCATAGATAAAACGAATGACGGTGCGGACCTGTCGAAGACCATTTCCTTTTACTCATCCAGTCCGTTAAGGGGAGATGGGTGTAGTTCGTGTTTTACACTGTTTAAATAATTTTTGTTAGTAAAGTCCTGTGACCTTTTACTGGTCACCGTCCAGTGTTGACGAGTGACCCCTTCACGATGACGTGAACCCCGTTCGAAACGACCCTCTCAAGGACAGATAAAGTCCGTCACTTTTAGGTGTCGAAATAATTGACTTCCACACCTCAACCACCTGCCGTTCATTCTTTGGTCGATCTTCGACTTCCCCTTAAGGGTCTTCGTTCCCTCGGTGTCTCCCGGGCTCTACTATTTTGGAGGTTCGCTGGAACCTGACAACTGATGTCTACACACGTCTTTTGGGTCCGTCGAGTCTCTTTCAATTTTCGAACCCCCTTGAATCTGTAAAAGATCTGAAAATTTACGTAAGAAGTTGGATGTCCATTGAGTTCAGTGTCTTCTACCAGTGAACTCCGTCCATTTGTATTAGAAATGGGTTTAGAGAGTGACTGTCACTTTGATAAGTCCCTCTGGGTATACCGTCCCGTCCATTATTCGTCTCTGTGGTGCTCGACGTACGGTGTCCCCCTCTCCAATGTGTCTCTGGTCCGTTCCATTTACTAATGAGTTGTTGTGAGTTCTTTCGTTGTGTATTCGATCTTAGTAACGTTACATGATAGACGTTACGGACCAACAGTTGGTTTCCGTAATAGTCTGCACCGGGTTCTTTGTCTTTTTTACACTGGACGCGAGTCCTTTATAACTCATCGGTTCTTGATTGAAACTCACCCGGGTCTACAACCTAAATCGTCTGTTTCTAAAGTTTTATCGATAATACTTTTGCAGATGTCTTAATTTCTTTTTGCTCGAGTTCTCGACTTCTTTTTATATGATTTTTGTTCACTTTTTGTCCCTTCACCTGGGACATTTTTCCTTGGTCTACCTCAAGATGTCGACTCTTCATATTATTGACTTTACTTTTTAAGTCACCTACCCGTGTTGTCATCTATACTTGACTGTCTTCTTAGTCAGTCAACCTTTTACCTCGTTGTGTTTCATAGACCAAATTTCTTGTCTTTCTTTTTTGTGACTTCTTTTTATTTCTTTCGGAGTCTCCAGACAGTGTATTATAGTTCATAAGAGTATGTACACATTGACCTAAAGATCGTTCTCTCTTCTCTCTCTTTCCCCGTCTTTTTTATGAACTTATCTATTACCAACTTGAGAAAGGTTTAAACCACTTTTTGACATTGAATATCTAGGTTCTCCTGAAGGGACCACCGAGTCTGCCATTTCTTAGACGGACGTCACGTTCTCTGGGTCCAAGCTGGGGACCCAGTCCTTCTAGGGGACCTCTTCCCTTACCGATGGGTGAGGTCATAAGAATGAACCTCTTAAGATTCCTGTCTCCTCGGACTACCACCCCATATCAGGTACCCCCACCGTTTCTCAACTTGTGGTGACTCTCTGAAATTGAAGGTGAAAAATATCTGTGTTACTTAGGATTTTTCCTATTTATGTTTCTTCTGATGTGGGTTTGTTTAGTAGTAGTTTGACGACTCTCGGTTTTAACTTCTTTTCTTAGAATTCATGGTCGTTCCCGTTTTGTTCGTGTAAGTCCCTTTCTTACTATTTTCTATGGTAATTGTCGACCGAAGAGTAGTCTCTGTTTCCTTCGGTCCTCTGTTGCTGTATAAGTTTCTCTCTTTTTGGTATGGGTCACATTGACAGGAGGTTTTTGCTTCCACTTTATTTCTGTTAAGGTCTAAAATTTTTGACTCTCTTATACTGTCTGAACTCAGTGGTCTTTACGATGTCCGTCACGAAGTCCGTTTTCTCTTTACCACAGTCTACCATTGAAGTGTCCTTCCTTACTTCCGGTGACGTTTACGATTTGTGCACCTGTCCGTGTCTCTACCTGCGAAAGGGGGCTTAAAGAAATCTTCTAAGTACTGCCAACTTTCGTTTCTGAATATTATGACCCAACTATTATTTATATCTCCATCATGTACGTCGTTGTTCTCGTCCGTTCTCCTTGTCTTTATCCCGACATGACCACGTTTCAAGATAAAATGGTCTTTGTTTAGTCATAATTGAGTTTCTTCTGACACCCTTCGACATATGACTTTAGGGACCTTGGTTGAGTCTTTCTTTTTCCTTTTATGTCGATTTTTCGATTATCTCAGTAATTTTGTCATATGATTTGTTATAAACACGTTATGTTTTATCCCATTCTGTACATAAACAAATTTCGTTTCCTTCCCTCCTTTTTCTCCTTGTTTCTCTAGTGTATTTATCTTTTGTCGTTGGTCGTCTTAATTTGGGTTGGTACGGTTATTAATGTAATTTATACTTATTTATAATTTGTTTTGTTAAAACTTTTTCTTGTTACAACCTCCTGAGTATAAATTTATGGATAATACTTCAATTTATGTTATTAATTCTAGTACACCATGATCGTGTTTCTATCTGTACATCCAGTTCACTTGTTTTTAGTCTTAGGTCTTTATTTACGAATGTAAATGCCGGTAAAAAAAAAAAAAATTTCTCAGAGTTAAACTGTTTCATTAAGTTACCCAGTTTCGTATCAGAAAAGTTGTTTGACATAACCCTATTGACCTATAAGTTTTCATTTTTCTATTTAAATCTAGAAACGGACTTTAGTATATATCTTTAATTGATGTTTACCAGGATGTAGATTTACATTCTCAATTTCAATGCTTTGAGAATCCCTTTGTACCCTCCTTTATAAACATTATAATCAAATCCGGTTGTCAAAAGTTGACCTCCACTAAAACGGAGGACCCCTGTAAATCGTTACAGACATTTGTAAAAACCAACATTGATGAAACCTCACCCCACTGATTAAGACCGTGGATTATCGGACGACGACGACGACGACGATTCAGCGAAGTCAGCACAGGCGATTATCGGACTCTACCACAATTTATCGGATGTTGTGTGTCCTATCAGAGATGTTGTTTCTTAATAGACCGGAGTTTACAGTCATCACGGGTTTCAACTATTTGTAACCCAACCCGTTTCTCAAGAATCTATGTTGTTGTTTTCGTGTTTGGTACCTTCTTTTTTTTTCCATCCATTTAGTCTGAAGTAGTTGTATTATTTGAACCCATGAAGTTTTCTACGGTAATTCTTTTACTTTTCTGTTCGGTGCGAAACCCTCTTATATAAATGTTCAGTATATGTACCCCTTTGTTACCTTTGTCACTGTCTGAAAGAACCCGAGGTTTTAGTGACACCTACCACGTCAGTATTTTAATTTTCTACAAACGAGGAACCTTCTTTTCATTACTGTTTGGATCTGTCGTGTAATTTTTCATCTCTGTAATGAAACGGCTGTTTCCGGGCATATCAGTTTCGATACCAAAAAGGTCATCAGTACATACCTACACTCTCGACCTGTTATTTTTTCCGACTCACGGCTTCTTAATTACGGAAGCTTGACGCCACAACCTCTTCTGAGAACTCTCAGGGAACCTAACTTTCCTCTAGTTTGGTCACTTAGGATTTCCTTTAGTCAGGACTTATAAGTGACCTTCCTGACTGCGACTGCGACTTCGAGGTTATGAAACCGGTGAACTAAGTTTCTCGACTGAGTAACCTTTTCTGGGACTACGACCCTTTCTGACTTCCATCCTCCTCTTCCCCTGTTGTCTCCTACTCTATCAACCTACCTGTACTCAAACTCGTTTGAGGTCCTTTATCTCTTCCTGTCCCTTCCGACCACACGACGTCAGGTACCTCAGAGTTTCTCAGTCTGTACAGAATTACTGACTTGTTGTTTACTATACAACTTTAGGATTGGGGGTTATGGAGTCTTACACTGGAATTAACCTTTATCCCAACAACATCTACATTAGTCGATACTACTCCAGCATGACGTCATCTCACCCGGGGATTAAGTTATACTGACCACAGGAATGTTTTTACTACACTTCTGTGTGTCCACTCTTTACGTGGACGTTCAGTTCCTGACGATTCCTGGAGGTCGTTGTGGACCTCGATTCTTCTTCTGTACCTTGTCCGAGGGGGTCTCCCTCACACCGGGACGACTGTGGAATTAAAACCTGAGGATCCAAGGTCTCGACACTCTTTTATAGAAAGACAACAAAATTCGGTTGGTCAAACATCTTGAAACAATCTCGTCGGGATCCTTTGCTTACGTCGATTCGTTCTTGTATTTTTCTACGAGTCGTAGTAATCTTCGACCCCTTTATTGTTTAATTTTTGTGTCACACCCTGAAGAGACCACCAGGTCATCAATTCTTAGACAGACGGTTACGTCCCCTGTGTCCAAACCAGGGCCCAGGTCCTTGATTCGATGATGTACGGCTCCTCGTCGATTCGGGCACACGTTGAGGACCTCGGGCGTACGGGCTCTCGGACACGCGACGTCCTCTTCGGGCGAGTAGCGTTAATCTCTCATCGGGGACGAGCGACGTTGGTCTCTTTCGGACTCGTGTTGTTACTTCCAGGTCGTGTCGGTCTTTATTCATTTACGTGTTGTCAAATTTTTGGTACTGCATTATAGTGAAGCGTAGGTGATCCTACCGACATTAATTGACTTTGTTGTCTGTTTATCTTTTGTGACCACACCTGCACCCTCCCGAAGAGTCCATCGTGATCACCACTTTCTTGGACGGACCGTTACGGTTTCGTCCTCTGCATTCTCTGAGTCCAAGCTAGGAACCCAACCCTTTAGGGGAAATCCTCCTTTACCGTTGGGTGAGGTCATAAGAACGGACCTTTTAGGGGACCTGTCTCCTCGGACCACCCGATGTCAGATACCCCAACACTTCTCAGGCTGTGCTGACTTCGTTGAGTTTGACCTCGGGAATATGGAACCGACTACACTTATATTTTACCCTTGTCGGTGAAACCTTTTGTAAACAGGTAAGGAAATTTTCAATCTGTTTTTAGACGGTATGTTGGATCCTTAAGGTGAGGATCCATTGACGGGTTCTCTTTACTTTGACATACTGGTTTGTTTCTGAATGAGTGTTTACAAGTATCGTTGGAATAAATATTATCGGTCTTTTCACTTTTGTTACGTTTATAGATAGTTAGCTTTTTGTTTTTTACCAGATAGGTATGTTACCTTATAATAAGTCGTCATTTTTCTTTATGACGAAATAAGACATATCAATTTGGAGTTTTTTTAGTATGATTTACTTTGGATGGTGTACGTTTTCTGATGTATGATATACTTTACAGGTCTTTTCCGGCTAGTTGTCTCGACCTTTCGTCTAATCATCAAAGAACCCCGAACCCCCCTCCCTCTGTTACCTGTCCCTAATTGATGTTTTCCCCCGAAGGGAGTATCGAGTCAGCCATTTCTTAGACGGACTTTACGTCCTCTGGACCCAATTTAAGAACCTAACCCTTCTAGGGGACCTCTTTCTTTACCGTTGGTGAGGTCATAAGAACGGACCTCTTAGGGTACCTGTCTCCTCGTACCGTCCGACGTCAAGTACCCCAGCTTTCTCAGTCTGTGCTGATGTTTTCTCGGATTCCCTGAAAAGACCCAACGACCCCTTACAAGATTTCAACTTAACACCCCGATCGACACGTTGACATTTAAATGATTTTTAGTAATGTAACATACGAATTAACATGTCCACTTCTAGTACCATACTTTTGGAGTTATTTTTACGAATTTTTGTCTTTACGAGATTAGTTTGTGAGGTCAGTTTCCGTCTCTAACAGTTTGACCTATATTTTCGTCTTAGATCGATATCGGACAGATGTTCTCTTCGTGAAATAAAGAAAAAAGAAAAACCGGTACCGTACACCCTAGAGTCTAAGGACTGGCCCTTAACTAGGACGTACGGGACGTAACCTTCGAACCTCAGAATTGGTGACCTGGCGGTCCCTTCAGGGTTCTCTTCGTGAATTTAAGGTTCTGTGTCTATCCGACTTTCATTTTCTTATCTTTTTCTATTAATGCGCTTGCCATTCGTGTTGTCTCGACTTTAACGACATAATAATAGTCGGTCTCTTTCGTATGGTCCTTGTAATGACCTCTGTTTCTGTTGTAAAGGATTGCTATTTCCCCAGTTGCGACGCTACTATGTTGGTAGTGTTTATGCATACTAAGTTTGTTTTCTTGAAGTTTTGTCTACTTCGTTTTGACTGTCTTGTCTTTCCCTTTTATCCGGTTTATGTTAATATTAGCCTCTAAAGATATCAGGAGAGAATCATTGACTATCTGCTCATCTGTCTTTTTAGTCATTCCTGTATCCTGATCAAGGACCGTATTTTCTCCACGGACCATTTGTGGATAATTGATCTACTTAAAAGTGATTCAGTCCAAAACTTTCTAAGGGTTTCAAACTAGTTGAGTCTACTTCGTCTTGTATCGGGCGATAAGCTGTGGTGACCGACTCGTGTCTGATGTGTGTGGTCCGGAGGCGAGTCTGAACCGTGTCTGTAAAGCGGTGGCGACTGTTGTGACGACAGACGATCCATCTTTATTTTTGATCCAAAGACTTCAATTGTGGACTCCCATTTGGGACCATTCCCCTCCCGTCGTCCTGTGAGTCTGACTTTTTCCGTCAACCGAAAAGGGTAAACCATTCCGCATCCACCATTGTCTACAGTTAAATCTAGCGATTTTGAGATTTGCCTTACCTGAAGAAAGAACAAATGACAGTTCAGAACACACACACACACTTTGGTGTTTCAATACAACAAACATATACTTTCGATAGAATTTTCCCAAACAAGACTCTTCTTAGACTGATACCACCTGACAACGTCTATGGTTACGGGGGATTCCGGTCGTCCGTATGAGGGAACGTTCTCCGGGCCACCGAAGCCGGGAGTGGAAGAACGACGACGACGACGATTCAGCGAAGTTAGTACAGGTTGAGACACGCTGGGGTATCTGCCGTCGGGTGGTCCGAGGGGACAGGGACCCTAAGAGGTCCGTTCTTGTGACCTCACCCAACGGTGACGGAAGAGGTTACGCACTTTCACTTCAGCGAGTCAGCACAGACTGAGAATCGCTGGGGTACCTGACGTCGGATGGTACGAGGAGGCAGGTACCCTAAACGGTCCGTTCTCATGACCTCACCCCACGGTAACGGAAGAGGGGAGTGGAAGAATCTCGGACCGTTACTGTCACGACACTTCTACGGGTCGTGTAAGTAACCTCCTCCCCCCGACTTGGACGTGGTCGGATACCCACTCTGGTGAAACTGGAAGGGCGGGTGGACTGGACGTCGGTTTACGTCTGTGTCGTGCCTCAGGTCCACTTTGGTGTCTGCTGGACGGGTCATTCGGGTATCTTAGTCCTCCTTTTCTGTCAACAACAAAAAAAATTCGGTAATTCTAAACCCCACCAAAAGAGTTAATCGTTTCCGATTGTCCTGGACAGTGTTCATATTGACTCGGTTGCCAAGTCTGAGTCACACGCAGGGTGACATACTAAGGGAAAGTATTCACAGTTGTTGTCCCGCTCTTGACTTCCACCCCGAGGACTCTACGTCTCCCACCACCCAATGTGTCCACACTCGGAAACCTAGTCCACTTACACGGACACAGGTGAGAAAACCCCCTAAGAACCGTCTCTCCTTGGTAGTCTCGAGGACACCCGTAGGTGGGACAGCCGTAGGGAGAGACTGTCGGTCTTACACGGTGCACGGCACGCTCCACGGCTCCTACGGGACCTCTTGTTTCGACTGTGACAGGGACGGGGTCCCCGTGAATGTCAAGTGACCACCTCTTATTTTCCGTCACGTTTATTTGTCGCCGATTTTCTTCTACTTAGGTAGTACTTTCCAGTATAGTTTTATTTTCGGGTTGACGACGACGACGACGATTCAGCGAAGTCAGCACAGGCTAAGACACGCTGGGGTATCTGCCGTCGGGTGGTCCGAGGTACCAGGGACCCTAAGAGGTCCGTTCTTATGACCTCACCCAATCGGTGTTAGTCTCCGTTGTTCCCGACGTTTTGATTTAGGGACATCGCACAGAGGGTGTATGGTGTATCGTTACAATTGAAGATGAAACGAAGACGAAAAAAGATAAAGTTCACTCGAGGGACCAAAAGGGAAAGTTTGTACACTGAATTGCAGACAGATGAGAATCGTCATCTAGTATTCGACTTATACGGTGCGGATTGGTGTCGAAGTTCTCATAAACAGGTAAAGCATCAAGAATAAGATGTTTCTTATACCGTGCAACGAGTAAAACGAGTGTGATTGTCTTTTGACGAAGATAAAGATACAAAATGTAGTGTCTGTAAAAATTATAAAATATAGTGAATGCACCGTGTGTCATAAATCTGTGTTTGACCGAGTTAAACCCAGTTTGTCGAGGACTCGAGAATGTTGATTTACTGTCACTATATTCGTTCCCGGAGCCAATGATGGACCTCTTGGCTACAGAACTTAAACTTTCAATCTTCCCTACCGTCGAGTACATGTCAAAAAGGAGATCAGTGTAAGGGTCCGGATCCTGTGACACAGTAGAAACTTACGGTTGACTTTCACTGAACTAATCCATTCATCTTTTTTCAATTAAGTAATTTATTTTAAAAATTTTATTACGTCTTGCATGAATTCATATTCCTAAATTGTTTATCCAGTTGTAATCTTTATATGTTCAGAGTGATGTATACTACATGATAAGGTTTTTAGACACTATTGTCCTTTTTTTCGGTACGTGACGAAACCATAAAATTTTTTTTTTTTTTTTTTTTTCTATTCTCTGTTTTTAAATAACATCTCATGACCAACCGGAAAAGACGTAGATAAAGGTACCGTTGTCTACCACCTGTTTATCTCAAACATTTACGGAACCTTAGTCCTCCACAGAGTCTCGGGAGTGGAACAAAACTCGGTCGACTACAGATAAAGGTATCTTTGGTCTTACCTTTGCTCCCGTCGTCAGTACTCAGTCGGACGACCCACCAAGCAGGGGCGGTTCCATACTCTCGTACCCTCTGCACAATGTCCTCAATTGCTTAAATCTTGGTCTTTTTTCGTTTTTAGAATTAACCCTTTGTGACCAAAGAAATAACTGAACCAATTCATTACCTTTCCGGGACGTTCATTGTGTCTGTATTTTGTCTGCAAAGAAACGATTAATCCATCGTCCCTGAATTTGAGGGTAAACGTGGCCCGGTTCGTTCGCTTAGTCTCCCACTGGGTAGTCTCCACTAAGTGGCTCTCGTCGACCAAGAGACCTGCACCTGAGACTTCGTCGAAGTCCACCCAGTTGGTAGAGTATCCAACACGTATTTCCACCGGTCTGTCTTTCCCGAAGGGAACATCGAGTCAACCATTTCTTAGACTGATGTTACGTCCTCTGGGTCCAAGTTAAGGACCTAACCTTTCTAGGGGACCTCTTCCTTTACCGTTGGGTGAGGTCATAAGAACGGACCTCTTAGGGTACCTGTCTCCTCGGACCGTCCGATGTTAGGTACCCCAGCGTTCTCGACCTGTGCTGAATCGCTGATTTGGTGGTGGTGATCTCTCTTTCCTCAAGTACCGGGTTCGTGAGTTCTGCAGAAAGAGACACCTTGTGTTCCAGTGAGCTTCCTGCAGACCAGTTTTTGACTGACCAAGATCTCGAGCGGTGAAAGAGCAAGGTCGGTCTAGTACCATTCCCGGAGGGTGTCTTTTAGTTCAAGGGGATTATGTACCATATAGGATGTGGGGATTCCGACACACGGGGTAACAACAATTTACGTAGTGGTGGGAAGACCGATAGATCCCAATTCCAAGGGTCGGAAGTCAAGGATTACTGTATGGTTGAGGACAGTCAAGGTGGAGGTCCTCGCGGGGGATTGGGGGCTTTTGTAGCAGAGGGTCGGTAGTCGGTTCAAGTCGTGGTGAGGGGAACGTCGTAGCGTATCGTCTCCTCCCGCCCGCGTGTCCGAGAGTGAGGTCGGACCGAAATGAGAAAAAGAATATAAAGCAAACCACCCTTACTAGAGGTGGCAACAGGAGGTCCAGCAAATAGGTAAGAAGACGGGGTCCCTAAGGCGATGACTAAGGGAGATCACATAATAAGTAGAGACAGACAGACAAGAAATCAAGGACATCCAGAAGCCGTTTGTAAAGAACGTAGAGAAGGTAACGAAAGGACTCTAGGACCTACTGACAGTGTAATCATCCAACTATAATCTAAGATAGTAAGATAGTAATCTAAAATAGTTATCTTAGTAAGACTTAAGACAAAGACCTTCCACCGGATAAAGGTGAAGTAAATCAACGAAAAGTCCCCAAAATAGAACAGGGAAGTAGACCCTGTATCGAAAGACGAAAAAGTAGGACTAATTGAAGGATATTACACTATAAAAAAGATCGACGACACCCTCACACCAAGACGAACGAAAAAGACAGACGGGAGACTACCTCCTCCGATTCTCCGAACTCGTTCGACTACCCTCCCTGACCGTCACCCTTTTTGACGAGACCACCCGTCCCGGAACGAGTCACTTCGAAATTAGGTTAGTAGACGACTACCCATCCCAACACGAGGGAGGGTCAATCAACAGACCGGACTCCACTGGGTCGGGACCCCGGATGTCCGAGATACCATCCCAATTACCACTGGAGGTTCTCTCGAGTGTGGTTCCCCTTGGAAGGTCCTGACGACGACGGTCACAGGGGTAGGGACACCACTCGGGGGACGGCTGGGTGCGGATACGTCCTCTGGGAGGTTGTGGTCCTCCATCAAGACCAAGACAGAGGACACCCCCAACCCTTAGGGGTCCCTTAGACAGGGACTTCCGGTCGTCCTAAACGAATATCCTGAAAGAGTCCTGATCCCCTTTGTCTTTGAGGTCAGAACCTCCAGTGTTTGTTCTAGGACACGTATGGTTCTGGGTCTCCTTTCCTCGTCACTGGGGTGTCCTCTCACTTTCACTTTCGGCGAGTCAGCACAGGTTGAGAACCTCTAGGGCACCTGTCATGTCAGGTACCTTAAGAGGTCCGGTCTTGTGACCTCTCCAATCGGTAAGGGAGGAGGTCCCCTAGAAGGGTTGGGTCCCTAGCTCCGGTCCAGAGGGTGTAACGTCCACCTAAGAAACGTCAGACTCGGTGGTCCATTCAGATGAGTCTACTATGATCCAAAATTCATTAAGATTCGAAAGACCTAGAGGACAATTAAACTTGCGTGTGGTCTAGTTGGAAGGATATCGTGTCGAGACAAGTGTGGGAAGGGTCCGACTGTTTATTTTTAAAGTCAAGACAAGTCAGCGAGTCAACACAAGCTGAGAAACACTAGGGTACCTGACGTCGTGTGGTCCGGAGGGACAGGTAGTGGTTGAGGGCCTCAAATGAGTTTGAGTACAGGTAACTCAGTCACTACGGTAGGTTGATAGAGTAGGAGCCAGCAGGGGAAGAGGAGGACGGGGGTTAGGGAGGGTCGTAGTCTGAGAAAAGGTTACTCAGTTGAGAAGAGTACTCCACCGGTTTTATGACCTCAAAGTCGAAATCGTAGTAAGGAAGGTTTCTTTAGGGTCCCAACTAGAGGAAGTCTTACCTGACCAACATAGAGGAACGTCAGGTTCCCTGAGAGTTCTCAGAAGAGGTTGTGGTGTCAAGTTTTCGTAGTTAAGAAGCCGTGAGTCGCGAGAAGTGTCAGGTTGAGAGTGTAGATATGTACTGGTGTCCTTTTTGGTATCGGAACTGATCTGCCTGGAAACAACCGTTTCATTACAGAGACGAAAACTTATATGATAGATCCAACCAGCATTGAAAAGAAGGTTCCTCATGCGCAGAAAATTAAAGTACCGACGTCAGTGGTCGACGTCACTAAAACCTCGGGGGGTTTTATTTCAGACTGTGACAAAGGTGACAAAGGGGTAGATAAAGGGTACTTCACTACCCTGACCTACGGTACTAGAATCAAGAGATTTACAACTCGAAATTCGGTTGAAAAAGTGAGAGGAGAAAGTGAAAGCAGTTCTCCGAAAAATCAAGGAGAAGTGAAAAACGGTATTCCCACCACAGTAGACGTATAGACTCCAATAACTATAAAGAGGGCCGTCAGAACTAAGGCCGAACACAAAGAAGGTCAGGTCGCAAAGAGTACTACATGAGACGTATATTCAATTTATTCGTCCCACTGTTATATGTCGGAACTGCATGAGGAAAAGGATAAACCTTGGTCAGACAACAAGGTACAGGTCAAGATTGTCAACGACGGACTGGACGTATGTCCAAAGAGTTCTCCGTCCAGCCCACCAGACCATAAGGGTAGAGAAAGTCTTAAAAGGTGTCAAATAACACTAGGTGTGTCAGTTTCCGAAACCGTATCAGTTATTTCGTCTTTATCTACAAAAAGACCTTGAGAACGAAAAAGGTACTAGGTCACCTACAACCGTTAAACTAGAGACCAAGGAGGCGGAAAAGATTTTGGTCGAACCTGTAGTCCCTCAAGTGCCAAGTGCATAACGATTTCGGACCGAACCTCTTAAAACTCGTAATGAAATGATCGTACACTCTACTCACGTTAACACGCCATCAAACTCGTAAGAAACCGTAACGGAAAGAAACCTTGACCTTACTTTTGACTGCAAAAGGTCAGGACACCGGTGACGACTCAAAAGGTTTAAACGACCGTATAACTCACACCGTGAAAGTGTCGTAGTAGAAAGTCCTAAACTTTGTCGAGTTGACCTTAAGGTAGTGGAGGTGATCGAAACAAGTATCACTACGAAAGATTCCGGGTAAACTGAAGTGTAAGGTTCTACACACCGAGATCCACTCACTAGTGGAGTAGTACTAATAGACCCAACACTTCTAGAAAAAACATGTCAAGAAGAGACATAAGAACGGTGGAGAAGAATTATAGAAGACGAAGACAATCCAGGTCTGGTAAAGACAGGAAATAGCTCGGGTAGAAACGTACTTTACAAGGGAACCATAGAGATTAAAAGAACTTCTCTAGAGATCAGAAAGGGTAAGACCAGAAAAGGAGATAAAGAAACGTAACTAGTGACTCCTTCCGAAAGAATAGAGAAGAACGATAAGAAACCTTGAGACGTAAGTCTATGAACATAACTACGAAATCCTTCATGCCAATTTTTTCTTTTTCGGAGTGAAAGGAGTACAGTGTAGTCAGTGTACCCTACCAGAGACCCAAACCCAAATGTCGTAATCTAGGGGGAGGGCGGGGGTGGACCGGTCGAAGTGAGTGAGTCCTCGTGTGTTCGTACACGGTACCTGGTCCACCTTACCCATCCCCCTTTTAATTTACTATTTTGTTTTGATTAAGGTCAGGGATCCTGTTCTACTTTTGAGAAGACTAGATGTAATACTTCAGTCTTATTTAAAATTATTGGTTTGTGTATTTTTAACATTTGGGTACCAAGAGTTTCACACCAGACCCCTGGGAAGTTTTCGGAGTTCTAGGAAAGTCCTCCAAATATTTCAGATATGATACAAGTATTATCTTACAAAAATATATAGTCTATTTGATATGAATATATAATAGTAAATATTTTATATTTTATCATGTACAGATAAAATTATCATTATGACAAACGACAAAAGTGAGAGTAAGAAAATACTATGTCTCTCCAAAAGACCTCCGATGTACTGTATACTACTATAATGAGACTGTCATTTTACATACAAACAAACTCATAAGAACACAAAAGATCTTTAAAGATTCCAAACCCCTTATCTATGCACGTAAAAAGTATTGAAACAAAGATCATGAAAATGACACGAAAATGATCGATAGAAACCAATATAAATGATATTGACTATATTGAAGTAATAATGGGTTATTTAGAAATAAAACTTTAATACTACAGAAAGGACGAGGATACGTCCTTGTCTGATCTTCGTAAATGACAAAATACAACGCTACACAAAACACGCACGCACGAGTCCGTGAAGTCCGTACAGACTGAAAAACCCTGGGGGTACCTGACATCGCGTGATCCGACGAGAGAGGTACCCTAAGAGGTCCGTTCCCATGACCTCACCCAGCGGTACGGGAGGAAGTCCCCTAGAAGGGTTGGGTCCCCAGCTTGGACGTAGAGGACGTAACCGTCCGCCTGAGAAATGGTCACTCGACGGTCACTTTAGGATACAACGTTGTCATAAGAATATTTAAAAGTTTTCTAAAAGATTAAAATTTTAAAGGGAGATTTTGAATAAAGTTTTAAATTGTAAATAAAATTGTCTTTTAGACAAATATTTTAGAAAAACGATGTGAAAATTCCTACCTAGTAACCGAATTTTTTCCTTCTAGTCCCCTGAGTTAAAGAGTTGGGTGTCGACGTGGTAAATATACTTTTTTACGATTTTTTTTTACTTTGACTGAATAGTTTCTGAAGAGACTGAGTACCTTCCTTCCTTTGATAAGGTCTCTTCAACCGTTTTGACGTTTATTTTTTGTCTTAATACTACCTTCGATAGAAAGAAAGTCAAAATTTCTACAGTCATTAAATGGAATAACCCAGAATGTACTGTCTTCTGGAAACATATCATAATACTTCGATCACTTCCACTCCAGATTAAAACTCTGGTTAGCAAATCTCAGATTACTTTTTCTTAAATTTATAAAATTTGTGTCCATACTAACTCAAGAAATTTTCACTTTTTAGTTTTTATACAACCTTGAAAGGTCTGATCTTTAAATTTTCGCTGACTTCAACATAATACTCGTTTATCCTTAACGGACATAATAAAAAAAAGACATTTAGATTTTAATAGAGATGAGGGTTTATTTTAATAAATTTTTTATTTCTGTGACTTCTAGAATTTCCCATTCAATAATGTACTGAAACCAGGTTCTTTTTTATGTGTTATCGGAACATCTCGATTATGATGACTTACAGACGACCTACCTTTCAATGGTTTTGTTTAATATCGTGTGATGAAAGGTTACTCAAACTCGTTTGAGGTCCTCAACCACTACCTATCCTTTCGGACCGTACGACATCAGGTACCCCAGCATTTCTCAACCTGCACTGACTAGCTGACTTGACTTGACTCGAAAGGTTACTTTGCCATCGAACAGTTTAATTTCTAAATCGACGTTTGTACTTACGACCCAATTATAGAGTAGACGTCTCCATACGAACCTGAACGATTCACCGAACATAAGTAGGTCATAGTTGTCATTGATCAGAAATTTCTAGAAAATACATCTACGAACCGTCGTTTTGTGTTCACCATGTCCAACTTCATGGTGTGACTTACGGAAATAACTAAAAATACCAAATAGGACCATAAACTCGAGTGTCATATTTTGGTTGTCCTCCCATTTTGGTGTTCACGGTGTCGTAGTTAGTCCCGCAGCGATTGGTCGAGATCATCGTCAGTGACGTAAGAGGTACTAGTGGTGTCTATCTGTCTGTCTGAATACCTACTTATTATCTTTTTACTATCCCTCTATCTATCTATTTTCTTTCTACTGTCTCAAAGTAGATTCTTCAGGAGTTACTTCGTCGTCCTTAATTAAGCTAATTTTAGAACTAAAAGTACTGGGTAAAAAAAAAATTGTAAGACACATTGTTTTCCTACGTGCACTAGTAATAGAACTCCTTTTCGTAAACACTTCAATGAACTCAACGTTCGACTTGATGGTGAAACAATTTTCTTGTAGTGAAAATGAGTTTTCTTACTGTCTTCTTAATACAATAAGTCTGAACCCATAGACCATCTGTGAAAGGGGTTTTAATTACTCCACTCGGACAGTGGAGTTCCTCTTGTTACCTACCATAAGTCAAGTCAAGTCAAGTCAAGTCAGTGAGTCAGCACAGGCTGAGAAACGTTGGGGTACTTAGCGTCGTGCGGTCCGGAGGGACAGGTAGTGGTAGAGGGTCTCAAGTGAGTCTGAGTGCAGGTAGCTCAGCCACTACGGTAGGTCGGTAGAGTAGGAGTCAGCAGGGAAAGAGGAGGACGGGGGTTAGGGAGGGTCGTAGTCTGAGAAAAGGTTACCCAGTTGAGAAGCGTACTCCACCGGTTTCATGACCTCAAAGTCGAAATCGACTTTGAAGGAAAGAAGGTTCCTTTAGGGTCCCAACTAGAGGAAGTCTTACCTGACCAACCTAGAGGAACGTCAGGTTCCCTGAGAGTTCTCAGAAGAGGTTGTGGTGTCAAGTTTTCGTAGTTAAGAAGCCGTGAGTCGCGAGAAGTGTCAGGTTGAGAGTGTAGATATGTACTGGTGTCCTTTTTGGTATCGGAACTGATCTGCCTGGAATCAGCCGTTTCATTACAGAGACGAAAACTTATACGATAGATCCAACCAGCATTGAAAAGAAGGTTCCTCATTCGCAGAAAATTAAAGTACCGACGTCAGTGGTCGATGTCACTAAAACCTCGGGTTTTTTTATTTCAGACTGTGACAAAGGTGACAAAGGGGTAGATAAAGAGTACTTCACCACCCTGGCCTACGATACTAGAAACAAAAGACTTACAATTCGAAATTCTGTTGAAAAGGTGAGAGGAGAAAGTAAAAGTAGTTCTCCGAAAAATCAAGGAGAAGTGAAAGACGGTATTCCCACCACAGTAGACGTATAGACTCCAATAACTATAAAGAGGGCCGTTAGAACTAAGGTCGAACACAAAGAAGGTCAGGTCACAAAGAGTACTACATGAGACGTATCCTCAATTTATTCGTCCCACTGTTATATGTCGGAACTGCATGAGGAAAAGGATACACCTTGGTCAGACAACAAGGTACAGGTCAAGATTGACAACGACGGACTGGACGTATGTCTAAAGAGTTCTCCGTCCAGCCCACCTGACCATAAGGGAAGAGAAAGTCTTAAAAGGTGTCAAATAACACTAGGTGTGTCAGTTTCCGAAACCGTATCAGTTATTTCGTCTTTATCTACAAAAAGACCTTGAGAGAACGAAAAAGGTACTAGGTCGCCTACAACCGTTAAACTAGAGACCAAGGAGGCGGAAAAGATTTGGGTCGAACCTGTAGTCCCTCAAGTGCCAAGTGCATAACGATTTCGGACCGAACCTCTTAAAACTCGTAATGAAATGATCGTACACTCTACTCACGTTAACACGCCATCAAACTCGTAAGAAACCGTAACGGAAAGAAACCTTGACCTTACTTTTGACTGCAAAAGATCAGGACACCGGTGACGACTCAAAAGGTTTAAACGACCGTATAACTCACACCGTGAAAGTGTCGTAGTAGAAAGTCCTAAACTTTGTCGAGTTGACCTTAAGGTAGTGGAGGTGATCGAAACAAGTATCACTACGAAAGATTCCGGGTAAACTGAAGTGTAAGGTTCTACAGACCGAGATCTAATCACTAGTGGAGTAGTACTAATAGACCCAGCACTTCTAGAAAAAACATGTCAAGAAGAGACATAAGAACGGTGGAGAAGAATTATAGAAGACGAAGACAATCCAGGTCTGGTAAAGACAGGAAATAGCTCGAGTAGAAACGTACTTTACAAGGGAACCATAGAGATTAAAAGAACTTCTCTAGGGATCAGAAAGGGTAAGACAACATTTTTTGCTTGAGAGTTCTCTTTTGTCCTTAATTTTTTTTTGAATATGGACGATGACATTCGAACAATCGAAGGGGTTTGGATTTCTAAAAGACTACTGTAGTCACCACTATAATTGATTATGTTAAGCCTCCCTACAAAATATTATTTTATGTCGTTACTAGTCTTCTTGACGTTTTACGTTTTGGTAATAAAGGGGTTAATAGTTAAGTACTTTTATGCTTTGGTCCGTAGTCATTTTCTTGTTGACTTTCACGTTCTCCGTGAATATTTCAAAAACATTTCATTCTTGAAGCCCTTTAGGTGAGAAGTTTTTTCGTTCTTGTGACCGTTTTTGACAGTTTTAGTTAAAGAAGTCTTGAGACTTTTAGTTTCCGAGCGCTCACAAATAAGTTCCTTTTTTTTTTTGGACTGAGAAATATTCTTGTCGTTTGCCCCTGAAGGGATCACCAGGTCACCAATTATTAGGTGGAACGTTCCGTCCTCTGAACCCAAACCAACCAGGGGCCAGCCCCTTGATTCTAGGGTATACGACACGTCGTTGATTCGGGTGCACGGTGTTGGTCTCGTAGGTACGAAACGTTCCTTTCTAAGACGTGCTGGATTGCTTCGACGATACACAACGTTGATTCTGGACTGTGTCGGGGTCGGTTTATTTATTTATTTATTATTCGTCGTCTACAACACCGTAAATTTGAACTGGAGAAGGAGAGTAAGGGTGAGGTTGAGAGACTTTTGGTGGTCGAGAAGTTAGTTCCGCTTTTGGTTGTAGGTGCGTCAGTGACCTCGTTCGTCTGTCCAAGACTCGAGGGTTTTTGGAGCGAGAGTCTCCTGACAGTAATAAACTGGACAGACCGTTAAAGGACCTTTGGGAGGACTGCCTTGAATAGGAAAAAATTGGGTTCTCAAGTGTACCCCGGTTGTCGTAACAGGAGTGTCCGAGACGACTTTTGTGTAAGAACTCATGTCACCCACTTCTTTAGTGTTCTTTTTCATTTTTTATAAAACTCTACTTACTTTTACTTTTGTGTTGGAAGGTTTTAAATACTCTACGTCTTTTTGTCATGAGACTCCGTTTAAATATCGAGAGATGTAATCTACATAAATTACGGATCTAATTTTTTCTTTTTAGAGTTTGCTTGTTCGATTGAAAAATGGAATTCTTTGGTCTTTTTCTTCTCGTCTTCCCTTCTGCATTCCTTCTAACCTCGTCTCTCTCTCTTATCTTTTTGTTCTCTCTTTTTTGTTTTCACCAAAGAACATCTCTAGTTGTTTTGACTGTTTGGAAATCGATCTGACTGGCATGTCAGTCGAACCCGGTGGTAGTATTCGACGGTGTCCGACTCACCGAATTGGTTGTCTTTAAGTAAAGAGTATCAAGACCTCCGATTCTTCGGGCTCTACTTCCACGTCCGGCTAAGTGAAGACTACTTCCGAGACGAGAGCCGAACGTCTGTCGACGAAAGAGAGACACAGGAGTGTACCGCCACTCTCTCTCTGTCTCTTTCACGAGACTTCATGAAGAAATAGTCCTGTGATTAAGATGGTCTAGTCCCAGGGTGGGAATACTAAGGTGAACTGGAATTGATGGAGGAAAGTCCGGGATAACAGTTTATCCCGGTGTGACTCCCAAACCCGAAGGTGTTTACTTAAACTCCTCTGTGTTAAGTCAGGTATCGTGACTGGTTCTTTTTCTCTAGTCTGAGTCTAATCATTTTAGTCCTTACTCTCCACCTTACGATGACTGACTGGAATGTCTTTAACTTTCCTGGTAATCCTTTGTGATACTTGTTCGTATGTGGTTGTTTAACTACAGAATCTACTTTACCTTTTTAAGGATCTTCCTGTGTTTAATATCTTTGACCGAGATCTTATTTATTTTTATACTTATCTGTACATGATTCATTTTTTCTAGTTTAATCATTATTATTTTTGAAGGGTGTCTCTTTTCGGGTCCAAGTCTTACGTCGTAACCATTTAAGATGGTTTGTTATTGTATTTGAGACGTGTTTGAGAAGGTTTGTTTCTTCTCCTCCCTTGTGAAAGGTTGAGTATATACTCCGGTCATAATGGGACTATAGTTTTGATGTGCTCCTATCGTGTTCTCTCCAGTTTGATATCTGATTTTAGACAATACTTATATGTATGTATTAAGGAGTTGTTGTATGATCGTTTAGTTTAGGTCGTGTATACTTTCCATAATATTTAGGACTTCTTCGTCCTAAATAAAGTCTTCATTTGGTCAGTTACAGTATATGGTCAGTTGTATTACGTTCTTTTGAGGGAGTGTACCAGTAGAATTGACTACATCTTTTCCGTAAACTGTTTTAAGTTGTGAATTTCAACCTTTTCCACCCTCGAAATAGTTGGACTACTACTCATAGATACTTCTTGGGTATCGATCTGAGTATGACTTGTCACTTTCTGTCTTTTGTAAGGGGGATTCTACTCTTTTTCCGTTTCCCAGGTGAGAGTGGTGAAGATAAGTTGTGACATGATCTTTAAAATCTCTCCCGTTAATCCGTTCTTCTTCTATATTTTCTGTAAATCTGATCTCTCTTCTACACTTTAAGAAAGATAAGTGTCTACTGTGCCACAACATTTGTCTTCTCGGATTCCTTAAGTAGTCTTTCGTTTTGTTTTTGGTTTGGAAAATCTCGATTATTTACTCACGTCATTCACACGTCCCGTGTCCCAACTTTATGATTTTAGTCAACACAAAGATATTTGATCGTTACTTGTCGGTATTTCATTCTGTTTTACGTTTTATCTACTTGTCTAAAATTAATTGTCTTATTTTTTTCTACTGAACTATACCAAGAGCTAAGGTGTAACGCTGAGTGGAAATTATTTACTAGTGAACAGATCAAGATTTCATCATAGTTTCTTTTCATAAAGATAGGGTTGGGAAAGTTGATATATTTACATACTCCGACCTAAAAGAAGTATAGGAAACTAGTTTTGTTGTATAACGGGGTCTCCACCTAAACTCTTGGATTAATAAAAGAATAGGTCTGTAATTTCTCTAAGTATTTTTATTTTATGTTACGATGAGAAGAAAAAAAAAAATTGAAAAATGAAGTTTAACATCATATCGGTTAATTGTTACAACACTATCTAAGTCCAAAGTCGTCTCAAAATAAAACAAAAAATTTAACAATGGAGGACCGACACGGTACACAGTACACCCTAGAATCAAGGGGTTGATCCCTAGGTTGGTCGTGGGAGATGTAACCTCCGTGTCTCAGAATTAATGACTTGTCGGTGTCTTAAAGGTTTTGTGTTACGATGGGAAGAATTGTCAATAAACGAAAACTATTATTAAGAAACGATGTAACTGTACATTACCCAAATAATAACAGTAAAATTTTAATCATTTAGAATAGTCAAAATTCAAGATTAAATCGTTTGTAGGTATCCGTTTTATGTGTATTTTCAAAAAACGTTATAAGTTACCAAAGTTCTTATATTTTTACAGGATTCTCGTTTTGAAACTCTTATCAATGAAGTTTGGATGTATTTGTACATAAAAAGGGAATATACATATTTTATTAATTATTAATTTAAAATTTACTTTTCCCTTGATAGACCATTAGGTCCCCAATCCTGAGACACGGTTACGTCCCCAACACCCAAGTTAGAGCCGACTCCCTTGATTCTAGGGTATTCGACGTATTCGTATCGGTTTTCTTTTTTTTTTTTGTCTTTTCTTTCTTTTTTATTTAATAATCTTCTTTTAGATCCTTTGATGTATATTTTAAATCCCAATTACCTTTGGAATTAGTCCTATCTTTTGGGTCTCCCATAGTATATTTTTCGATTCTATAAATCGACTTTTTTAAACCCCCTCCCCGAAGGGACCACCATGTCACCTATTCTTAGGTGGACGGTTACGTCCCCTGTGTCCAAACTTGGGACCGACCCCTTCTAAGGTGTTCGGTACGTCGTTGATTCGGGTACTTGGTGTTCATGACTTCGGGAACGTGACTCCCGGACACGGGGCGTGGTTCTCTTCGGAGACGTTGTTCTCTTCGAAGACGTTGTTTTGTGACGTTGATCCCTTTCGGACGTGTGTCGTTACTTCCGGGTCGTGTTGATTTTTATCATTTGAGTTAGTAATTTTCCCAAAAAAAAAATTCTAAATACTGTTTTCTTCAATATTTTTATACAGTTTTCCATTTTCTATGTAAAAATTTATAAACGTTGAATCCACTTCTTCCTAGTTATAGATATTATATGTCTCTTAGGTATACCCGACTGCACCTTTCTGTTTACGTTAAAATTTTTATCTCTTTCCTGTCTTTACCTTTTTATGTCGTATCGTTTAGGTTTATAGGTGAGACTATTTGTATTTCTGTGAGTTTGAGTGATGAGTACCCCTACGTTTTAATTTTATTACTCTATCGATCGTGGAATGGCCTCTTCCGTTGCCGTTGGGTGAGGTCATGAGAACGGACCTTTTAGGGTACCTACCTCCTGGACCATCCGACGTCAGGTACCCCAACTTTTCAGCCTGTGCTGACTCGCTGAAGTGAAAGTGAAAAGTGAAAGTACGTAACCTCTTCCTTTACCGTTGGGTGAGGTCACAAGAACGGACCTCTTAGGGTCCCTGTCTCCTCGGACCACCCGACGGCAGATACCCCAGAGTGTCTCAACCTGTGCTGACTTCGCTGAATCGTCATCGTCGTCGTCGTGGAATGGTGGTAATAGGAAATTCACAATCAGGGAGTCAAAGGTCGAAAAACCCTCGGACACCTGACATCAGACGGTCCGAGGAGACAAGTACCTCAAGAGGTCCGTTTTATGACCTCCCTCATCGGTAAGGGAAGAGGTCCCCTTAAAAGGGTTGGGTCCCTGACTTGGACCCAGAGGACGTAACGTCCGTCTAAGAAATGGTAGATTCGGTGGTACCTTCGGTGGTAATTTAATCGTTTTTATGTTTCTTTTCTCAGTACTGTGGATGGTGACCTCCCTCTACCTTCCTTTCGGAGGAGAGGACGAGACGATCGCTTTAGACTTAACAATGTTGGAAACATTTTTCGAAGGGACCACCGAGTCTGTCATTTCTCAGACAGACGTCACGCCCTCTGGGTCCAAACTAAGGACCCAACCCTTCTAGGGGACCTCTTCCTTTACCGTTGGGTGAGGTCATAAGAACGGACCTTTTAGGGTACCTACCTCTTCGCACCGTACGATGGCAGGTACCCCAACGTTTCTCAGCCTGTGCTGACTCACTGAAGGGAAAGAAAGGAAGATTTTTCGTTAAATCTTTTTACATAACGTTAATTTTGTGTGTATGTGAAGTTGGGTCGTTTTTTTGGAGTACATTTATTTTTTCCTATATAAATGTTTCTACAATTGACTCCATGACAAACTTCATCGTTCGTAACCCTTCTGACGTGCTCAAGTGTCGTAATTTTTCGTAGTCAACACCACGACCGACCGAATCTCCCTAAAGGTTTTCTATAGTTGTTCCCCTTTTCCGCTGGGACTCCTACACACACAAACATAAAGACACAATAGAGTAACACAATTTGTTTATGACTGTTTTTGTGTGTACTTGTGTACATGGACAGACACATGTGAAAGACACACATGGAATATTCGTTTCATCCCTTCGTATATGTGCGGGATCCACCACTTATACCCAAAGCACCCCCACAGCTGCACCCGACCCCTCTCCGTTCCTGTCTCGAGTGCGACAGAGGGGACCTTCTACCGAAAGGATGAAAGGACTGGTGTAGGAAGAGAAGTCGTTGGGTAAGGTGGGTGGGAAGTGGGAGCCGCTCCGTTTCGGGACAGTTCTGTCGGTGAAAGGTGAAAAGAGACTCATGAATCTTAAAGACATTGTGAAGGACCAAGATGGTGTAAGTACTTGGATCCTCACAAATAAATAAAGGATAATGAACGATTGACAAATATATATATTTATATATAGACACACACACACATATATATATATAGAGAGAGTGTCCTCTGTTTGAGAACATCAACAATTGTCGTACCTGATAGTCCAGTTTGGTGGACCCAACTAAGGACCGAGATAGTGAATTGAGTAATCGACACACTTGACCCGTTCACTGTATAAAAGAGACAAAGGAGTTTACACTTTACCTTGTCATTGATGAATAGTACCCCAACAACACTCCTCATTTACTCACTTATCACGGTTCTGTCCATGGACCCGGTGACCACTCCTATGTGTTCGATAATGGTCCCAACAATAATAGAGTGGATAGATCTAAAATCTTATGTGTCTTCTTGATGTGTTGTTTCCAGAATTACTAAACCTATCGGTACTACGCCAGTGACTGGATCTCGGTCTGTAGGACCTCACACTACAGTTCACCCGGAATCCTTCGTAACGATGTTTGTTTCGATCATCTCCACTGCTTTAAGGTCGACTCGATAAAGTTTAGGATTTTCTACTACGACACTTTCACGACGTGAGTTATATGGTCGTTTAAACCCTTTGAGTCGTCACCGGTGTCCTGACCTTTTCCACAAGTAGGGTTAGTGTTTCTTTCCATTACGGTTTCTTACAAGTTTGATGGTGTGTTAACACGAGTAGAGTGTACAATCGTTCGAGTACGAGTTTTAGGAAGTTCGGTCCGAAGTTGTTATGCACTTGGTTCTTGAAGGTCTACAAGTTCGACCTAAATCTCTTCCGTCTCCTTGGTCTCTAGTTTAACAGTTGTAGACAACCTAGTAGCTTTTTTGTTCTCTCAAGGTCTTTTTGTAGATGTAGACGAAGTAAGTGATACGATTTCGGAAACTGACACACCTAGTGTTGTTTGACACCTTCTAAGAATTTCTCTACCCTTATGGTCTGGGTGAACTGGACGGAGGACTCTTTGGACATGCGTCCAGTTCTTCGTTATCAGTCATGACCTATACCTTGTTACTTGACCAAGTTTTAACCCTTTCCTCATACAGTTCCGACATATAACGGTAGGACGAATAAATTGAAGATACGTCTTATACAGTACGTTTTACGGACCGACCTACTGAGTATTCGACCTTAGTTCTAACGACCCTCTTTATAATTGTTGGAGTCTGTACAACTACTATGGTAAATCTACTATGGTGAGATTTTTGTCTTTCACTTCTCCTTGAGTTCTCGGAGATCTACTCCCACTTTCTCGTCTCACTTTTTCGACCGAATTTTGAGGTGTAAGTTTTTTGATTCTAGTACCGTAGGCCAGGGTAGTGAAGTACCGTTTGTCTACTCCCTTTTTACCTTTGTCATTCTCTAAAATAAAAGAACCCGAGGTTTTAGTGACACCTATCACTGACCTCGGTGTTTTAATTTTTTGTAAACGAGGAACCTTCTTTTCGATACTGTTTGGATCACTTTCACTTTTACAATTAGAGGGTAGGTTCATGATTGGTCCGTGAGCACTGACGAGTCGAAGACTCTAGTCTGAGCTGACCCGTACAAGTCCCGTCATACATGCCGGTAGTGTATGACCCCTGGGACACCTGACACCGGACGAACCGAGGAGACAGGTACCTTAAGAGGTCCGTTCTTATGACCTTACCCATCGGTAAGAGGAATGAGCTCCCCTTAGAAGGATGGGTCCCCAGTTTGGACGTTGAGGACATAACGTCCGTCTAAGAAATGACAAACTCGGGGGTCCCTGAATCTGTCGTATAATTTTCCGTCTCTGTAATGAAACGGGTGTTTCCAGACATATCAGTTTCGATACCAAAAAGATCATCAGTACATACCTACACTCTCAACCTGATATTTCTTCCCGTTCACGGCTTCTTGCCTACGAAAACTTGACACCACGACCTCTTCTGAGAAGTCTCAAGGAACCTGTCGTCTATCTAGGTTGGTCCTTTAGTCAGGACTTATAAATAACCTTCCTGATCTACGACTTCGACTTCGAGGTTATGAAACAGATGGACGACACTTCTCGGTTGAATGACCTTTTCTGGGACCACGACCCTTTCTAACTCCCGTCCTCCTCTTTCCCCACTGTCCCCTACTCTACCAACCTACCGTAGTAGCTGAGTTACCTGTACTCAAACTCGTTTGAGACCCTCTATCACTTCCTGTCCCTTCGGACCACACGACATCAGGTACCCCAGTGTTTCTCAGTCTGTGCTGACTCGTGGACTTATCGTTGGTAGATCTAAAGTTTGAGAACCTCCGTAAATTTTGGTATCTAGGGGAAAATTTAAAGAAAACCTAGAAAAGGGGTAATAAAGGATCTTATTACAATTAAAATTCCGGGACTTTATAATTATAAACACCATATACACAGAGAAAGTTAAGACCAAAGGAACCCCATTTACGGGTCGTCACCCTAACGACCGAGTATTCCATCAAGATAAGGGTCAAAAAATTCCTTAGTGGTATGACAAGAGTTCTCACCGACATGGTCACACGTAAAGGTGGTTGTCACATTCTCCCAAGGGAAAAGAGGTGTGGGAGAGGTCGTAAATAACAAACATCTCAAAACTACTACCGGTAAGACTGGTCACACTCCTCTATGGAGTAACACCAAAACTAAACGTAAAGAGACTATTACTCACTACAACTCGTAGAAAAGTATCGGTGTCACCTCATAATGAGTCGATACTTTTCCTTGGGTGACCTCAGTCAGGATCACTCCGTTTACTTAGACCTCGGACAATATGTCCCACTTCATTAAGAATTCCTCTTTCTGTTTGTGACATATAATTACGTATATATAATTGTGTATATATACCTTAAATTTTTCTGTCATGGCTGCTAGGATGTACGTCCCGTCGTTCCCTCTGTGTCTACATCTTTTGTCTGAAAACTTGAGTCGCCCTCTTCCGTCCCCACCCTACTAAACTCTCTTGTCGTAACTTTGTGTATGTATTGGTATACATTTTATTTACTGGTCACGTTCAAGCTACGTACTTTGTCCCGTGGGTTTCGGTCACGAGACCCTGTTGGCCCTCCCTACCCCACCCCACCCCTCTCCAGTTCTACCCCCCTTGTGTACATGTGGACGTCGACTGAGTACAACTACATACCGTTTTTGGTAGTGTTATAACGTCCATTAATAGGAGGCTAATTTTATTTATTAATTTTTACAATTATAACCACCCTATTTGTTCAATTATCGAAATTCTAAACTCTACGGACAACTCTTTCTTTGACGACTCGTGTACTAGCAGTGAAAGTACCGTTGGTCGTTCATTTACAAGTACCCACTAGATTGGACCGGAAAATTAGATAAAACAATTCTCCCTTGTCATAAATGGAATTTTAGTTAGAAGACCTAATCGTGTCTTTCCGGAAAGTAGAGGTGAATGTTTCGGTTCCTTCTCGATCTGTGTTCCTTGAGTAGAGTTTGACATTCTTTTGGACTCGGAAAACATCGCTCTTATGACCTTAGTCCCGAGGATTACTAAGTATACCCCGACGGGACCACCGAGTCACCATTTCTTGGACGGACGGTTACGTCCTCTGGGCCCAAGTTAGGGACGCAGTCCTTCTAGGGGACCTCTTCCTTTACCGTTGGGTGAGGTCATAAGAACGGACCCTTTAGGGTACCTGTCTCCTCGGACCGCCCGATACCAGGTCCCTCAGTTTTTTCTCAGGTCGTACTGAATCGTGGATTTGTTGTTGTTTCTAAGTGGGAAACCCTTGTATAGTATACACAAATTGTATTTTATTTAACATAATCTATTATTGTGTAAAGAAATTCGTGGTCCACTTTATGTAGTCTTAGGAATTTGTCATCAACAGTAGACAGGTCAGAAACAGACGTGATGAGTTCGAATAGATCACTATTCAAAAGAGGAGACCTCGAAATTTACCCGGTTCTTCTCACATCTGTTAAAACTTTTATTACCTTTGGGGACAGGAAGATACGGTAGGAGAGAGGAGAGCGAGAGAACAAGTTGGAAAAGGAGAGTTTACTTAGGAAGGGTTACCGTAAAATTGTACGAACCAATAGAGGGTTTACTTTTGTGTTGTTTTTACGGGACAAGTTGGTGGTAGGTTGAGAGAAGGGGACGAGTGTCGGTTGAGTCACCTTTCTCGACATAATAATGAATAATCGAGGTAAGAGAGTGCAGGGTGAACGAGGTGTTGATAAGTCAAACCGAAAACGGGGTAATTCAGAAGTGTTTACGAGTCGTTGACTGGAGACAGGTAATTGAGGTCCACGGAAAAAGTGAGGAGTGGAGTGCACCACTCGGACGAGTAGACCCGGAGAGAAGAAGAGAGTAGGTGAAGGAGTAGGGACCGGGAGTGGGCCCTTTGAAGATCACAGTTGTTTCTCCCACATTGAAGGTGTGGAAAGACGATACACATATATGTGTCTATATATTAAGTAGTCCTACACACAAATATTCAAACGAAAGGACTTCGACTGAGTCTGAGTATGCAATGCAACGTTAAAGGCAAAAGGTGAACTGCAATGTCGGAACTGTCAGACATGAAATGAGTTCAACCTTTGGAAAAATACAACCATACATTTACATATATATAAGTCTGTATTGATTTATTCACGATTATGTGGTCCCGTTCATTAATATAAAATCTTTAATCCTTTTTTTGGTCTAATACGTGCACTCCTAGGAACTCTCAGAGGTCGCCCCGTCTGATCACCGGTCTCAGTGTTCCCTTGTCTAAAGTCGAGTCACAGTCTGTTCCGTCGGTACTAAGTGGGGTCGGAAGTCGGGGAGGATCTCGGTAAAGTGGAAATCTCCGAGACCGTCGATGTCAGAAGCAATAGACACAAACCCCAAATTTATTAAAAACGGCAGAGGAAGTTTCAGTAGTGGAACCCTGCACTGTCGGTGTAAGGTTGTTGTCACACTGAACGTGTTTACGAAAAACCTCTAAAAAGAAATCAGATTCGTGGGAAGTGAAAGAGGGTTGGTGTGTGGGGTCAATTTTTTATTGTAGACCGGCACCCCCTTCGACTCATTTTATGTCTGTACGAGTAAGGAACAGTCCAACAGGACCGATTAGGAGGTGCCGCTCTCAGTCCTGGTTCCCCCTTCTTTTCGGGTCTTATACGACTGAACTCGAGTAGTGTTTCTCAGTTCAAAACCGGGGTTTACCTCTGTCCGGGAAAGAAATATTAAAAGGTTGATTTGGGAAAGTTCCTAGAAGACTTTTAAGATCAATAGTGTTGTTTATAAAAGTGTGTGATAGAAGAAAAAAAAGATAATTTTTTTTTTTTTCAAATAAATACACCGACGTGGTCCAGAATCAACACCGTACACCCTAGATCAAGAGACGGGTCCCTAGTTTGGACCCCGGGGACGTAACCCTCACACCTCAAAACCGGTGACCTGGTACTCCCTTCAGGGGTATGTGATAGAAGGATTTTATTTTTAGACGTGTCTTCCCGTTTTTCAGGTCTTTAGATTTTCTAGAGAAATAAGAAATTAAATGTCATCTAATGTTGACATCAAGATATCAACATCAGATGATAGTGAAAAATTAATATCAATATCAGATGATTTTGATATTGAATCAATAGTAGATGAGATTGAAGGTACCCCTTTAAGGTTTTCAACTTTAAGGTGGTAATTGTCTTATCAGCTTGGTTTACTTTAAAGGGTACGTCATGTTTTTGTTTTCTCAATTACCATTATTTTGTTTTGCTGGGGTTTCTCTATTGTCCCCCCTTCTTTTGTCTAGAAATTCCTTCGAAATACACCTGTTTTTTAATGACCTTACTTTATTAATTCTACAATTGAGTTTTATATTTTACCACGACTTCCCGGACCGTGTGTCCACCACAGAACAGTGTCACGACTCTTCGGGGTCACTCAGACCCTCGACTCAAGAGAGACCCCAACCGTTTGTCACCGGACACCCGATTCCACAGACAACAACATTCCGGTCATTTGATTCTTACCAAAAGTGTAAATTTTTATAAACTTTTTTTATAGTTACTTCGTTTTTAGTATACTTTAAGTTTGAAATCCTGTGTAACCTTTTTCTAAGTACCCTTGTGTTGACACAAGTACTAAATAAATGACGGGTACCGATGAAACACAATGTTACCAGGTAGACCCACTTACTTTGACTGACACACCGGACGTTTCGATTTTATAAGTGTTCAAAGGAGAAAGATCTTTTCCAGACGACTACGGACAAGATTTGGTCTAGAATGACGCTAGTTGAGGCACACTGGACTCCGACCGGAGGACGGAACAGACCTACGTGGAAACTTTCCTTCCCCGGACCTCTTCCACGACCGGGCCGGCGGCCTTGACGTCCCTCGTCCTCGTGGGCGACCGCGGTGGATGTCGGGCAATCCTTTTACCGTCCGTCCTCCGACCGACGCCACCCTGTGAGAGAGTGTTCGGACAGGGGTAGAAACCACCTCGGCGGGAGAATCCGACTCCCGAGAATTTACTTGAGAGAGGGGGTTGATTACGGTAGTTACTTGTTTTTGGACCGGAAATGTGTGGAAAATTGCCTGTCGGGTGTTGAGGTTTATCATTATGTAGAAGGTCGTAAGTGAAGTCCTTATTTACACGGGGTGTTTTATGTTCTTTACGTCTAGTGAATAAAGGTGTCTCTTGAATAATGGTGTAGACCGAAAAATCAAGACTTCCTTTTTATTACTTTTTCAAGCAGTACACTTTTAGGTAGATGTCGAGTACTCAGTGGTAAGAGTGAGTGTGGAAGTGTTCCGTGCGAGTCTGGGGACTTGGAAGTACGAGATTTTGTGTGTCCACTCGTCTGGAGTGGCGACTCCTTTGGGTGTTGATTCCTTACGTTTACTGACCCGGTTCACCAAACAGACGGCCGAGACTTGGTCAAGAGGGGCCCTCGGCGGTCCCGGTTCCAAGGGTGGGAACTCCCTCTGTCCCGTCTGAGAACGGGGAAGTCTCGCTTTGTGGACCGAGTTCCGGACAGTAGAAAGTTGGAGGGTGGTTGGGGTCACGGCGTCTCGCACCGTAGAGGTACAACTTACGTCGCTTGGGTGGTTCCGATCAGAGGTTTGTGCGGTGGGAGCACAGGAGGGTGGGACGGGCAGCACACCCACCCCAGATTGAAGACGGGGGGCACACTCGACCAGCAGGACGCGGGCCTCGTCGTCACCACAAGACTCTGACGACTCGGGTGTACTCCCGCCCTTCGAAGGTGAAAAAAAGGGGAACCTCGGGTCAGAGGTTGGTTATACCTTCAGGTCCGACCTGTTGACTCCCTAATCTCCGGTGTACCTCTCCCTTACACCTCCTGTGCTACGGTCGAACCTGTACCTCTTGTCGATGGTCTGTGGGTTCTCTCTGGTGGGGCGACTCGAGGTCGACTGGGTGTCTCAGTACTCTTCATTGTATCGTCCCTGACTTTAGAGGTAAAGTTCCGATTGAAAAGTTCCGTTTCTTCTCAACCGGGTTCGAAAGATACACCACACTTCTCGGAGGTTGAATGGAGTAGTAGAAGTAGAAGTAGTAGTAGTCTAAGTTCTTGTGGTAGGTCATCGAGAAGATGTTTCCTTTTTTTCAGTTACTTATTGATATTGGTGTCAACCCTCGGACCCAGTTGTTTTAGGAAGTTGATGACGACGACGGCGATTCAGTGATGTCAGTACAGCCTGAGACACGCTTGGGTACCTACCGTCGGGTGGTCCGAGGCGACAGGGACCCTAAGAGGTCCGTTCTTGTGACCTCACCCAACGGTAAAGGAAGAGATCCCTACACTTTTATGGGAAGACTCTCATTAACAACAAAATCAGAGAGTCAGTACAGACTGTGAAAACACTAGGGTACTTGACATCGGGTGGTCTGAGGAGACAGGTACCCTAAAGGGTCCGCTCTTATGACCTCACCCATCCGTAAAGGATGAAGTCCCTTAGAAGGGCTAGGACCCTAGTTTGGGGTTAGAGGACATAGCGTCCACCTAAGAAATGGTGCCTCGGTGGACCCTTCGGGGAGAACTCTCAAGTCATGTCAAGTCAACGAGTCAGCACAGGCTGAGAAACACTGGGGTACTTAACGTCGTGCGGTCCGGAGGGACAGGTAGTGATTGAGGGCCTCAAGTGAGTTTGAGTACAGGTAACTCAACCACTATGGTAGGTCGGTAAAATAGGAGACAGCAGGGGAAGAGGAGGACGGGGGTTAGGGAGGGTCGTAGTTTCAGAAAAGGTTACTCAGTTGAGAGCCGTACTCCACCGGTTTCAGGACCTCAAAGTCGAAATCGTAGTAAGGAAGGTTTCTTGTAGGTCCCGACTAGAGGAAATCCTACCTGACCAACCTAGAGGAACGTCAGGTTCCCTGAGAGTTCTCAGAAGAGATTGTGGTGTCAAGTTTTAGTAGTTAAGAAGCCGCGAGTCGAAAGAAGTGTCAGGTTGAGAGTGTAGGTATGTACTGATGACCTTTTTGGTATCGGAACTGATCTGTCTGGAAACAACCGTTTCATTACAGAGACGAAAACTTATATGATAGATCCAACCAGTATTTAAAAGAAGGTTCCTCATGCGCAGAAAATTAAAGTACCGACGTTAGTGGTCGACGTCACTAAAACCTCGGGGGGTTTTATTTCAGAAAATGTGACAAAGGTGACAAAGGGGTAGATAAAGGGTACTCCACTACCCTGGTCTACGGTACTAGAAACAAAAGACTTACAACTCGAAATTCTGTTGAAAAAGTGAGAGGAGAAAGTGAAAGTAGTTCTCCGAAAAATCAAGAAGTAAAAGACGGTATTCCCACCATAGTAGACGTATAGACTCCAATAACTATAAAGAGGGTCGTTAGAACTAAGGTCGAACACGAAGAAGGTAAGGTCGCAAAGAGTTCTACATGAGACGTATCTTCAATTTATTCGTCCCACTGTTATACGTCGGAACTACATGAGGAAAAGGATAAACCTTGGTCAGAGAACAAGGTACAGGTCAAGATTGATAACGAAGGACTGGACGTATATCCAAAGAGTTCTCCGTCCAGTCCACCAGACCATAAGGGTGGAGAAAGTCTTAAAAGGTGTCAAATAACACTAGGTGTGTCAGTTTCCGAAACCGTGTCAGTTATTTCGTCTTTATCTACAAAAAGACCTTGGGAGAACGAAAAAGGTACTAGGTCGCCTACAACAGTTAAACTAGAGACCAAGGAGACGGAAAAGATTTTGGTCGAACTTGTAGACCTTCAAGTGTCAAGTGTATAACGACTTCGGACCGAACCTCTTAAAACTCGTAGTGAAATGATCGTACACTCTACTCACGTTAACACACCATCAAACTCGTAAGAAACCGTAACGGAAAGAAACCCTAACCTTACTTTTGACTGGAAAAGGTCAGGACACCGGTGACGACTTAAAAGGTTTAAACGACCGTATAACTCACGTCGTGAAAGTGTCGTAGTAGAAAGTCCTAAACTTTATCGAGTTGACCTTAAGGTAGTGGAGGTGATCGAAACAAGTATCACTACGAAAGGTTCCGGGTGAACTGAAGTGTAAGGGCCTACAGACCGAGATCTACTCACTAGTGTGGTAACACTAATGGACCCAGGACTTCTAGAAAAAACATGTCAAGAAGACACATAAGAACGGTGGAGAAGAATTATAGAAGACGAAGACAATCCAGGTATGGTAAAGACAGGAAATAGTACGAGTAGAAACGTGCTTTACAATGGAACCATACAGTTCTAGAGATCAGAAAGGGTAAGACAACAAAAGGAGATAAAGAAACGTAACTAGCGACTCCTTCTGAAAGACTAGAGAAGAACGACAAGAAACCTTGAGACGTAAGTCTACGAATATAGAAAGGAAAAGAGGAAACGAAAAGCGGAGAGAAGAAAAGTGTCGATAAACATTCCGGAGGGGTCTGTCGGTAAAACGAAAAAACGTAAAGAAAAGGTACCCCTACCAGAACTAGGGACAGAGGACATGTTACAGTGCTTGGAGTCAGGTATCAAGTAGTCCGTGAGATAGTCTAGATCAATTTAGATAAAGAGTGAAGGTGACATATTAGTATTCCCTAAAGTAATACCGGTATGGACTTACCAGATCACCAAAAGGGATAAAAGAGGTCAAATTCAGACTTAAACCGTTATTCTTCAAGTACTAGACTCGGTGTCAGTCGAGGTCCAGAACAAAAACAACTGATATATCTCGAAGAGGTAGAAACCGACGTTTCTTATATTAGTCAGACTAAAACCACAACTGGTAGATCACTACAGGTACACATCTCAGAAGAAAACACAACAACCTTCTCCCACAAACGATACTGGTCACGCAAGAGAACCGTTTTGAGATAATCGGAAACGGGACGAAGTAAGGTATAAGGTTCCGGTTTGAACGGACAATGAGGTCCACAAAGAACTGAAGGATGAAGACGTAAGGTCAGGGGACACTACTTTTCCTGTAGAAAAAACCCATAAGAGTTTACAGAACATCAAGAGTTTACAGAACATCCAGAAGTATCTTGGTAAGTTGAAGTCGAAGAAGTCACAATGACCAACCCCGTATCTGAACCTAATGACACTATAACTTACCAAACGGAACCTTTGCTTGTCTCTAGTAGGACAGTAAAAACTCTAACGTAGGTTCATGACGTAAAGCCTGAGAAGACAACTGGTACTACCGATGAGGTAAAGAAGATCCCCTAAGGACGGGCGTCAGTATCTATATTACCAGTAGACTCAATTTAAGTGGGTAAGGTCAGGTAAAATCAAACGACTAAGGATCTTACAGCTGCAAGTGAAAACGGTAGAGGACAAACTGGTGAAGGTTAAACGGAACTAAGTACCTGGACTGTAAGGTCCAAAGATACGTTATAACGAGAAATGTCGTAGTCTGGAACGAAGATAGTGGTCAGTGTAGGTGTCGACCCATAACAAAAACGAAACCGAGATAGGGACGTAAGAAAGACCTCAATAAAGAGGTGACTAGAGGTCATCGTATAACCCGTAGAGGGCTGGACCCCTCAAGGAGAAAGTCATAGGATAGTAAAACGGAAAAGGATGACAAGTACCCGAAGAGTTCCGTTCTTGACAAGGACCATGGTAAAGTCGTATCAAACTACAGTACGATTCGTTAACATTTATAGAGATAAAAACTGTTTTGTGTAATCAGCACCGTACTCTTTTTAATTTCGGTTGTATATTAAACTCTCATTAAATCCTCTTTCTTTCATCTGATCATAGTTATAATAACGATTCATAATAAGATCTACCACAGTGTGTACGTTAAACTGAATTAGAAGTCATCTCAAACAACTGAAAATAGGGACAAAATATCGTATCTCGTTTGTCTCCGTACCTCGTATTTTCTGTGTAATACCAGTGTAAGGGTCATTCACTCTCAACTCTAAGTTTGATGTAGATAAACATTTAGGGTGGTAAAAGGTGTCTCCCATCCGATCACCAGTACCGTCCGACTCGAGGACTTCCGAGGACACCAAGTGTCAACAACAAATAACTGATTCAGTACGGGCTGAGAAACGTTGGGGGACCCGACGTCGGGTGATCCGAGGAGACAAGTACCCTAAGAGGTCCGTTCTTATGACCTCCCCCAACGGTAAAAGAAGAGGTCCCCTAGAAGGGTTTGGTCCCTAGTTTGAACGCAGTGGACATAACGTCCACCTAAGAAATGCGACTCGGTGGTCCCTTCGGGACGATAATTAAAGGGGAACTCCTACTTCGGACCTGGTCTACTTTTGAGAGATCGAGAGGCAGGAGATCCAAAGTCGTGTTACGAATATCTAAGTAAGACTGAACTACGGATACTGTGTATAGGATTCCATAAACACACGAACAAAGACTAGGAGGTGGGTTTACAAGTTACTATAAAGATTAAACCGATATTTCGTCGTCTGAGGACCCATTAGGAGAGACCCCAGGAAGGTGACAGACTACCTATGTCTTGTCGAAGACACGAACTCTACTTTTTCTTGATGACATCCGGGAGATAAATTTGACCTTAAAGGTCTCGACTCGTCCATCTAGGGTTCAAACAGGCCTTATGTGTTCCAACATTCCGAAATCGAGGTAAGTTCTATTGAAGGACGGTTTCGTGTAGGGAATGTCTTGTCATCTGACTGGGGAGGAGAAGTGTAAGTAATCGTACGACCAGGTTCCCGATCGAAACACAATCTTTTTCTCCACGAAGAACCGGTCCCTTTGTTCTGTGACACGACCGGACCCTCCCTCCAGAGTCAGTCACTGGTGTCTCGTCTGTCCGGTGTTGAAGAGGTCGTAAGGGGGTGGAAGGGTTTAACATCGGCTGGGTCTCTTACAATCCCTCGTTGGAGCCGAGGGAAAAATTAAATAATAAATAAAAATAATAAATATAAAAATATTAAATACATAATAAAATAAATATTTTTTAGTAAAATACTAATAAAAAAGTTGTACGGACGGATCGTCTTATCTTTAGTCTTTATGTCGTTGATGTATTTTATATCAAGACAAGCAACGAGTGGACTTGAACCGTACTTAGATCGAACGGTATTTTATGTTTCCCCTCCTCCAAACTTACCTTTACCCAGGGGGGTGGACTTTTGTCGTCTCCAAATTGGAGTGGTCGACGAGAGGGTCGGTGGAGGACAACGACCCCTCGGGAGATTGGAGGAGGACGCGGAGGAGTGAAGACACAGGCAGGTTCCCTCCCTCCGTGGTGGAACCGACGTATACCCTTAGCGGATCCTCAAAATTTGTGATAAAGAGAGGACCCCGAGGGGGTCTCCAAGACTAAATTAACGGTACCCCACGACGACGGAATCCCCAAAAGTCTAGAGAGGTCCACTGACGGACCAAGTCGGAACCGACACTTGGGTCCTCTCGGTGGACACCGCAGGAGACCCCTTCCTGAAATCCGTAGAGGGAAAACGAACCGGAACCAGTTTGAACCGGGACGCCGACCTCGTCCCTTGTCCACTAAGTAAAGAATGGAGGTGAGTTCATTCTTTGTCCTAGATATGTGAACCTACAAGTCACTACCCTACTCCCGCAATCTTTTCTACATTCACTGTTTGAACCGGGTCCTACAGTCGTCGTGGTCCACGGAGACCGTTACACATGTTCAGTCCTAGTTCCGTAGTCTTTCGGTGTCCTTCTCGATTCTCTAAGGGGTGGTGGACCAGGGTAGGTTCCGAAGGAAAGAACGAATGCCCTAAGTCAACCCACCAGCGTCATTACTTTCTTTCCTTCTTTGTAGCAGGTCTCAACAACTGACCGTTGTACCTAAGAAGACCTCATCTACGTACACCCTCCTACACAAGTGAAAGGTGTCACCAAGACCTTTCTGACCGGAGAAAAAAAGTGATAGACTGGGAACCCGGGGTAAAATAATACCAAGTAACTGGACTCTTGTCGATGGGATGACTCGGTTCCCTTTATGTCATTAATCCTCCCCCTCCAATCTCTTCTCAAAGACGTTAACGAAGACTTACGAAAAAACAACTGAATCCGGTTTTCACACTGTTCTCTAACAACTAGAACCCTGTTACACCGGAACTGGTGGACCGACTTGAAAACAAACAAGTGAACCTAGTGCGGTCGAAGGAATTCCGGAGACCCTACTTAAGATTTTATCCTGTTCAGGGAACTTCTTTCGGACACACAGAAGGATCGTGTACACTTTCTGAGTTTTCTATCTATTATCTAAGAACGTAATTTGCCTGGACTTAACTCGACGAACTACTATTTGAGCTAGACCGCCTAGTAAAGCCGTAACGGGAGAAACTACTTCGTCGCTTCCTACAGAAGGTAAGGGACCTTCGTAACCTCTCTTCTTCTCACTTGTAAAGTCAAACCCTCTTTTGATGAAAAACTACCTATCAAGGTGGATTTTTTTTTTTTTTTTTTAGGCGGGGGAGGGGGATAAAAAAATTCCTCCTTTCCTATACCTGTTATTTTTTTAAGGAGACAAATCAAGAAAAAAAAAAACAAAAATGTTAAGTGTTACTTTAATAAAATAAAAACGAACTGATCGACTGGATTAATATTGTGTAAATGAAAAATTTTTCGGTGACATGTTAAAATGGCACATTCATGAGGAAAATCAAAACCGTTATACGACAAAACCCTCCACCAAAGAAAGGACACAAAAGGGATATAAATATGTGACAGTAGACCTAAAATCCCGGTTTTTACCAGAAACTTTTCACTTTGGTATACAAGTCTCTTCATTTACTTGTTTATCTTGGAGAAAAATTTGTCGGTAGTAAGGAAAAGATAGTTTTATTAATATTTCAGTGATGTGACACGTAATAAATGAGATACTGTTTCGTGACTGTAGTCTTAAAAGATAAAACTGAGTGTCTTAAGAGTCCTTTATATCTCATTCTATGACTCAATGGGTATTCATGGATAAAGGGGAGGAAGGAAAAGGGAGCACCCTACTCTTACACACACACACACACGAGTTGACGAGTCAGTACAGGCTGAGAAACGATGGGGCACCTTACATCGGGCTGAGGTACCTGACGTCGGGTGGTCCGAGACAGGTACCTTAAAAGGTCCGTTCTTATGATCTTACCCAACGGTAAAGGAAGAGTCCCATTAGAAGGGTGGGGTCCCTAGTTTGGACTCAGAGAATGCAGTGGACGTAACCGTGACCGTCCGTCCAAGAAAATGGTAATCACGATGGACGCGTCGTTGTACCTACATACCGACCTCGATTACTCCGGAAGGACGGGGTGTTCCTCTTTCACATAGATTATGACTGGGGTTGCGACTCCTTTGTCAGGTCTCCACGACCGACTCTGTACTTAGTTCTCTGTACACTTGAGACTAGTTCTACACGGACTTCGAATACGGACATGAAAAGTCAATGTACTCAGTATTCGACGGAAAAGTCCATCCGGTCAAACCTTAGTTGTCGAGATTGTCTTAGTTTCTTCTTCCCGGTTCACATCAAAACTTGTGTCACTCAAGGGTAGTGGATTTCGTCTCGTGATAGAGGATCTTTCCAAGTTAGACCTGGCATTAAGATCAAAGAGCTATTTTATCGGTACCCTGGAACTAGTTTACTGAATTGAGGACGGTCGGACAAAGAAGTGGATATTTTATTCCTACCGTTGAGTTCCGTTGTGCTCTAAAAATTTCCTACATACAACCACAACCAATACATTTGCATACAAACACATTTACGTGACTTCCCTCCCTGAAAGGGTCACCAGGTCACCAATTCTTAGACGGAACTTTACGTCCCCTACCCCCAAGTAGGGGACCAACCCTTGATTCTAGGGTGTACGGAGTCTCGTTGACTCGGGAGATCGACGTTGATCTCTCAGACACACGACGTTCCTTTCTAAGGTGTACTTCGTTACTTCTAGGACTCACGACATTGATACCGGATTACGTCGGTTTATTTATTTATTTAAAATTTTACGTGACTTGATATATACAGTCAAGTCAAGTCAACGAGTCAGTCCGGACACATAAAGTGATAAGTATTTAATGTTATGGATTTTTTTCTTTTCGTAGATTAGGTTACTAACTGTGTATCCTCTACGAATTATTTACTGACTCTGACGTGAACGACACAGACCATCCCGAAACACCGAGTCTTGTCTCTCGACCATCCACTTCGTTCCCTTGTTCGTCCCAAGGACCACCAGTGTCCACTTCTCCCAATGATATCTCTTACTATTGTAAATTGAACTCCCCGTCTCTGTCTGGTCAGGTGCCTTGTCTTCCACTTCCTCACCGGACCCTCCTTCTTGACCTGTCAGCTGTTTCCTTCTCTCAAAGTGTCTCCCACACCAGTCGTCGTAAGTCCGAGGACCCCTTGGCCAGTCTGTGTGGACCCGAACAGATAACAGTCCTCCCGACGTAAAATAGAGAGAGACGGAGGATTTGCCTGGAGAAGGGGTATGAGGTAGGACAGGGTTTCATTCCCGGTCTCCTCCTTCTTGTACCAGTTCACGTTCGTCTCCCTATTTGGGATTTTGTGATTTCCAATCCTAGTGGTGGTTGGTCGACTGGTGACAGTCAGAGAATGGAAAGACGGTCACCTCACTCTGTTTACTAAGTAAGTCCGAGAGGTAAAAAAAAAAAAAAATCGATCTCAAATGAGAACGTTTACTAATTGACAAGTATATAACTTTCTAGAAAATTAAGAGTGAACTAGAGAAAGAAGACAAAGATCGAGTCAACAATGAACCCCCAATTTTTTTTTAGTGTTTAAGGAAGAGACATTAATCCTTCTAATAACCCCCTTCTAAAAAATTATCTTTTAAAGAGGTATTCTTTAAAGTGAAGAAAATTTATATATAAAAATACACACATCCACGTACGATTCAACGAAGTCAGGGCAGGTTGAGAGACGGATACCTGGTATCGGGCGGTCCGAGGAGATAGGTCCCCTAAGAGGTCCGTTCTTGTGACCTCGTCCAACGGTACGGGAGGAGGTCCCCTAGAAGGGCTGGGTCCCTAGTTTGGAGCCAGAGAATGCAGACGTAACCGTCCTCCCAAGACTTGGTGATCGTGGTGGACCCTTCAGGTATATAAAAATATGAATAATGATTTACATATAAATTTTCTTCACTTTAAATAAAATAATTTTATTCACTTCATGTATTTGGTATACAAATTAAAAACTGATTCGATTTTACATTTAATATCCTTATTATTTAGTATTTTTCTTATAAAATAGTACTTTCGTTGTACAGTAAAGTCTATTAGGTCCGGTTTATTTTTACGGTTCCGTCTGCATTCCCCATTCTCTCGCCCATAAACGTATAGTCGGTTTACACACTTTTGTTCTTGTACTTACGCACGTTTTTCGTCTCTTTGTTCCTGACACGCAAAGACGGTCGAGCGGCTCCAATCTCTGGCGGTATACTGCAGTGTGCCTTCTGACACGTAGACCATGACTTCCTTTCTTCTCCTACCTAGTGTACGTCTAAGGAGCAATCCATTTCCAAACCCCCACACAGGGGTTTGTGACCTCGGTTTGGTGGGTCTGGTCGATCGACGAGTGACCGATACGGTGGCCCGTCCCCTAAATTGGAGATTTGAAGTAAAGTAGTGTCGTTTTACCCGTGTTGGTGTCCTTGACGAAACCCCCGGAAAACCCTTACTTTGTCTCTTTCGGGGACAGTCCCGGATGTTGTGCGTGGTTTGTGGTAGGTCAGGTTCTTCGAAGATTGAGAGGAAAGTACGAGTCCTCCAGTCGAGTCGTCCAGTCACAAGATAGAACAAGGCTGGGTTTATCGGGTGTGAATGTAGTGATCCCCAGAAGTGCTCTTTAAAGAGAACCCTTTATATTTGTCTTGAAGGGACCACCAGGTCACCAATTCCTATGTGTCTAAACTGCGGAGGAGGCCCTTCTAGGGTATACGGAGCCTCGTTGATTCGAAGTTCGGTGTTCATGACTCGGGAGTCCGACGTTCATCTCTCATCGGGCGTCGATCTCTTTTCGGGTGCGTCGGTGTTTCTGAGTCGTGTCGATTTTATTAGTTGGTTAAATTTTTTCTGTGTTTGCATACACGGTCCACGCGTACTTATGAAAGATAATCGTACCTTCCATATATCCAAGAGACGTCTTTTGGCCACTTGATTTGTGTCCTTCTAGGGGACCTCTTCCCTTTCCGATGGGTGAGGTCATAAGACCGGACCTCTTAAAGTGCCCGGCATGTCCGGTACCCCAACGTTTCTCACCCTGTACGGACTCTCTGAAAGTGAAAAAGTGTTTCCCTTTCTTAATTTTAATAGGTGTTCGGGGATATGAGTTTGTAATTTTTTTTTTTTGACACCTGCAAAACTCTATACCGGAGAAAAATACCCGGGACAAATGTATTGACTGTAGTATAACTATTATATTCTGACTGACAACAAAAAGTTGATTTGGGATACTGGCAAACTTACACAGTCATTTTAGAAATATTTGTTAAAATTATTGATATTATTATTATTATCGATTATAAAAGGGTTATAAACGATACACGGTCCGTGACAAGATTTATAAAGTGTACAGTCGAGAAAACGAAGAGTATTACCAGAATACTTAAACTATGATTTATGGGTGAAACGGTGACTCTCTTATTCAGTCTTCGGGTTACTATGTGGTACTCCGTGATCCCTCAGCGTCTCCGTTGTAAGTTTGTGCCGGGGCCCGAGCAGTCGAGGGAGACGGAGACAAGACTGAATTCGTCGGGGAGGAATTGGTATGGGCCGTAAATCAGCAGAGGATGAAAGGTGATACTAGTCCTTACGTCACTACCTACAAAACTATATACTTAGAAACAAACACAGGAACATACCTGGAGGTCTTCATCTTAAGGACCCGTTTCTTACAATTATAAAAAATCTGGCAATGTGTATGACGATTTAACGAAAGATATTTTCCGACATATCACTGAAGGGACCCCCAGGTCACAAACCCTGAGACGAGGGTTTCGTCCCCCGGGTCCAAGTTAGGGACCAACCTCTTGATCTAGAGTGTACGACGTTGACTTCTAGGGCGTAGACGTTGATTCTGGACCGTGTTTGTTTATTTATAAATTTTCTTTATGTATTCATTTTTACGGCATAGTCAAATAGGACAGGTAAAACTTAAAACTTTCCGGGGGAGTAGTATCTCCGGTGCCTTATGTCGTTCGTCCGGATGGTAGGCATTCCCTGTTAACGATGTCCACCTCGACTACTTGTGAACAGTGTCGAAAGGATGTTCCACAATTAAAGGGTCCCGCCGTCGGTCTGAGACGAGTAAGGGTCCGAGGGGACTCGCTCCCCGTACGTCCGTCTACTGGACAACCAAGACGGTTGTTTGTCTGCACGAGCACACTCTGACTAAGTCGTCTCCCGGTACACTTCTTAGTCCGTGTGCCCCTGTGTGAAGAAACCCTGTCAACCGACCCCACCGTAGACCGGAGACCCCTGTCATCCCGACTCAAAGACCGTACCGTCACACTCTTACCGGACCCCGGTCCCACGTTCCGTGTCACTCCCATAGAGACCTCGTCGGGGTACCCCCACCCACCCGTAAGGAGGGTCGAAGTACCGAAGATTCGGGTCGAGGGACCGAGAGGTCCTCTGCGACCCTCGGAAGTGTTGACTGACTCGTAGACCAGACGAGGTCGGGTCCCGCGGTACAGACCGACTCCAAATCTAGGGTTCCTCCTCCAGACTGCGGTTGTTGAGGGACCCGCGTTCTTCCGGAACCTCAACCGTAATCCCACCGGGAGAACTAGCGTAGACGAGAGGTCGAGGTCTGGGACTTCCCTAGAATTTAAAGTTTATCCAGAGTCCCGTGCGTAAATAGAAAAAGAAAAAAACCGTAATTCTGGTGGTATCATCGTAAACCATGATTATATTAAAAATACATAAGAAACAGTAAAGGGTGTTCGTGTGTTTACAAAATGTGTCAACGTTTTTGTCTCAATAATATTATTATTACGGTATAAGAAGAAAATAGGGGGTAATGTGTTATTTTTCAAAGGTATGACAGAGTATGACTAAAAAGATTAATAGTAGAAGTCATCGATGCTTATGATACTCGTTTTCTTGGTATTAAAGTACTCGTCCGTAATGGTCTGTAAATGTAAGACAAAAAAGTGATAATGTTTTTAGGATCTTACTCGTTGAACTACACGTCTTGAGAAGAGACGTGACCATCTCCTTTTACTTACTTAGGTTTCGTATCTCCAAAAGTATTAAAAAGTGTATATGACGGTTTGAAGGAAGACCTTGTTGACACGACTGTGCGTAACGTTTGTGACCGGACTAGACTTGTAGTCGGGACGGGGGAGAGCCGAAACACACACTCGTCTACGATTCCATCGCTCTACTACCTGCTGCAAGAGGAGTGACAGACCAAAGGAAATAATAACAATGTACGCTTTTCCTACATTATGAGAAAAAGTTGGATTTTTGAGTTCCTATTCTCACTTTACTCCCCTCTAGAGCCCCAAAATCTTTTTGGGACAACTTCGGTATTTGAGGGAATCTCCGGAGAGAAGATTTATTTACCCGTTGACGAATCTACTACATAGGTTCTCAAGAGACAAACGAATCCTGAACCTAGGGCCAATTTTACGGCCTCCCTTCGAATACGACGAATGTGAAAGTGGATTAGTCAGATGCGAAAGAAAAATAATAAATAAACCGGCACGACCCAGACATAACTCCATACGTCTTAGATGATCTAGGACCCCGAAGGGAGCACCGAGTCTGCCATTTCTCAGACGGACGTCACGCCCTCTGGGCCCAAGCTAGGGACCCAACCCTTCTAGGGGACCTCTTCCTTCACCGTTGAGATCATGAGAACGGACCTTTTAAGGTACCTGACTCCTCGGACCACCCGATGTCAGGTACCCCAGCGTTTCTCAGTCTGTGCTGACTCGCTTGTGTAAGATCCTAGATAATCTTCCAGCCTAGGTCAAGGGACATCCCTAACTTGGAACCTGGGGACGTGACCCTCGCACCTCAGAATCGGTGACCTGGTGGTCCCTTCAAAGGGTGTAAAAGAAAAATTTCAATTATTAAGTGTCCCACATATCTTTGAATATAGTCTTTGATATTTCTTGTTATAGTTATCTAAATTGATATCTCAATTGACGGTATACTGGTTTCAGGGTATTGATTTTCTGTTTACTTTTCAAGCCCTTTATAAACATTATATACAGTTTTCTACAAAGGGACCACCGAGTCTACCATTGCGTGGAACAGACGTTACACCCTCTGGATCCAAGCTGGGGACCCAGCCCTTCAAGGGAACCTCTTCCTCTACCGTTGGGTGAGGTCATGAGAACGGACCTTTTGGGGTACCTGCCTCCTCGCACCACCCGATGTTAGGTGTCCCAGCGTTTCTCAGCTGTGCTGACTCGCTGAAGTGATACTACTACTACAGTTTTCTAATTATCGGGATTAAAGTGACACTGAAGAGACTAGGTCTCTACTGAATCTTCGCTCACCGTCTGTCTTAGGTTGTACCGGGGTGGAGGACCTTAAGTATGAGGACTCACAGGGGGATGTGACAAGGACCCGACCAGTTACATCACCCTTAAGGATTATTACATGAAAGTGTCGGAACTCTTTAAGGTGTCTTTATCTTAGACCTTTTTGTCGTATATAATTCTTTGATACAATTACTAATATCAAGTACAAAAAGAATCTTATTAGCGGAACAATGTTTGGGGTTCCGGTCTGGGTCTTCCCTCATACCGATCCTAGTACTCACGTACCTGGAACCTTATGGTTCCGTAGTCCGTATTTGTGACGAATTCGTGAACGACTAACAAAGACCCTGATCGGGTCTTCCCTTACCGGACCCCATTTTTGTTCTCTCTAGATCTGATACAGTCACATCACAGAACTCTTTCTATTCTAGTTTCTTTCAGACGTTAATCCTTGCTTTCGACCTGAGTCTCACCTGAGACGTGGAGTCAGGTTATCTCCGACGTCCAGGGAACTGAGTAACGTGGTTTAAAGCACAAGACAGAAGTAAGAACAATGAGTGAGGGTCCTGGCTATCCCGTTGTTGACCACGGGTTGCACCCCGGCCTCGTCTTCTGGGATGTTCGCTCATTTTGATGTCGCTACGTCTTGAACCCTACCAATTCTCCGGAGACTTTTAAGGGTGACCATTCAGGAAGACCGTAAATTAGCCCCAATTTTACCCTTTACAACCCTCACGTCTTGTGGTAACGGACATATAAACAAATGATTCTGTCGAGAATTTTCACCCTCCTCGAAGATAATCACTTCCCGCTAATAATCTTGACAACGTTCGTCACCTATTTATAACGACGACCGAGGACAGTTCTCTCTGGAATCTAGACTTTCAGACCCTTTTCCAACCTCGACTCAATTTTTTTCTTGTACGTTTTCCCTGAGACGAGGGACAAAGATAAACCTCATGAACCCGTAATTAATTCAGTCACGACCTTGGAAACGTCTGAAGACTAAGAAAACTACTTTCACTACTACTGAGAACTTTTTGATCTTATGCATTTCTGACCCCTTTACTCGTTCGGTAGAAGGTTTGGACAAAGGAACCGAGGGCTTCTTTTACTACTCCCTAAAAAAAAGGAGGCCGAGGAAGGGTGACAGGAGGTGAAGGTGTCCCCTGTCAACCTAATAACACTCCTTCTAGCCCCGACTGAAGGGCCCCTCAAGTTTAAGTATTTGGCTCAATGTCTGTTACTAATACTTCCTCTTAACTTCCAATACCGGAGATGGTGAGAAGGGACCTTCCAAAGACTTCCCCTATCCTAACGAGTCGAAGGGAGTAACGAGTCGACCATTTTTTAGACGGACGTTACGTCTTCTGGGGTCAAACTAAGGACCCAACCCTTCTAGGAGACCTCTTCCCTATCCGATGGGTGAGGTCATAAGGACCCGAAGGAGACACCGAGTCGACCATTTCTTAGGTGGACGTTGCACCCTCTGGACCCAAGTTAGGGTTCTAACCCTTCTAGGGGACCTCTTCCCTTTCCGATGGGCGAGGTCATAAGACCGGACCTCTTAAGGTACTTGACATATCAGGTACCCCAACGTTTCTCAGTTCTGTACTGACTCACTGAAAGTGAAGTGATACACCCATATCCTGTCAGTCTGTTTTTCCTCCCGAGGTCCCGTAAACCTTCGTGTCGGTTCCGACCATAAAAAGAGTGACTTTTCTAAAACCTTAGGTCTGGGTGAACAGTTCAGTTATATTCACCGTTTTGTAAGTTCCAAGTTATCTACGACCTCGGTTCCAAAGATAGTAGTCGAGATTTGTGACCGGATTACGTACCGGTTGATCCGGACGAGGTTATAGATAACATCCAGATCCTGTCCGTGTCCTGATTTTGTTTCATGATACCATGACAGAACAAGTCCCGGACTATTTGTTGGTCGGTGATAGGTTGGAATATACCGACGATATGGACAGTTAGATACCCCAGCACTAGAGAACCTTGTTACCGTACGACTCTATGTATAAGGAGGTTTAGTTATCTACCTCCGGTTAACGGTTTAACACAAGTTAGTTCCAATATGTGGTCCTAACCCTGACCCGTTTTTAGTTGTTCCTTCTGAAATAGGAAACTGATGAGTTCTAAAGTTTGGTGGGGGAAAAGAAATCACCGGTGACGAGTATAATTAGAAGGAGGTAGGTGTGGGTATGGAATTAACCTTTTGACTAACTGGACACACCTATCTCGGAGCCGGAGATTTGTTCTTTTTGGCCTCCGAACTGTACTTAATCAATTGCTTGTTGACTCGTTCCCTGTATAATAACTCAGGAAATCGTGAACCTTAAGAGACCACAAGTAATATGTTTTCTTTAGACCGTTTAAGTCTTCTGAATGACTAGACTCTCGACAATTACGATAATAACAAGGTTACCCACGAAGTGTCGGACCGGATGGATTAGGATTATACTAAGGTTCTTTGACCGTAAACAATAACTGGAATTTCTAACAAAAAAGTGATGAGGAAATGTGGGACTACTAGTTGGACCTAATCGGAAAAGTCAAGGAAGGTAATTAAATTTCCTCGGTGTATTTTCTAAAGTTATAAGTTATAAAGTTATGGAGTTCCATACGAATTGTCAGGGTCATAAACAGTTTTAAAACGTGGAACGTGTCGTTACTAAGGGAGTACGTATATAGTAAGTAATATACCTACTATATAATATACGGAATGGACTATAACTATCGGATATCCTTAATAAAAATTTCGATTTTCCTTACGAATTTTATACGACCGAACATAAACCGAGGACTATTTGATCTTATGTGAGTTGGAAGAGTCACGAATCCTTTATATAAATGGACATGATGTTAGTTTGGTATTTTCCACATTTATGTGTCTCTGAGTTAATTTTGAGATTTACTGAATATTTTTAATGATCCTTTGTAATTGACCTAAGTTGGATTCAATCCCTAAGGTCAAATAGGAAATGGGGTACATAAGATAATTCTCCTTTAGGTCTCGAATAATCGAGGACTCTTGATTGAGGACTCCGACTCTTTCTTGATCGCTAGTATCTTGTTCGTCATGTTTTGACGGTTTCTCCGTCTTATCTGGGAAATCTTGGGGAGGTCAACAAACAGAAGGGATGGGGAGTAAGGGGATGACCCAACTAATACGTTTGACTTCCCTATAAGAATCGATTAAGTGTTTCTTTTGGATAATGGGGAATAAATCTGTACTATCGGTGATATTAAGATTTTCCTTCTCTTGCACAAGTTGTTGAATGACCTGTACTAGGGACGGAATAAACATGATGTGATTGGAGGTTTCTCAATTTGTAAGAGAAGCTTTAAGTGATAGAGCCGTTGATCGAAATCGACTGATATAACCTGTTTAGCTGTCGGTGATAGGACTAAATGAATAGACCGTCAAAATTTTTGTTTGTTCTACCTAAAACGGATTTTAATGATCACAGTTGGGGTAAGGGAGACGAGAAAAGTAAAAATGTCTACCGTAATGGGCTCCTTTTCGTCCTATATGTCCGCACAAATACGATCAATAACTTTGTGGACCTATAAGACGTGTTGTTCGTCTTTAAGACCGATAGTATGTGCGTAATGTTTCATTAGGGGTTCGTTAATTATAGAATAGACTAAGAGTTATAAGACGTGTACAGTGATTTGTATATCTTTGTCGTTGGTAATGTCTATGATAGGGTAGGTGTAATATGTGAGAAAAATGTTTAAATATAGCCCACTAATCTGTGGCTGTTAAAGGTAAGATGTAATGAGTATAAGCCCGAGTATAATTAAATGGTCCCGGGAATGGTCTTCCTTTACGAGTTCGGCTACGGTAAAATAAGGGTCGGAAATGTCTCCGTAGTCGGAAAGCATTAGACTGTGTGATATTAAGTTTTACAAATTTTTGGTTCAGAGTATAGTGAACCCGAGTTGGTTTTGTCTAACACGTCTGAACAGGATGTACAGTCTGGTAACGTTATTGGTGTAGAGGTTGTCTTCGGAACCCTCAAAGAGGTCCACTAAGTCTTTGTGGGTAAACCTAAGGGAGCACAGTAGACTTTGGCATAGTATAGGGTGTCCTCTCTGTGAAGCATACTCTGCATCTCGGGGGTTATTACTCAAAGCTTCCGAACTCAGACTCTGTCTGTTTCTATTACTAAGGGGAGGGCAACTACGTAACCTTGTTCTAGGGGTGGACCCCTGTTTAATTTTCCAATAGTACCTTTAGTCTCCTCTAGAATCTTTTACTTCCCTTTCGACAGTGAGGATTGTTAGACCGACACGGTACAAACGAGTATAGTGGTGACGTCACTCATATGGGGGATCGTTGTCGACTTAGATTTTTAATATGAATAACCCGTATGTATACATCGGAGGGTGATGATTTTGGGCAACTGACCCCCCTAAGATACTAGGGGTAAATACATTTACTAAGAAGGACCTATGGTCCCGGACTTCTATGTGCAGGAGAAGAAAAATTTGTTCTTTTTTCCTGAGGAAAGTTACAATGAATACCCATACTTAGGACCGGTTAAACACATCCTGGCCGATGTCCTACAGAATTTAATAGATACGTTCGGACCGACAGGTGATTAAGAAATTTAGTATTGATAGGATTCCAAGTCGATGTAGAAGAGAGACCAGACTCAAAACGAATATTGTTGAGTCTTAGGTTATTACTGTGGTTTAGTCTGTCTGGAAATCCGCTCGTAGTACTCGATACCTGACTTTTTGTTCTAGCATAAGTCACCCTATTGACGGCTCCCCGACTCCCTCATTAAAACTACTTACCAAGAATACCTTAACATACCCTGATCAGGGGATGTCCCATACGTCAGAGACTAACGAGAGTAGTTTTAGTCAGGACGTTAGGAGTGTTTTCCGACACAACCGTCCACGTATTTCAGAAATTGGTATGGTTATAACGTTGACAAAGTCTAGTAGGTTAATATACCGTACCATCACCGTACAGTGGGGGGAAGGTGTCAATCCAGTTCCTTCTCCCGTTCCTCCCTAAACCCTTGACCGAAATCCAGAACTTTTTAAGGTTTAAACCCTACCTGTAATAAGGTTATTTTGATTAATAAGTAACTGTAAATTGTGCTCATGTTTGACCTGTAAAATATAAGTACGAACACACTCTCTAGGAATACACAAGAACTTTCCTTGTTAAAGATAGTGACGTTCGCATGTTCGTGAAAGAACGGTCCTAACGTTTAAGATATGGACGAATTTAAGAAATATTAAGAGTAGTGAGTAAACAATGTGATTCTTCCTCTAACCCATATACCGAAGGTCATTTAGTTTGGTCTGGGACCCTTCCGAGGGGACTTTGTGTACGAGAAAATTTCCAATGTTTCTTTCATGATGCTACAAGGTTTTCCAAATGACCTGAACATCGTCGATAATACCCTTAATAACGATATCGGTACTGGCTCCATCATCGGCCCCACCGTTACGTAGTTTGATGTGTTTGTTGATGTGACCAAGTCGTACCGTGGTTTTACGTTCAAGACGGACCTCTTCAGTGTGGGTGTATGTGGTTCTTTAATTACTTACTAACTAACTAAATCTTTGACGTCAAGAGGATGATCCCCTACTTCATGTTTTAAAGTTTAATGTTTAAGTAGAATTCACAATAACCTTATAGAGAAGTAAGACACAGTGTGGAGTGTTCATCTTAGTTTCACGTATATGAACCCTAGTTAATAGATTCGTAAACTCTCCTGTGTAAACAGTATTAGATAGGAATCTATAAAGAGTTAATGTCCGATAATAAAGATTATATGTCTTACGAGTGAATGTTGATGAGGGTCTTTGACTAAATAAACTTCTTTAACTCCTTTCGAATGTATTTGAATTGGGGTACTACACCTAATTTTGAAATCCTCCTCCTAACGAACCATGGTATTATAGTCTTACAGATAAAAACTGACAGAACACAGATCAGGAGTCCACGTACTCTCTTTGGTAGACTCTTGACTACTTCTTTCTTCAACGAGCCAACCGTATAGATGAGGATGTTTTTGTTTTTCCCCCTCTACATCACCCTTAAGGATTATTACATAAAAGTGTCGAAACTCTTTAAGGTGTCTTTGTCTTAGACCCTTTTGTCGTATGTAATTCTTTGACTCCCTAATAGTCAATTACTAATAACAAGTACAAAAAGAATTTTATTAGCGGAACAATGTTTGGGGTTCCGGTCTGGGTCTTCCCTCATACCGACCCTAGTACTTTCGTACCTGGAACCTTATGACCCAACCTCAGCCTGGACTTGCGGCGGATTCGTGAACGACTAACAAGGGCTCTGGTCGGGTCTTCCCTTATGGGTCCCCATTTTTGTTCCTCTAGATCTGAGACAGTCATATCAATCACAGAACTCTTTCTATTCTAGTTTCTTTCAGACGTTAATCCTTGTTTTCCACCTGAGTCTCACCTGAGACGTGGAGTCAGGCTATCTCCGACGTCCCGGGGACTGGATGACGTAGTCTAAAGCACAAGATAGAAGTAAGAGTCGAGAACGAGGGCTTGGTAATCCCATTGTCCAGTTACATTGGTGAAGAAATATATATATATATTAATTTAAATAAATAAAAATTAACTTCCTATCAACGAGGTGTTATAACACAACCAAAGACGGTTTGTAGTTGTACTTAGTCGCTATCCATATCGACACAGGGGAGTGAGAACTTGGAGGGGGGCTGGAGGGAGGGTAGGGTGAAGAGATCCAACAATGTCTCGGGGCCATACTCAAGGACCTCAGTGTGGCGTTTAAGGGGACCCGACAGATAAAGTGTGCACCATCACACCTACAGAGGTACGATGAGAGAGGTGTGTAGGGTTCCTCGGACACCGACGACAGACCGAGTGAGAGGCAGAGAGATCCTAGGGAGTCGTGTATTCGGTCGACGGTACATCTCTGTTCGGGACACCCCTCCGGTGACCGACCCTTTGTTCCAGGGACCTGTTATCGGTTACACTGTTGCCCGAATCTTCGCCTGGGAGACGGGAGCCGACGGACTCGACTTAACTTCCTGTCTGAGAACCGGTCGTGGTGTGTCGATTACACGAGGGGTTGAAGACAGGAGATCTTTGACACTCCGTAATTAAAAAGTTTTCTGCAATTTGGGACACTATCAAAAAATGCTTCACTATCTTTTGATTATGTTAACACGACAAATTAAAGGTTTGTAAACCCCCAAAGGGTAAGGGTCTATGGCACAATGATACCGGTACGAAAGAGTAGCAACAGATAAGTCGGGAAAAAAGAGGAGTAATGGAGAGGGAAGAGGAGGACCCCGAGGTTACTGTCCGAACACTGTGGAGACCTATGTCGGAGGGACCTATGTCCCGAGCCTCCGACAGGGAAAGCGGTGGAGAAAAGAGAGACCGGACCTACTAGAGGTTCCCGACGGGGAGACACAGGGTGTTCTCACTCAGAGAAACGGGGTGAACCAGGGGAAAGAGGTGGTGGGGGTGGGGGTACGAAAGAGTTGGGGACCCGGGACCTACAGACCGGAAGTACGAAAACCTGAGGTACAGTGGAGGTGAGAAAGGAAAAGAAGTTGGATGCACGAAAGAAGGAACAAGAGACGGAACCGACTGTTAGAGAAAGTGGACTTACTGGTATTACGTCTTAAATTATTTTTCAAATAAAAGGGAACCAGACATAACTTTTTCGTCTAAAAAAAAAAGAAATTTTCGTCATCCATTAAGTCACAGTAACAAATGACACTGGTGTGTCTTATCTGGAATTCATTCAAAAACAAAGACCGTATTAACGACTACATTAACATCGACTGGGTAATCTTCTAAATCGTTAAGAAGATTCATTCGTTTCGGTTCACCTTCTCGTACGAAGTAACTAGAGTTTGACTTAAATCGGACACAAGACTGTTACCTTTGTATAAATTGGGGAAGTAGGATTCGTAAATTTTGTGTGTGTTAATTGGACCAAAGTGCGCAGTATTCCTTTTTCCTGTTTTGAGGTCATCAAAACTAATCTAGATCTTCGTAGACAGTGGTGCTTTCTTCTACGATTAGTGGACTCCAAACAAAATACAGAGGTTACGTTCGTGATTACATTTGTCTAATTTATGAGTTAAGTGAGAAAAGGTTGGTCGATCAACCTAGTAGAAGTAGTCGCGGAGACAGGGTGAACCAACGATGGTCTACGGATACCTAATGCCCTCACACACTAACGGGACCCAGAGTGACGGTGCTAAGGAGGTCCTCCGGACCTGTACTTAGACTCGTACTAAACGGGTTAAAGTAGTAAAAGAACGATTCGAAGGACGATACTTTAGGTATTTGTAAGGATTTCGGGGGTTAATTTTACAGTGATTTTAAAAATTTTTCCAGATGTTGAAAGGTTTTTTATTTAGACGATCCTTGAAGTTGGGACTTATACGTAACCTTCCTGACTATGGTTTCGACTCCGTGGTCATGAGACCAGTGGACTACACTTCTCGGCTGAGTTGACCTTTTCTGGAACTACGGTCCTTTCTAACTTTCGTTTTCCTCTACTCTCGTCGTCTACTCCACCCAATCTGTCGCAATGGTTGGGTTACCTGCACTGGAACTCGTTTGAGACCCTCTATCACCTCCTGTCCCTTCAGACCGTGCGACGTCGGGTACCCCAGTATTTCTCAGTCTGTACCGAATCGTTGACTTGTTGTTGTTTCCTTGAAGACTACGACATCAATTAAGACAGTCGACTCTAGGGAACTCTTAGACTATTTTTGGTGTTTGAGACAGGGGTCTCTTGCCGTTTATACGCAAACCCTATGTTAAGGTTCCTCAAATCTTTGGGAAGCGTCGGGAGGGACCCCAGGTTGACCCTTCGGGAACACGATTGTCGGAGACTTGCACCGTGATTGTCTACCACTGACTAGGGTGCTCGTGTAAAAGAATGGTAACGAGATCGAAGGAGTGCTTACCTACCCTACCTTTCCTACGACATGTCTCGAGGCAAGTGTATACCGACATAGAAATTCCCCTCTTTTGTTTGTCAGTACACACTCAAGAGTTTGTGGTATGTTAAGTTGATAGTGTGTGGTGGGACCTCTCGTCGGACCGACCACTCCTCCCACTGGTGACGGTAGAAGTGTCGGGGAACTCTAGGTTTACTGTCTGTGGAGACGACCGTGCAGTGTCCCGTTTCCAATGCTGACTCTCAAGCTTCGCCTCGTACGTGGTAAGGGAGGGTGTCGAATGAGGGTGATGTAAAGTGACAAATTAACTACGGTAGGACTCGGTGAGTCCGATCTTGGGGACCTCCGTAGGAGCTAAGGAGAGAAGAAGGAGAGGTCATGACTCAGAGGGTCAGTAGAGACTACCCTTGGGAAGGACATTTGTACGCGACGGTGTCAGGAACAAGTCTACAGTAACAGGCACTGGACCCGATGTAGCTTGGAGGTTTTCCTAGAGAGGCAGAAATGTAAGTGGGAAAATAGGTTGGTAGTATAGTAACGACTCTCAGATGTTGAACCCGGTATAATTAGGGAGAGGGTTGGAGCCTTTAGAAGGTATCTTTGAGGGACGCACGCACGAGTCAACGAAGTTCAGCACAGGCTAAGAAACGTTAGGGTACCTGACATTCGGGTGGTCCAAGGAGACAGGTACCCTAAGAGGTCCGTTCCTATGACCTCACCCGACGGTACGGGAGGAGGTCCCCTAGAAGGGTTAGGTCCCTGACTGGACGTAGAGGACGTAACTCCGTCTAAGAAATGACGACTCCGTGACCCCTTCGGGGGATCTTTACGGGACCCTTCAAGATTGAGGACTAATCTCTTATATCCCGGGAAACTCCAAACCGGAGGTATGTCAGAAGGAGCCGAAGAGGGAAGGACAGTGAACTTTACGTGTGACGTGATGAATTCTCTGAGGGACTATGTGTGTCGTGGACCCTGTACGGGACCCGACCAGGATTGTCGAGTGAAACGACCCCTACGAGAAGGGTGTATGCAGAGAGACCTTTCAATACCGAGTAGGAAATTTTGAGTCAAGTGTGTATAGAGTCTCCTTGGGAAAAGACTCGTGGGTCTGTCTCATGAGACGGGAGGAAGGACATGTAGGGAGATGAAGACACGACCTGAGCCACATAAAATTCTAAATGTGAATACAGAGGGGATACTCGAGAAGTTACTGTCCTGGGTACAGAATGAGTGTGTCCATTGGGGTGGTAATTCGGTCTGTCCTGAACTATTTACTCGGGAGGGAAACCTCACCTGACATACAATACGAGAGAGGTATGGTACCCACCGTCCCTCCTGAGTAAAGGGTGGTGGGAAAAAATCGTGACCTAAATAATAGTGAAAAGTAAAGACGATTATATTGTCCATTCTCTCCCGTGACATATCAACAAAAATAAAAGTAAAGGGACTACTGATCGTCTTCGACTTGTAGAAAAGTACAAATATCATTTAGTAGTTCTAAATGATAAGACATTTGACAGAAAAATGTATGAAATAGAAAAGGGGATATATAGAGAGACAAACTGAGAATAGTTACATATCCTATATTTTGAAAACAGTATACACTACGTTTAGAGAAAGGTATACTAATATACTAACTTCAAGTATATAGGTTGATACCCATAGAAAAAGAAATACCGAAGACCTAAAACAAAAAGTAGTGGTACTGATAGAGTATTCCTGTACACGCACTCTTAAAACAAATACATCCTTTATGTAAAGATCCGAGGTTATATAATATATATATATATAATAATAATTGGGACTTATAAGTAACCTTCCTGACTACGACTTCGACTCACGGTCACAAAACCGGTGAACTCCGTTTCTCGACTGAGTAACCTTTTCTGGGATTACGACCCTTTCTGACTTCCGTCTTCCTCTTCCCCTACTATCTCCTACTCTAACAACCTATCGTAGTGACTGAGTTACCTATACTCAAACTCATTTGAGACCCTTTACCACTTCCTGTCCCTTCGGACCGAACGTCCAGTGTTTCTCAACCTGTACTGTCTCGTTAACTTATTGTTGATATATATATATATATATATACCTAAAAGGACGAGTAAAAGTTTCGTTTACGAAACCGTTCTCAATTACTGTTCTGAACTGAGGAAACCAGATAAGTCAAAAGGCTCGACTGTGCCAAGACTGTGAACCTTGGTTTAAAATGACAGTCAAGGCAAGTCAAGTCAGCGAGTCCGCACAGGCTGAGAAACGCTGGGGTACTTAGCGTCGTGCGGTCCGGAGGGACAGGTAGTGGTTGAGGGCCTCAAGTGAGTCTGAACACAGGTAGCTCAGGCACTACGGTAGGTCGGTGGAGTAGGAGTCAACAGGGGAAGAAGAGGACGGGGGTTAGGGAGGGTCGTAGTTTCAGAAAAGGTTACTCAGTTGANACAGGCTGAGAAACGCTGGGGTACTTAACGTCGTGCGGTCCGGAGGGACAGGTAGTGGTTGAGGGCCTCAAGTGAGTCTGAGCACAGGTAGCTCAGGCACTACGGTAGGTCGGTGGAGTAGGAGTCAGCAGGGGAAGAAGAGGACGGGGGTTAGGGAGGGTCGTAGTTTCAGAAAAGGTTACTCAGTTGAGAAACGTACTACACCGGTTTCATGACCTCAAAGTCGAAATCGTAGTAAGGAAGGTTTCTTTAGGGTCCCAACTAGAGGAAGTCTTACCTGACTAACCTAGAGGAACGTCAGGTTCCCTGAGAGTTCTCAGAAGAGGTAGTCAAGGGTGACCGAAGTTGACGGACTCAACTTATTTTACCTCTTCTCTCAAGTGAGACCAGATCTTCATCGATTCTCGAGCGACTAAAATTTTATATTTCCGTACCGTCCGTGGCATTCCCGAAAGGATTATCGAGTCAACAATTTCTTAGGCGGACGTTACGTCCTCTGGGATCAAATTAAGGACCCAACCCTTCTAGACGACCTCTTCCCTTTCCGATGAGTGAGATCATAAGAACCCAAAGGGACACCGAGTCCACCATTTCTTAGGTGGACGTTACGTCCTCTGGACCCAAGTTAAAGACCCAACCCTTCTAGGGGACCTCTTCCCTTTCCAATGGATGAGGTCATAAGACCGGACCTCTTAAAGTACCTGACGTATCAGGTACCCCAGCGTTTTTCAGATTGTGTTGACTCGCTAAAAGTGAAAGTCCGTGACATTTTTACTTATCCGGAGGTGAACGATTTCGTCAGGTCCAGTGAATCGACGCCCCTACGACCCCCTTATGCTCTACACTTTCTTTACCGGTCCTACCCTCGACAGACTTTACCCTTGTCTACACCCCTCTGGCTCCCGAAGAGAGACTGGGTCCCTCTGGGCCAGGGGGACGCCTCTGTCGGGACACGGGCTCGATTCCTCCCGTCTCGAGACGCTTCTAATCCGAAGTCCGTGTTTCACTACGGTACCAAAGACGTTTCCGTAAACATCGGTCGGCCACTCTCTTCTTGGCATGACACACAATCGAGTAGGTCTGGAGACAAAGTAAATTTTTCCCGAAGTCGGGATATCCGATCTTTTGGAGGGGCCCCGACCCCTCCTGTGTCCACTCCCATCTTCACTCCGGCCGGTGGGACGTCCTGTTGGACCGTCCTGGGACTTCGTGTCCCACTCCTCCGTCACTGGTCACAGATGTGGGGTCCCTACGAGACCGGACCCAGGAGTTCCCCGTTCCCACCTCTACAGGGGGCTCCTGCGTTTCCGCCCCCCGTGTGGGGACCCCCGATCTGCTCACTTTGCCTTCCCGACGGTTGTCCCCCGACAACACACCGACGCTCTCACTTCCGAAATCTACCTGTCTCTCGTTGCCTCTTTCCTGGATCTCTGCGTCCCTTTTCTCATTCTTTTCTGACTCTACCTCTCCCGTAACGATAAATATGTTTAATTAGTGCGCGTGTTATAATTTATGTAATAGTCCGATACATGTGAAGGTCGCGGTATATAATTTGGGTCGTCTCCTCGCGGTAACACCTCCCCTCCCCACTTCCCCGCCCCTCTCCCCCTCCTCCTTTTTTTATTGCGGGTCCTCTCTCGGCGTGTCTTGTCGCTACCGCCGAAACGAGGGTGTGGCCTTCGGCCTTCGGCGGAGGACGAGGCCCAAGGTTTTAAACTATCTTTCGAGACCGTGTCCAATATGTCTATAAACCTCCTTCCACTACTCCATTCATGGGGCCCGGTCGGGAGGGTACTCGGGCCCCGGTCGCCGTGACTGACCCATGGAGCACCAAAAGTACCGGCTCGTCTAGGCTTTCCTGAAAGTCGTGGTCCGGGCGGTGGAACCGTGTGTATAAGAAGGGAAATCCTCTTTTTGTCGTTTTGTCTTGTCCAGTGTAGATTTGAGTCTCCGTGTTCAGTCCGTCTAAATTTTTGCTTAGAGCCGAGGAGACGAATACTCGACCCACTAGAACCCACTCCGGGACAAAGAGGGAGACTCCAGGGAACCTTTAGTGATCCCAGGTGGAGTTTTCCGCTGCATCTCCGATTCATCGAGTCATGTGCCGTTGTACGAGGGTCACCAAGAATAGTAAGTCCGTCTCGTGTCTCGCCGAGTGATGTCCTTTGTTTTCCTTAGCGTCTCGCTACGGGAGGAGGGTTCGTGTGTGTGGTAGTGTCTTTTTGGCTGCCGACAAAGTCACCAAGATTTGCAGTAGCATCGTTAGTGACTTCTATTTGACTACTGTTAGTTCTTTTCGACTAATATTGGATTATTTACGAAAGTTCGATCCTTTAGACGTATACGATAAAAAGTTTTGTCTTGAGACTTTCTTCAGGAAATCAGTCAGTTGTTGTGTGTCCACCAAGTCTAAGGTGTAGTAGACTCCCCCTTCCACGAAGAGTGTTCATGGGGACTCGATAAATAGGTCCATCGGAAGAGGGTTGTGACCCTGACGAGTCCCGTCGAGAAGATTCCTCCGAAGATAAAGTCGTTTGTCTAGTAAATTCACCCCCACCTTAGACAGCCTCTCGTTTTTGGTGAGGGAAATAACTAGTTCTGTATTTACTGGACTCTACAGTGTACCCTTAAGGGTAGAGATCCTCTACCTTACCTTTTCCGCTGACACTAATTCTCGTCCCTCGGACCAACTTACAGTGACGAGACGGCATTGTAGTCTAATTACAGCGTTGAATTAGGGTATCTTAAAATCCTTACATGAAGAGACAGAAGTCTATTTTGTCCAGTATTAAGAAGTAAAGGATGGAAACTTATTACATTGTTTCTCCCTCTTTTTATATTACATTAAGTTAAAAGAGAATTATATATATAACGTATATTATAACGTATATCAACTTATTGTATTTGAGAAGAAAGGTTCCGGTCCCACCGTACAACCGAAATCCCTAAGTTATCGAAATGTGGATCAACCTGTACGAAGTGTGAGGCAAAACTCAAAAAGATTCTCCCTTTTTACTTTCCGTTGGGTCTCGGCCCCCTCCCCTCATCCCGACACTCTGGACGCGAAGACTCCGTCTCCAAGTACTCGTCCCGGTGACTCATAAGCTCGCACATCAGTCTGTCCGTCAGCCCGAGGAAGTCCTACAGTTAGTCGGTCTTCTACTCCGGTAGAACTTAGTAGCGACAGACGTCACCCGCGGATCCTCTACTCTATCGGTTGTCCACTAATTTCGGTCATTCTTTGGAAGGTACATTCTCTTGTGTCATCACACTTGCGTATAGTCTTTTCCGTGAAATATCTCCAATGCCTGAACTCCCTGACAAAATGAAAATCCGGATATGTTGACTTTGATGTCGTTATTTAAGAAAAAGAAGAAGAAAACCGGTGTAGCGCACCAAACACCCTAGAATCAAGGGAGTGGTCCCCAACTTATGTACGGGAGAGCCGTCACTTTCGTGTCTCAGGATTGGTGTCCTAGAGGTTCCTTAAGGGTTGTTATTTGAGAAATGGAAAGTCCCCATAGTAACTTTCCAATTTCTTTTTATTCCGTCATTCCTCTGAAGGATGAAAACTTTCAAAGATAAAGTTATATATCTTAATCGTCTCATAGTGGAGTTTATGAAGTATTTATAAATAACTATCGAAAACCAGATGAATTGGGTCCTTTGTCTCAGTGTCTTTATCAAGTGACTGTTTGTATAAAAATGAATTTTAGATCAGACATATTAGGTACATCCGTGAGACTCGATATATTTTTATGTCTCTATGTTTTTTCTTGTATTTTGGTCGAATTATGGTAAAACTAAGTCTAGAGATATCTTATTCCCATCAAATTATTGGACCTGTTATGTTAAATATACCTTAATAAAAGGTGGGTTTCAGGACCACATTTTCGAATGTTATGGTTCCGTGGTAGTGTGACAATACCACCTATAGTAGTACAGTCGGAATTCTTGACTACCCTGATTCGTGATGTTATTGATATCAATAATTTAAAGACGTTTAAAAAGTTTGTGACAGTTGTAATTCGATTTAATAGAGATATTTGTTTGTCTTAATACAAGAACACTAGATTACTTCATTATTGAGACGTCTAGTAAGCATTAAGAATTAAGTGTACATCTTTTTCTTTGAAACCAGATGTATAGATGTCGGTATTGATGTCGAAAGGGGGATGTTTTGTGTATATGTGAGTTCTCATACGGTAAAAAGTCCACAATCCAATAATTACACACACGATTCAGCGGAGTCAGTACAGACTGAGAACCGTTGCGACACTTGACATCGGGTGGCCCGAGGAGACAGGTACCCTAAGAGGTCCGTTCTTATAACCTCATCCGCCGTTAAAGGAGGAGGTTCCCTAGAAAGATTGGGTCCCTAGCTTGTGCACAGAGAATACAGAGGACGTAATAACCGTCCGTCCAAGAAATAGTGATCACGGTGGACCCTTCGGGTCCAATAATCAGTCTCAGTCAGTTTATAACTGGTGTAGACTACCCTTCATTTACACAAGTGTTCTCCTGACTGTCTTTTTCAATCCATGAGTTCCATCATTTTAAGAATTATCAGTTTATTTTTCAGTCCACAGTAGTCCCTTATATCTACGACCTACTCAATCGTATAGTGGGTCGTTAAGGTGAGGATCTATGGATGGGTCCTCTTTTCTTTTGTTTCTGAGCATACGTTTATAAGTATCGTCGTGATGTGTATTATCCGTTTCTCATCTTCGTTCATTCCATAGTAGTTGACTACTTACGTGTCCGTTTTACACCAGATAGGTACATTACCGGATAGTGAGCCGTTGTGTTTCCTTATTTCACGACTATGTACGATACAGACACACTTGGAGTTCTCGTCACACGGTTCACTTTCCTCGGTCAGTATTTTCTTGTATGGTCATTTCCATTTAGATGTCTTTTGTCACCACCGACGGGTCCACTCCTTATCTTTACTTGTCACTGACGTTTGTCCGTACTTCAAGGAAAACCACTACTACCTTTACCAGATTTTAATCTGACACCATTACCAACATGTTGAGACATTTATATGGCTTTTAGTAACTTGACATGTGAATTTTACCCATGTGGAACCCGAAGGGTCCACCGAGTCACCATTTCTTGGACGGACGGTTACGTCCTCTGAGCCTAAGTTAGGGACCCATTCCTTCTAAGGACCCTCCTCCCCCACCGTTGGGTGAGGTCATAAGAACGGACCTCTTAGGGCACCTGTCTCCTCGGACCACCCGATGTCAGGTACCGCAACGTTCCTCCGTCTGTACTGGTTCGTTGTTGTTGTTTCATGTGGAATTGTTACGACAGTCGATTTTTTGTCTTGTTTTGCGAGACCCTCCTGTAGTCAAGACGAAGTTCTTCTCCACAAACTAAAAATTTAAAGATTATACCTCGTCAACGTACGGTACTCCCCCAGGTCCGACTCTGGTGTCCCACCGACCGACTCTACTTACCTGGTCCTTGGTCCTTCGAGGTGAGACTTAAGGTTTCCCACTGACTGGGGTGACCGACACAGACACATAAATATACGGACAGAGGGTGTTACTTGAGACTCGTAAACCGTCCGACTCCGAGATAGCCCAAAATAAGGACACAAATAAAGGTTTGGAACGTGCACCGAATTCTGTGTTAGATAGTAGATCGTAGAACAGTCGTACTCTATTGTAAGTAACCCTCTTATGTTACCACGAAAGTGTACATCCTCGGCCTACACTCTCAACCTGGTATTTCCCGACTCACGACTTCTTGACTACGAAAGCTTGACACCTCTTATGAGAACTCTCAGGGAACCTGTCGTTTCTCTCAGTTAGTCAGTTACGATTTCCTTTAGTTGGGACTTATAAGTAACCTTCCGACTACGACTTCGAGGTTATGAAACCGGTGAACTAAACTTCTCGACTGTGTAACCTTTTCTGGGACTACAACCCTTTCTAACTCCCGTCCTCCTCTTCCCCCGTTGTCTCCTATTCTACCAACCTGCAGTAGTGGTTGAGTTACCTGTATTCAAACTCGTCTGAAGTCCTCTACCACTTCCTATCCCTTCGGACCACACGACGTCAGGCACCCCAACGTCTCAGTCTGTACTGACTCGCAGACTCGTTGTTGTTGTTTCCTACCAAATCTCCTAAGTTCTATTCGAAAGATCAACCTTTCAGTGGGTTAGAGAAGATTCATAAATGACTTTTTATAGTGGGTAGGGAATCTAACAGTGACCCTTGTTTATTCGTGTTTTGTCACCGATTCTTGGGGGGTTCCACTAGAGTACCCTCGGTGGCACTGGATAACGTACCAGTCGTGGACTCCGACTTGAAGACGTCCCGGGGCTCTTGTAAGAGGGCCCACTGCTGTAGGAACAGAAGGAGGAAGTCGGAAAGGAGGTCGTAGGCGTCGTGGAAGCACGAGACCCGTTCCATCGCCGCTGGATCATTATACTGGTCTCTACTTGTTCATTCTCTTAAGTAGAACACAATTCAAAGACGAGACTTCGGTGAAAGATACTTTTGACACGTATATTGGGTACATCTCAAACCCTAAGGAACCACCGAGTCACCATTTCTTAGACGGACGGTTACGTCCTCTACGTCCAAACTAGGGACACAGTCTTTCTAGGAGACCTCTTCCTTTACCGTTAGACGAGGTCATAAGAACGGACCCTTTGGGGTCCCTGTCCCCTCGGACCGCCCGATGTCAGCAACCCCAACGTTTCTCAGTCTGTGCTGAATCGTTGATTTGTTGTCGTTGTCGTTGTTCTTAAGTCCACCAAAATACAAGATCTTTTACATCATTTCGTATAAAGTAGAAGTTCAATCAAAGTAAGTTAGTTGATTACTTATCTTTTTGTGAAAAAGATAGCAGACTTGTACTAAGTAGTGACACAAGAACACCCCTCGTGACAGAAAATAAATGGGTGCTAGAACTCTGGTTTTCAGTCTAGTATTCCCCTACTACGTAGACACACAATACTCGGGAAATCAGAATTGTAATCTCCGTCGGTTCACCATGAAAGACCTGTATGGTTACCGGACCTCTTCAATCCTTGGTGTGAACCCTGAGATAATACTCGGAACTTAACAGTGATCGGATACCATTTGAACATAGAACTATATCTAATGTAATTAAAGTCTGTATTTAAAGTTGTTATAATATACTTACCAGAGACCGTGTATGAGACCGATTAGTATTTTACAAACGATTTACCTACCTTCTTGTTTGTTTACTCTTTTAAAAACCTCATAGTGTATCAGTGTTAGATTTTGAGGGAAATAAGTACAATTTTTCTCGAGTTTGTTTACTCTTAAATACCTTCTATTACCGTAAAACATTTTAGTAAAACTTAAGACAATACCGTCGGAAAACCAAAACCTTAAAAGTTTAGAAGAACTAAATTCTCCGAATCAGAAAATGTTCTTTACCATGCCACGAATAACCTCAGTGAAATTAATAAAGTTGTTGGAATAAAACGGAATTCATCCTTTACCGTCTCTCACGTAATGGACGATAGAACTCTTATCAGATTTTTCACGATGCAATACTATGGTCTTTCGAATGTTTTGTTTTGGTCTCCGACTGTTTTATTTGAGGCTTTGGTACTTTTAAACGAGACTGTATTTGGTGTTGGCACCCTGTTGTCGATTGAAAGTGTTTTTAGAAATCTCCGTAATTTGATTACGTAACTCCTTCGTGTACAGTAACGATTCTTTCGACCCCCCTTACAGAGAAAAGGGTCCCTTTTTGTGTCGGCGTTCTGGATCGAGAAGAGAAACTTCTATAGTTACTTTTTCCTTTTACAACGACGGGATAGTCATTTGTTCCCTACGACCTCCGGTAGTTCAGTGATGTCGGTGAGACCTGTCATTCGGGACTCCCCCGAGTCCTACCTTTTTTCGTCCTGTGACCGGGGTCTGTCGACTCCACGTGTAGTTTCCTTACGGAAGTCACTCGGGTCTGAGGACGTAGAAGGACGTGCAAACAGAGATCCAACACAGGTTGAGACGTCGGGGGTCCCAGCATCGGGAGGCCCGAAGAGACAGGTACCCTAAAGGGTCCGTTCTCATGACCTCACCCAACAGTAAAAGAAGAGGTCCCCTAGAAAGACTGGGTCCCTAGTTTGAATACACAGGACGTAACCGTCTGCTTAGGAAATGACGACTCGGTGGTCCTTTCTTAAGGACTTCTCCAGACCGAAATTGTCAGTAGAAAACTTCAAAGTTGATGGTCCAGAAACAACGGTTTTCCGGACATACAGGGCCGAGGAGGGAGTAGAGAAGCCTCGTCAGAGAGTCTCGATAGACTATACGGCACAGGACCGAACAGGTAAAGTAGTCGGTTTATTTTGTATTAGGAGTTGAAAAAAAAGGGTCAACTGTTCCTTTCGACTGTAGAATGGAAGACGATCCCTACGCTTTCGCAACTACTCGGACCGACACATGACGGCATGGTGGAGTGAGAACCTAACGTCGTCGACTTCGTGCGAGGAGACACACCCCACCTCCCCTTGTAGTTTTACAGTTTGCTCCTTTTTGTTACCTCCATTTGTGTTCACTCTCTCTTCGGACACAGAGGAGACTCCCAGACGACATCATAGGGAGTCGCACTTAAATAATCTCCACTAAGTCAAAACTAAAGGTTGACTAGAAAAGACACTGAACCGTTTTCCTTCAACAAGTTCAGAAAACCTGAGACACCCTCTCCCGCTCCCACCCTACTAAACCCTCTTACCGTGATATTGTACATATAATAGAATACACTTTGCTTAGCGGGTAGGTCCAAGCTACGTACTATGTCCTACGAACCCCGACCACGTGACCCTACTGGGTCTCCCTACCCTACCCCTTCCTCCACCCTCGCCCCAAGTCCTACCCCATGTGTACATGTGGACACCACCTAACTACAGTTACATACGGTTTTGGTTCTGTTATAACATTTCATTAATCGGAGGTTAATTTTATTTATGTAAATATCATTTAAAAAATTTTTTCTTCAACAAGTCTGAATGTCTCATCTTCTCAATTAATAAGTTTCCTAAATGTTACCACTGACTGAGGTTCCTCCGTTACGACAAACGATAATAACAACGACTACAAAAAGGCCCATCTTACTTACTGGGTCGTGTGTACAGATTAAAACGAGGAGGTTTCGGTGGTATTTTGGTCGTCATTTACCTCAAAAATTCCTCTGTCTATAAGAGGTCCTGTGTCTTCTATCGTGGTCTTTGGTACTGTTGTGTTAAAACCCTAATCCTTACGTCCTTCTATTGTGTGAGTCGTCTGGGTTCTTACGGTTTGTCCGTTACTCCTTCCTTAATGGGCCAAATGTAGTGAATTAAGAGTCTTCAGTGGTCTTGACCTCCTTTTAGTTCCTCCTTACTTTCGATGTCCTGGTCACCGAGTCACGGTGTGCGACGAGGACGAGGCACAGGAGGGCACGTGGGGTGTGGTGTGTGGACCGTGTGAGAGAAAACTCCCGGTGTGTCTTCCAGAGACCTACCTCTTGTGGTCTACGTCCTCTCGCCTCGAAGGTGTGGTTTCGTCGTCTTGTTTACGAGTTGTCGGTGGGGGAGGAGGAGAGGATCGACCGAGGGTCTTGTGACCGTTAGTTTGGGAATGGATGGATGGATACTTGTCTCTTTTGTTCTCTTCTTTAGTTGTTTTATTGAGGTCTTTTCAAGGGTGTTAATGTCGACAGTCTAACTTGCCCGAGTTTTTCACGAGGGGGTTTTACTTAGTTTATGTGTAGTACTTTCTGTAGTTACCCTTTAAGTAATTGTGACCACTTTTCCTTTTCTGAGTTGTATGAAGGTCTTTGTTTTTGTCAAGTGTATGTTTCCCAATCCTTAATCTTTCCGAAACCTGAAAAGTTCTCGTTGTAACTTTGGATTTTCCGTCACTTCGTTATAGAAGTTTTAAGACTTCCTACTAATAAATGTTGGGTCTCAAGATGTGTTACTTATTTCTATAAAAGTCTGTCTGTGTCGGAGTTTTTTATATGAGGGGGTTAGATAGGAAAGAGATCTTCGATAATTGATTTCCGACACGAGGTGGTTTTTCTGTTAATATCTTACAACCTTTGTCTCTAGGTCAAGTCCTTTCCCCAGTTTCCTTAGTTATATACAAACCACCTCTCTCTAAAGACCTTCCGTCGAAACGGGGTCTCCACCTCCCGGTGATCACGTTCGACTTACTGACTGAGTTTTCTCACCGTATCACTTCCGACAGTGGGGGTTCTACGGATAACGGTAACACGGTAGAAACAAATCCATTTTTAAAATAACTTTATATTGTAGGTAGTCTTATAACGGGTCTAGTACTCATATGTCGAACTATCCAAAAGTGTTTCACCTGTACACCGATTGACTGTCAGTGTAGTTCTTTGTCTTGTTGTTGTAGTTTTTTCTTTGTAATAGGTCCGGGGTCTACGGGAGGCTCCCAGGAATAGAGTTGGTTCCCGTTGTAGAGAGGACCGAAGAATATATCACCCAATCATGACAAAATTTAAAAATTTATTTATTTCGGTACGACATAAATAAGAAAATATAGACTGAAAAGAGTAAGTCACTGAAGGGACCACCGAGTCTACCATTTTCACAGACGGATGTCACACCCTCTGGGCCCAAGCTTGGGACCCAGCCCTTCTAGGGGATCTCTTCCTTTACCGTTGGGTGAGGTCATGAGAACGGACCCTTTAGGGTACCTACCTCTTTGAACCATCCGATGTGAGGTACCCCAGTGTTTCTCAGCCTGTGTTGACTTGCTAAAGTGAAAGAGTAAGTTATAGTACAAAAACTCTGAGTAGGTACAACATAGGACATACGAGGAAAGATACCGAGTCACATACTTTCCCTTTCACGATAAACGAGTCAGTACAGGTTGAAAAGCACTGGGGTACCTGACATCGGGCAGTCCGAGGAGAGTAAGGGAAGAGGTTCCTTAGAAGGGGTGGGTCCCTAGCTTGGGTCCGGAGGACGTAACGTCCGTCTAAGAAATGGTAGACTCGGTGGTCCCTTCGGGTTACCGGGTTACCGAGTTATATAGGGTAGAATTTTTATATAGCGTCTACTGAATAGGTAAGATGAGGACTACCTGTAAACCAATATCGGTCACAAGACCAAGAATATTTATGACAACGATACTTGTAAGAATATGGAGAACGTCAACTTGTATACCGCATGAAGACAACCCTAATATGAATCCGCACAAAAACGATCCCGTGTCTGATACGTCAACATCATTTATGTCGGTCCTAAGGTGTCATCGAGTGGTACATTGTGTAAAAGTTCGTCTCACGTTGTGTGGACCCGACCACTCGGGTCTGAGTACACATGAACCTGTAGGGACGGGTGTACGACTACTTCAAAGTCGAGGGATAGGTGTGGGACGACACACCTGGTCGACACCTTTCAGACAAGTGGGGTGTCTTCACACTAGTTGAGGACTCTTGATACTCGTCTGGTCCGCTCGAATTTTGGGTTTAATCTCACGGAGTGGTAAGGGGAACCGGTATGTGGGACGGTGGTCTATTGGTCATGGACCCGATGTAAAGTCGGGACGGTCTACGGGATCCGAAGGGGTCTGAGAGAGGACTGAGATTGATGGTCACAGGGGTCTCCTTGGTCATTCTCGGGTCCCCTCGATACAGACTAATATTAGGTCGTTAAAACAAGTACAGTGGAAGGGGATCCACGGAAGTAGATTGGACCTTTATCATGGGTAAGGAACGTCTCATTCCAAACATGAACTATGAGTCGTTTGGGGTTTCGTTTGTGACATAATAAGACCCCTGTATACGTTTACTCCGATGATATTTCTTTTTGTTCCTTGACTAATTCTGTTCTCACTCCTACACGTGTGGGTACAAGTTTCGTCGTAATAAGTGTTGTCGGTTTCCCTCTCCGTTGAGTTAACAGACAGCTATGTATTTGTCTATTTGTTCGACGCTCTGTTTATGAATATAGGGTTGAATAAAACCACAGTACCACTGTGCCGTAGGTACAAAGGGTTCCTCAAAGGGGTAAGACGTCTAAGAGACGGTAGAATTCTATTGAGGTCGAGTAAAGAATAACTTTTTATTTATTTATATATTCGGTATGGTAAATTTTTTTACTGAACTCCTTCTATACTGTCGAAGTCACCGATATTTGTAATGTCGTAAAACTGTTTATAGTACATAGTATTTTGGATTTTGTGACAAATAATCTCCTACACAAAAAAATACGTGTTGGTTCTTTCTTTTGACGTGACGGTTAATTTGACATTGTCCGATAACCGATAAGAATATCTACGATCGCACTCCGTCCCCCTTGACGTAGAATCTAAGTTACTTTATAGTATTAAGTCTTTCTTAGTCATAACTTAAGACTAAGTCAAGTTACTGTAACAGTAATGTTATGGTTGTTGTTGTTTTTTTTCCAATTTCTTTTATTGAGATCTTAAACTCTCTGATAAAAAGTATCAATTGTGTTGAGAAAGTACCCTCGTTATTCTAATACATGTTTCTTCTTTGCGTTTTGGGAGTCCCAACGGCGGACACATGTGTTGTATAGTGCACACTGTTCGGAGGAACTCCCCGACAAAGTAGTCCAAGGCTTCTCCATGTCTATGAGGTGAGGGAATTGTCATCCCTCTACTTTCAAAAATCTCGTAGGATGTATTTCTACGTTCACTTTATTACTCTACGTCATAGGAGAGTGACATCCGGTGTCGGTTCGAGAGCTTTGAGGAGGGTAGACCTTTGTCCACGACTCTTGCACCTTCCCCGACCCCCACCCCTCCTCTTGGTGGTGACACCTGGGGAGACGTGACCCGCGGCTCAGTGTAGGTAGGGTGTACACTAGAGCGTGTTGGTGGGGTGTTGGAGGGTTCCGTCCACTGAACCACCACCCTTTCGAGGGACTCCGGTCTTTGAACGAATTCCCGTAGTCGGTCGACAACCACCCCGTCTCTACCCTCTGGTCAAGTACAGGAAAGTTTGGGGTATGAAGGGGGTGACGTGGTCATCCGGATAGACCAGGTTTCGAGATATGTTTATCACACCTTCTGCGCATCTTCAGCCCGGGTCTACCTTTGTTGACCTTGGACGAAGAAATGGAACGGGTAAGATTCAGGACGACTCAAAAGTCTGAGTACCATTCGTCACCGTACTCCCGTTCTCGTCTCTGAAACTCTTTTTTCTTTCTTTCTTTTTACCGTCTTTTCTCTACGTCTCGACTTGGTCCGTCATGATCGAACAAATAATCCTGAGACGTAATCTTCACTTTTCACCCGACTTCAGGTCCCACCTGTCGTCTAGAGTCTTCGATTGTCTTCGGGGTCCGACTGTATGCTAGTGAGACACTTCTGTACGTATCTTTGGTTCCCGGAGGAGGAAGATTCTGGGAGGGGTCTTCCCGTCCGGGGCCGACCCGCGACCGGGCAGAGGGTGGCTGGACCGACACCGACACTGTCAGGTTGTCCAGCAACGACTACATCCGGACGTCCTGCCAGAGGGAGACGAGAGGCCCCACGCTACACCAGTTCGCGATCCTCCTTCTTTTTGTTCTCATCGCTCCAGGTTCACACTTTCACCCCTTTTCCGTAAAAGAGTAGTGCCCACCGTGGTCATTGATACGGAAAGTGGTTTGATTTACTCATTGTGGGTCGACTCGTCGACCAGTTGGTCGACTGTACAGTCACTTACTTTTTAATGTCGCTTGGAGGATTACCCACTACATCCTCAGTGGATTGTGTGTATACGAGGACTCGTCACTTTCACCTTTTACTACCCTGACGTTCCCTGGTCTATGCCCTCCCGAGGGGTTACGGACCTCCCAAAAAAAAAAAAAGGGGACTTTCACCGAGTTCTCAACCAAGAACTTCCTATTCGTCTGAGAGTCCGAAGTTCCCTGTACACTCGTACCACGCCCGATCCTACGTACCAGGTCGACTCCCTCCACGGGCTTCCCCTCCCGACACTCACTCACGACCCGGGTGTCTCGTGTGAGTAAGATGCCACCGGACGTGTCGTGGTGACTCCTATGACACACACGCACGTACAGACACACCCCGTTGGGACCGTGACGGAAGGGAAGAGAAAGGGTCCCGGGGAGAGGAACCACCCGAAGGGACTGTCGAGTCAATCATTCCTTAGGCGAACGTCACGTCCTCTGGGCTCAAGTTAAGGACCCACCCTTTCTAGGCGACCTCTTCCTTAATCCGATGGGTGAGGTCATAAGAACCCGAAGGGAACACCGAGTCGACCATTTCTTAGGCGGACGTTACGCCCTCTGGACCCAAACTAGGGACCCTCTTCCCTTTCCGATGGGTGAGGTCATAAGACCGGACCTCTTCAGGTACCTGACATATCAGGCACCCCACCGTTTCTCGGCCTGTACTGACTCCCCGAAAGTGAGAGAGGAGCCGACGTCGTCCAGGTCAGACAGAGACTGTGGACGGAGACCCCTGGACGTGGCAAGCCAAGACCATCGGACGGTGAGACAGAAGAGCGGGTGCACGACGAGTACCAGTGTGGATCCCCGACGACGAACAGACAACTCAAGCCTCCGGAGACGGCCCGACCACACCACCCCGACTCCACCCCCACGTCCTCCCCAGAGTCTGTCTTAGAATATTCCTACACACAAAGAGGACGAACAAGATACTGTTACAGTAAGTCATTCGTTTCCTTATGGTCCAGAGTGGTGCTCCGAGTGATCGCATCTGGTTGTCGCTCTTGTGTCACCCATTAAGTTCTCGGGGCCCCTCCGACCATTGGTTCCGTCGCCGTTTGGAGGCCCGTCCAATGAGCGCAGTGGGGTGGGTGAGGTCAGTTACCCTGTCTCATCTGTACGATTGACCAACGACCTGAGAGGACAACCAGACTTACGTGTGAGTCTCAAGAGGGGGTTTTGTGTAAGGACCTTCACGATGGTCGGTAGTCTCACGTGCTCCTCTCGATAAGAATAGGTCTCTACCCCTTTACTGTGTTTTCGTAAAACTACAGTTCTGTCGTACTTTACACCCCTAGGGACTTCTCCAGACTGTGATGACGCCCAGTTAGTCTCATCTGACAAGTCAATTCCTCACTTGGCCGCAACCGAACGTGGTCGCCAAGAGTTTCATATCAGACCTCTTGGGACCCCAAGGGGTCTCAGGGACGTCTCCCTAGATGTTCCAGTGTTAATAAAGATATTATTAGTGACGTCTACCACTGACGTCGGTACTTTAATTTTCTGCGAATGTGGAACCTTCTTTTCAATACTGGTTGGATCTATCGCATAAGTTTTCGTCTCTGTAATGAAACGGCTGACTCCAGGCAGATTATTTCCGATACCAAAAAGGACACCAGTACATACCTACACTGTCAACCTGACACTTCTTCCGACTCGTGACTTCTTAACTACGAAAACTTGACACCACAACCTCTTCTGAGAACTCTCAGGGAACCTGACGTTCCTCTAGGTTTGGTCAGGTAAAATTTCCTCTAGTCGGGACCCTAAAGAAACCTTCCTTACTACGACTTCGACTTTGAGGTCATGAAACCGGTGGAGTACTCTTTTCAACTGAGTAACCTTTTCTGAGACTACGACCCTCCCTAACCCCCGTCCTCCTCTTCCCCTGTTGGCTCCTACTCTACCGACCTACCGTAGTGCCTGAGCTACCTGCACTCAGACTCACTTGAGGCCCTCTACCACTACTTGTCCCTCCGGACCGCACGACGCTAAGTACCCCAACGTTTCTCAGCCTGTGCTGACTCGCTGACTTGACTTGACTTGACTTGACTTGATTCTATACAAAACAGAAAAATTACCAGTCAAAGAGTCTCCGATCTACTTCACACTATGACACTGTTACATCTTCGTCTCTACTCTTAAGTCGACAGGAGGTAGTTCGGTCTGTAATTTCTTTATATATTTTTACGTTTTATTACAGTCTGAAGATTAAAAAAATCAAACCTTTTATCAATGAAAAGTATTTTTACCATAAATACAATACAGGAGCCAAATAATCACAAATAAATAAAAATAAGAAACCAGTACGGTGTGCGTACCGTATACTCGAGAATAAAGGGACTGGTCCTTAGTTCGGACGAGGGAGACGTTACCTTCACACCATAGAATTGGTGACCTGGTGGTCCCTTCAGGATAATAACAAGTAAAATTTACTTAATTATGTATATGTAAAAGAGTCAAAATTGACGATTATGATATTTAAAACCGTCTTTTTTTAAGTGTGTTTGTTTTGGAGAAACTCAAGGAGTCATTAAAAACTGGTACAGTTCTCCAAACTCTGGTTTTCCGAACCCTCAGTCATTGAAAACTGGGACAGTTCTCCAAACTCTGGTTATCTGAACCCTTAGTGACGGAACTGACACTAGTTAGACTTCTGACCCCTGTTTTCGTTGGTAAATGAATAAATGAATGAGTAAAAATAAACCAACGTGACCCAGAATCAACGTCGTACACCCTAGATTAAAGGACTGGTCCTTAGTTTGGGCCCGGGGACGTAACCCTCACTTTTCAGAATCGGTGACCTGGTGGTTCCTTCACAGATAAATAAAAAAATTACTTCGGAAAAAAAAGAAAAAAACGGACGGGGAACCGTCTTCGTCACGGGAGACGTCACCTTCATGCCTCAGGATTGGTGACCCTGAGGGTCCCTTAGGGGTCTTTTCGGCGATAAATCCGAAATAAAAGGAATTTCTGAATAATTATTCAAAAAAGAGAACTACACCGATGTGTCCTTATGGATTTAGGCCTCCAGAGACACCCCCGGTCATACTCTCCATGGGGCTCGAGATTGTCCGACTGTGGTGGTCGACGCCCAGACCGAGTGTTGGTCCCTTCCCGGTCTCCTGTCCCACTGAGGTCCCGGACCTTTAACGTACATAGTTTAGTAGTTCACTCACAATACCGTCGATACTACAGTCATATTCCCCCAAAAAAAAAACAAACAAACAAAAAAAAATCTCTGGTGTCACTAGCAGTCTTCGACTAAAAACTTAAAATCGAGAACCATATTCGTCCGTCGTCCTTCTTTCTAAAACTCTTCCACCCAACTTTCTATGTTCGTTCCCTCGGTCAGTTCTTTTGGTCGCACCAGAAAAAAAAAAGGTGAAGTTCTTTTTCCATGCATGGGTCGCATCTCGGACGTTGTTCTTCCGAAAGTTCGCCAGTGAGGGGTTTTAGTTTAGGAAGAAGTCAAAGAGTATTAGGTTCCTCCCGTCATTACCCTGTAGGAAGTTAAAGGACGAGTCGTTGTGTTCAAGTTTCTCTTTCTTTTCCCGTGTTCCCGTGTAAGTAATATGGAGGACTCATAGTACTACAGGGTAGAGTTCACCGAGACTGTCTACCTGTCCATCCCCAGGTGAACGAGAGAGACACGAGGACCGTAGTTGAGGTCCGGAGGTGACTCTCCCGACCCAAGGTCCGGGGGTAGGGGCGAAGTCACCCGAGTCGAGACGGAGAGTGAATACATGATTCTAGATATATTCAAAAGGATTTTGTTCCTCAGACGGATTACCGATACCTTTGGTGACGTACGTGTATCTGGTCCCGAGGTGTGGTACCCCTACTTTGGCGGAACCTCTGGAGTATTGAAGGGTAGCTTCAAGATTCTAAGACTCGTTTTAGGTTTCAGAATCACAGTCGTCCGGGGATCCCAGACGGGATTTTTGGATAGGGGGAGTTCGGACTCCCTGTCCGAATCCCCCTACACTTCCTATCGCTTCACTTTCAACGAGTCAGCACAGGTTGAGAAACACTGGGGTACCTGATATCAGGTACCTTAAGAGGTCCGGTCTTATGACCTCACCCATCGAAAAGGGAAGAGGTCCCCTACAAGGATTGGGTCCCTAGTTTGGGTCCAGAGGGTATAACGTCCACCTAAGAAATGGTCGACTCAGCGTCCCTTCGGGCTTCCTGTCTGGTCCCCAGTCCTTTGTTGGGACTTCGACTCCTCGTGGAGTAACTGGGAGGTCCTCCATCCTCCTACACCGGTCCTTCACCGTCATCGTTGTACGACCACTTCGCCCATCGTTCATCCTGTTAAACGTTTGGGAGGAGCTCTCCTGGACTCAGTCTGGAGTCCGATTCCGTCCAAAGTTTAGTCTGTCTAGAGACAAGTCTCTGGATGTTCCACGTCTGCTGGGTTGTCGACGTAAACCAAGTGGTCTTTGCCTTCCTTGGTAGAATCTACGGAACAGAAATTTTGTTCGCTGGAGTATAAAACAAAACAACTTGTCTTCCTCTGACCTCACGTGTCTTTTTAACTTTTGACTTGCTACGGACCTGACAGAGTTGCAATTAAAGGAATAAACTTACAAAATGATGTCGGTCTACTCTACAGGGGTGACCCCCTGAGTTGAAGTCCACGTAGACATTAATAAAGTTTTGTTTTTCTGATTTTTGATTTGTTTTATACTCAGAAGATTATGACACGTCTCTTATACTTATAAGTTACTCCTAAGTGACTCTTGACTCATTTTATTCTATTTCTACATCCCAAAGTAAACAAAATTCCCACCTCATTTTTGACCCAATTATAAAGACCTCCATCCTAACCTCCAAGAAATTTAAAAGAAGAAGTATACAAAGACACCTCAGTTTTGAAGATATTACTCGTACATAATGAATGTAATATCCTCTTTAAATGTACGATCCAATATAAAACCGGTGTGGTACACCGAACGTCCTAGAATCAAGGGACTGGTGCAACCTTGAGTGTGGGAACCGTCACTTTCATGTCTCAGGGTTAGCGACCTGACGGTCCCTTAAGGGAATTAGAATCAAAAATTTTCTGTTTTACTCTAGAAGAATGTCACGGGCCTTCTTTTTCGATCTTTTCTCCGTAGGTTACCCCAGAGACAATTGTAAGAACCCCTTCTCGTAGAAGTTAAATTTTGTTCGTTTACCATTTGGAGACATGTACCGTGTAACTAATAAAGCTAAAAAGAGGGTCTCCGTCTATGATAACACTCAAATTTTTCATTATATTTATAAAAAATTTAACGTTAATATTTATCGACCGGTCATAAGAGGTCTTCAGAGTTCCGGTGTTTTCTGGTTCTGACTTCTTCCTAAAACTTCATTTCCTTTGATTCTGCGCTGTGCTGATTGTGCACACTAGGACCTGACTTACAGTCAGGTGTCTTTCCTGTGCTACCTTGCTGACCATTTCACACTCAGTCCGGACGTCCAATCGACTGTCACGACGCAGTCGTAATTAGAAGAGTAAAACTACTGATGTGACCCGACCGCATTTTGTCATTGTGACCCTTAGACCCACTGCCTATATACCCTTAAGAGACAAAACTTTGAGACTTTAATAAAGTTTTCATTTTTTTTTTAAAATTTAAGTTTGTCCGAAAAAGATCTGTTTTTTTCAAGGTAAAATTTTTGGTTCAAACTATTACAAGGTATCGATCCCTCGAAGATGACCTTTCTCCTTTTTGACAGGATAAACCCGGTATAAATGAACGGTCATTACCTGACTACGACTACGATTTCGAGGTTGTGAAACCGATGGACTACGCTTGTCGGTTGACCCTTTCTAACTCCCATCCTCCTCCTCCCGTTGTCTCCTACTCTATCAACCCACGGTAGTGACGGAACTACCTGTACTCAAACTCGTTCGAGACCCTCTATCGCTTCCTGTCCCTTCCGAACGTACCACGTTTCTCAACCTGTGCTGATTTCTCTGACTTGTTGTTACCGTTATAATGGTTGATTCAACGAGTTTTTGGGCCGTAAAGACACCAGGTCGGCGAAAGGGTCCCAGGTACTCCTTTGTCCATCTCTCCATATTCTCACCAGGTTCCAGTGTCTCAGATACCGGTTCCCCCCAAAATTAGGACTGTCAGATACGAGTATTCATGGTGTAAGATCTCGGGGGTTGACTTCACTTGGTCCACGTCCCAGGTACAGTCCGAGCCCGTCCTACCTCCCTCCTCCTTGCAACATACTTGACGTCCACAGACACATTAGAGTGTCGTGGGTCGGGTGACGTAGGGGGTGAGCACGGTGGGTTCCGACCGAGTCCCTCAGTGGTCTTTGGTGGGATTAGGAGTACAGGTACGGTTTCCAAGAGCTGAAGGAACGATGACGTTGTGTGTACGGACTACTTCGAGGGGGGTGGGGGGACGGGGAACCCCCTGTTGGACTCATTGAACCCGTCCTTACGAGGTCGTGTTGTGTCTCGGTAGGACACCGGGACCAGTACCACACTTAGTCGTCTCTTGCACGTTACATTTGTGACGTTGTGAGGCGACTGACGGAATACTGTCCTTTAATTTAACTAAAGATATTTTGTAATATCCTTTTTAAGTTACTAAAAAAGGTAAACTACAATGGAAAGGTTGTATTTATCTTTATTGAAATTTTCTATAAAAATATTCATAAAAAACCCTGAATTTTTTTTGAAATAAGGTTTGTATAAACTATTCATAATGAATATTAATGACCATAAAGGAAATTATGGATGTACCTCGAGGTCGATTCATTTCCTTAAGCAGATTTAAGCCGTCAATTTTGCTCTTAACTAATTTTCGTGAACCTTAAGGTAAAAATGGGTATCGGTAAGGGGAATTATCGTTAAGGAGTCTCGTCAATGAATGTGCCCACGGTTCCTCCGAGAATTGTACCAACTTCGGACGCTCCCTTCCCCTTCTTCCTTTATCCAAAACACAATTTTGTGACTGTCGTTACACGATTAGGGGTTAGTGACATCGTCTTGTTCTTGTTGTCTAAACGTTTCGAAAAGTAGGTGACCTAAGAGGTTGACATTGGTCTAAGTTAAATTTTTAATCGGGTTCAGGTTCCATTCACTGTGGAATGACTACGTAAAGGGTTCGCTGGGTGGGAACTGAACAACGATTTGAGGTGAGGTTTCTCGTGAGATATTTTGGGGTCCACCCAAGTGGGACTGGTTCGAGAACCTCCTTGAATTTCGACGGACCAGTTTCTGTAGTATTTCTTATTTTCGTTACTTTTAGTCAAATAATAGGACCAAAATAATTCTAAAATAGAAAATTATACTTTTATTGTGTACGTGAAACGTGGCTCAGTTTGTTATATCTTTACAAATATCTTTTTTAAGTGTTCGGGGGAGGGTATGGTGAGGGAATTCCCCTACATTTCTAGGACAGATGTCCGGTTTAGTGTCGGATAAAACACCCGTACAGGGTAAATGACAAAAGAACGAAAGAAAAACGGTATAATTCGTACGTGATGTTATCTCTTTGTTAGTTCACGACACTTACCGTGAACAAACCTAACTGAGGTTGGTTGGTATTTCCTGTAAACTCTTTTCTTCCCTTTACACTTTTAGAGTAACCATAATATACTATGATTCCTGAATCACAATTAATATAAACCGTGACACCAATACAGCAAACAAAAAAAAAAAATTTCGGGAATAGACAAACTCTACGTGTAACTTAATAAATATCCATTTCATTATCTATCAGTTTCGATACCAAAAAGGTCATCAGTACATACCTACACTCTCAACCTGATATTTCTTTCGACTCACGGTTTCTTGACTATGAAAACTTGACACCATGACTTCTTCTGAGAACTCTCAGGAAACCTGACGTTCCTCTAGGTTGGTCAGGTAGGATTTCCTTTAGTCAGGACTTATATGTAACCTTCCTAACTACGACTTCGACTTTGAGGTTATGAAATCGGTCGACTACACTTCTTCACTGAGTAACCTTTTCTGGAACTACGACCCTTTCTAACTTCCGTCCTCCTCTTCCCTGCTGTCGCCTACTCTACCCACCTACCGTAGTGACTGAGATACCTGTATCCAAACTCGTTTGAGGCCCTCAACCACTACGTGCCCCTCCGGACCGCAACGACGTAAGGTACCTCAGTGTTTCTCAGTCTGTGCTGACTCGTTGACTTGACTCTCACTATCTTTCAAACCTTAAACAACTTCTCTTGAGATCCTCCCTTTTCGATTCATCTCATCTTCTCTCCTTCAGAGTCGACAGACACCCCGGAAAGGTCTTCCCCGTCCGCAACCATGAGACGAAGGAGATACAGTGGTGTTGGGAGATTGTCTCGGATAGGTACGACTAGTATAAGTCACCACCAATAAAATGTCGGTGAAGACTCAGGAAGAGGAAATCGTCTGTGGCTCAAGGTGTTTCCGACCTCTGTATCGTGGGAGCACAGGGACTGTGCTTCGTGTCACGGACCTGGTGTCCCTGTGAGTCAGTTACAAACGACTTACTTACTTAGATCTGACTGAAGGATTTCCCCGTGAACTCCCTTAAAAGACCACCAGGTCACCAATCCTGAGGCACAAGAGTAACGGTTTCCGGGTCCAAGTTAGCGATTCTAGATTCTAGGAATTTGGTGCACCGGTTTTGTCAAAACACAAAATAAAATTTAGAAGTTTTCACCCGTGAGATCCCGAAGGAACCGCCGAGGTACCATTTCTTGGACGGACGGTCACGTCCTGTGTGTCCAAGCTAGGGACGAGACCCCTCTAGGGTGTACGGCTTCTCGACGATTCGGACATACGGTGTTGACGACTTCGAATACGAGACGTTGTCCTCTCCGGGTGTGTCGAGTTGATCTCTCATCGGGGGCGAGGGGTGTGATCTCGTTTCGGACTTGTCGTTGTTTCTGGGGCCTGTCGGTTTTTATTTATTTATTTTAATAATTTTTTTTATCTTAGGTACAGTCTTACGAACTGTTTAAATTGTTTGTTGACATTATGTAGTCGGGACAACAGTTGACAAAGGGAAGTTTCATAAATGTCTGGAGGGTTAAGAGTGGAGCTTCTGTCTTTCGGGACGAAAATTTACCGAGTACTGGTTCATACAAAACGTAAAAAATTGAGAAACTGAAAAAAAAAAAGGGAACCGGGTGTGACGTACCAAACACCTTAAAATCAAAGGACTGATCCTGACTTGGACCCGGGAACCGCGAACCGTCACTCTTTCGCCGCAGGATTGGTGACTCGGTGGTCCCTTAAAGAAAAGTAAAAATTTGGGAACTGAAAAACAAAAAAATTAGTTTCTTTGATGGACAATAAGGACAATGACCGAATTCGTCGTTCGTCAAGTCTTTTATTCAACCTTTACAGTAGATATAATGAGTAGATTGTGTGATTCTCCTAGTTCCTCGGTCCTTACTCAGTTAATTCCTGTGTCGGTATCATTTTATATTCGTATTATATACGTGTTTTCTTTTTATAAAATTTTAATCACTATAACCGATTAAGTATAAAGGTGTTTATTTTAAGTGAATGTATGTGGGGGAAAAAAGTATTAGTTCTTTTGGTAAAGAAAGTTTTTTAATAAAAGGAGAAAACGATTTAAGATGTAGTAAGATAAACAGGATACTTCTTTAATTAACTTTCATCATTATTGATTGGGAAAGTACTCTTTTCGGTTCATACAGTTTGTCATACTTCTGAAATAATAGGTACGCACGTACGATTCAGCGAAGTCAACGCAACCTGAGAAACACTGGGGGACCTGACACCCGACGTCTGAGGAGACAGGTACCCAAAGAGGTCCGTCCTTATGACCTCCCCCAACGGTACGGGAGGAGGGACCCTAGAAGGGTTGGGTTCCTGACTTGGGTACAGAGGGCTCACAGAACGTGACCGTCCGTCCAAGAAATGGTGATCGTGGTGGACCCTTCGGGGAAATAATAGGTTAGTTCATTTTCTTTTGTTGTGTGTGTGTGTTTTGGGTTTAACCACTACTCGACATCCTTCTTACCGACTCGTGCGGGAATTACTCTCTCCTCTCCAATACCATAAAGCAATTCAGGGATGACTAACGAGTGGGTTATCTGGAGACGATCCGTGACGACTATGACCACTCGTTCTGTTTCCGGGAGAAGAGTCTGTCAGACGTTAAGTCACCCCTCTTAGTCACTAGTTTATTGAGAGACGTGGTTTAGACGTTCTATCCCCGTTATAGTATGGTCACCATGTCTGTGGTTCCTCTCGAGCACCTTCAACCGGAACGAAGGGGGGGAAAAGACGGACAGGTGGGACTGGAGGGACGTGACTGCTCCCACGACCTCGACTCTCCGTGACTCGACTTCAATACTTGACCCTACAACTGGAAATTGTAACTGTGGGACCATCTTCGAACGGGTGCCTTACCTCTCGAGTGGCGTCCACTGTTGCTGGTGAAGGAAGGGGCTCCACCTCCGCAATCATTCTTAGCAGTTTGTGGAACTCCCCCGACCCCCCAGGACAAGACTGGAGAGCTGGTCGGAAATGTGACCTACCCTAAAGATTTCCAGTGGCGGTGGTCGACGCCCGCGACGAGACGCCCGTCCACCCCACCTGTGTCTAGGTTACCAGACCGGTTCCTTCCTTTCGGGGTCCCTCTCTTTCGACCCTCTCTTTCCCGGGTTCAGGTAGTAGGCAACCTTAGCAGGGGGAGAGTTCGTTTGTGACCTAAGGCTCAGACCTGCTACCCGGGTCCCTCGTAGGGGAGTGATTCCCCGGGCTGACGTCCGGTGCACCCGCGACACACTGAAGGCCATGTAATGCGACTCACCAGTCCCACTCCTGGGGTTCCGGACCCCGTGGCCTTTCTCTGGCCGCAGGATCGGGTGCCACCTGCAACCCGCGCCCGTCCGTCACGAAAGGGTCGACCCCTGTGCGTCACACTTCCACACCGTCGCCTTGTTGCCGTCTCCACACCGTCTCCGGTCGCCTTGCTACTTGCATCATTGGGCAGCGACTTGGACAGAAATCAGAGACTCGTGGGGAGAGTACGGTCCGAGCCCCGCCCCGAGGGGCCTTGCGAACCCGCACCTTCTCTCTTTAGCTATGGACCCGACTCTCACTGTCCCGTCTCGGTGCGGAGGTGGCGAAGAGTCGGACGTCCGGTCCCTGGACTCGGGCCGGGAGCCCCATCTCCCCGGTTTGCTCGGACCCTGTCGAGAACCACTGTCGCCGTCCTACTCCCCGAAACGATTACTGGACACTGTAGTCCTTCACATAAGTCTCTTTGACCATACTCCACACTGTACTACGTTCATAGGGTGTCGGTACCCCTGACCTCTCAGTGACCCAACCTGCCCCATTCGCCAGGGAGTGACACCCGGAAGAGGTCTACGGCCACACGCCGATACTTGGAGTCCTGTGTCACACAGAGTTTGACCACTGTAGTCGCGAAACAGACCCCTGTCCCGGTAGGACACCCCGACCGAAGACCCGTGTGTAGAACCTTTGACGACAAGGTCTCCTACGTCAGTCCCCTCCCAGTCCTTCTTTCTCGGTGTTCCTGTGGTCCCTGACCTTCCGCGACAAACCCCGGGCTTTGGAGGAGCCTGGTCCGACCGGGTGCCTCCTGGTCGGAACGAAGGGTCCGGGACGAGTGTGTCCTGATTACAACTGCGTCCCCGGCGGACACGCCACGCCTGTTTCCGTCCTGGGAACAGTTCTCCGGAGTGTCCCGTGTCAGCGGTCCTCTGCAATTGGTGTCTCCCTGTGAATTCCCCGACACATAACCGGTCGCCCGTCTCTCCGGTGCCCTCGGCCTCTGGCCCCCGTAGGGGTGGTGGACCCCTTCCCACCGACGATACCGGTCGGGAGGTTGTCCTCCACGTGTCGAGCTCTTCCGTCCCCACACCGACGTTCTCCCTCGCAACGGTACCTCGTACCCCGCTTACTGTACACCTTTCTCTCGATTCGCACACACACCGCACCCACATGGGCTCACAGACTTACACGGTCACTCAAAAGGTCCTCGGAGAGCCCGTCCCAAGAGAGACCGAGGGGTCCCGTGACTCCCGTGACGGGAACCGGGACAGGGAGGTGGGATATCGGACTCGCGGACCCCAGTCCCCACCCGTACGACCCCGAGGAGCCCCAAAGACACTGGTCGCAGTCCGGACCTATCTACCTGTCCGTAGTGTAGTGCCTCCCGACTCCTGAGATGCGCCTCGTGAAACCTGACGTTCGTTACTGTCCATAATGCGCTCCATCTCACTGTTCCAGTCCAAGGACTTGTATGGATTTAGGAAGGACTTTGGACACCCGACTTATTTATCCTGTGTCGGTCCTCGAAAGGACCGGGTCAGGTCACCAATTCTGAGGCACCATAGAATACGTCCCCCGTGTCTAAGTTAGGGACCAGTCCCTTGATCTAGGGTAAACACCGGTTTTTTTTTTTTTTTTTGTTTTGTTTGGGTGTTGGTTTTTCCAGTGAGGTCGACGGCACTCTTCCTCGGTAGTCTCTAGATTCCCGAAACTCTGACTCTGGTCCGTCTTTTACAACGAAATTAGTCCTGTCTTTCTCCCTGTTTCGGTCCTCCGTCCCGTCCCCTCGGTGTCGAGGGGGATGACCTGCGAAGTCCTTCACGAGAGGAAGCACCTTGTCGTAGTGTCGTTCCGAAGGACTTGTTGACGTGTTCCGGGGTAGGGATTTCCCAGTGACAGTACCGGTGGTGGGGTGGGAGACGTCCAACAATGACGATTGTTTCTACCGACTAAAACCTTCGTCTACCGAGGTTTCTCAGTGTACAGGACTCGAAAATCATATAAATTATGATAGTCTAGACCTTCATTAAATGTAAAGAAAGTAAAAAATTTTTTTAATAAATAAACCGACGTGACCCAGAGTCTACTTCGTACGTTTGAGAATCAACGCCGTTCCCTTGAGAATGAACACCGCACACTCTAGATCAAGGGACTAGTACCCAACCTGGGTCCGGGGGACGTAACCCTCACGTCTTAGAATCGATGACCTGGTGGTCCCTTCAAGAATATGAAGGTCACCCCAGATGACCCTCAATACGCTCTTTCCCTCCCAATTAAAGATTTATTCGGTAAAAGAGGTTATTCCTACCTAAATTTGCCTTTGAAGGGGTAGACTGCTTAGAGTTTGGGTCTCCACGGTGACCCACCCGAAGCCCTGAGTGGGTCCCCCGACACGAGTCCACAGGTGGAACTCTCACAGAGACGTAAGTACGAATGGGTGACGTTTGTCCCCCGATTCCCCTCTTTCCATAAGGTACCGTGAAAATTTACGACAAACGTCGTTTGTTTCTGTCTACAACGTGGCAATCTTTACCGTTTTTTGACTGTTAAAGATGGTCTCCTTACGAATTTACTTGGTATGACAACAGTTTAAAAGATTTTCTATTCCTTCTATATTCATACGATTTTCCTGTACTTTCTGAGAACTTTTACATGGTAATTCAATTTTCTCTGTCGACGTCTTCCTACATAGATTATTTTAGAGTCAATATATATCAAAAATTTCCAAACCTCCTACGTATATTTTGTCACAGTGGACACCTCCTTCGCCCTACCCCACCCACACTCCCTCCCTTCCCTAAACACGAAGTGAGGTAAAGGACGATTTGACAATATGTAAAAGGTCGACTGTGTATAAACACATCAAGGACATGACCTGTACCTTGTTGTCTGACCAAGGTTTATCCTTTTCCTCATGCAGTCCCGACATATAACAGTGGGACGAATAAATTGAATATACGTCTCATGTAGTACTCTTTGCGACCCGACCTTCTTCGTGTTCGACCTTAGTTCTAACGACCCTCTTTATAGTTATTGGAGTCTATACGTCTACTGTGGTGGGAATACCGTCTTTCACTTCTCTTTGATTTTTCGGAGAACTACTTTCACTTTCTCCTCACGTTTTCAACCGAATTTCGAGTTGTAAGTCTTTTGATTCTAATACCGTAGACCAGGGTAGTGAAGTACCCTTTATCTACCCCTTTGTCACCTTTGTCACCGTCTGAAATAAAGGAACCCGAGGTTTTAGTGACATCTACCACTGACGTCGGTACTTTAATGAGGAACCTTCCTTTCAATACTGGTTGGATCCTTCGTATAACTTTTCGTCTCTGTAATAAAACGGTTGTTTCCAAACAGATCAGTTCCGATACCAAAAAGGTCACCAGTACATACCTACACTCTCAACCTGATACTTCTTTCGACTCGCGACTTTTTAACTACGAAAACTTGACACCACAACCTCTTCTGAGAACTCTCAGGGAATCTGACGTTCCTCCAGGTTGGTCAGGTAGGATTTCCTCTAGTCAGGACCTACAAGGTTATGAAACCGGTGGACTACGCTTCTCAACTGAGTAACCTTTTCTAACTACGGCCCTCCCTAACCCCCGTCCTCTTCTTCCCCTGTTGTCTCCTACTCTACCGACCTACGGTAGTGGCCGAGCTACCTGTACTCAAACTCACTTGAGGCCCTCAACCACTACCTGTCTCTCCGGACCGCACGACGTTAAGTACCCCAGCGTTTCTCAGCCTGTGTTGACTCACTGACTGGACTGGACTTTACTTATTAGAATCTTCTGTTTTTTGAGAGGAAGAACACGAGAATCTTCTTCGAAGAGGAAAATGATAAATAGTGATCTACGAACTATTATACTTTAGTCTAAGTAGAGTACGGATACACACACGATTCAGCGAAGTCAACACAGGCTGAGACGGTAGGGTACCTGACGTCGGGTGGTCCGAGGAGACAGGTACCCCTAAGAGGTCCGTTCTTATGACCTCACCCAACGATACGGGAGGAGGTCCCCTAGAAGGTCTGGGTCCGTAACTTGAGCGTAGAGGACGTAACCGCCGGCCCAAGAAACGGTGATCGTGGTGGACCCTTCGGGGTCTAAGTAGAGTATAGGGTCATTCAATACCGGGTCCCAAACCTCGGACTGAACCATCCCCGGTACCGTGCTATTCGGACCCCAATCCCACCACTGTTCGTCGGGTTGACCTTCTCCGATGTACCCTTTCAAAAGTAGAGTTTTTAAATTGGGCAGTAATTAGGATCCTCGTAGGTCTAGACAGTCGGTTGAGACTATTACGAAGAGTCCACCATGCCACCATTTCTTGGGCGGACGGTTACGTCCTCTACATTCTGTACGCCCAAGTTGGGGACTCAGCCCTTCTAGGGGACCTCCTCCTTTACCGTTGGGTGAGGTTATAAGAACGGACTTCTTAGGGTACCTGTCTCCTCAGACCACCCGATGTCAAGTACCCCAAAGTTTCTCAGTCTGTGTTAACTCGTGGTGTGTCGTTGTCTGTTGAGACTATTACGTCGTCTGAGACCCTGTCAATGGACCCACCCTTGCTCCATCCCATCTTTGTGTGGAGACCAAAGGGGCACCCCGGGAGGCGGTCCCATTAGAAGTGTGTGTGAGGTCTCCCCCACTGACCGACCTAAACGTGATGGGACACGGGGGAAGGAGACCCGTCACTCCAACACACCCACCTCCCCCGACCTCCCTCCCTAACCGGAAGAGACAGGTACTGATTCACTCTTACAAAGAAATTAAGGTCCCGACTTTTCATCCATTGGGTGAACGGATGGTTTGGGCGGGGGGCGATGTAAGAGGTTACATTCGAGAGAGTCTTAGTCGTCGTTATAGAAGTCAAGGTAAAAGGAAGTAAGATAACATAAAAAGTTAACCAAGCCTTGAGGTCCCCTTCTTGTCACGCTAAATGACTTGGGAAGCCTTGAAAGTTGTCACTTACTCAAACGTCTCCCGGTCTAAGAATCGTCAGTCTAAATTTTTGGTTTTGTTTCATGATGTAAAACATCTTCTATGTCGACAAAATACTACCTAGGACCGACCCGAAGAGGAACTTATGTCACTTATTCGGGCTTCTCTTCAACTAGTTCCTGGTCCGATCTTTCTTCCGACCAGACACGAGTGGATAAATAGAACTTTAACTACTGTAAGACAAACCTGAATCTCATCTTGCAACAACAAATCAACGAGTCATCACAGGTCGAGAAACACTAGGGTACCTGACGTCAGGCGGTCCGAGGAGACAGGTGCCCTAAGAGTTCCGTTCTTATGACCTCGCCCAACGGTAAAGGAAGAGGTCCCCTAGAAGGGTTGGGTCTCTGACTTGGGTACCGGCGACAGCACAGAGGACGTATCGTCCGCCCAAGAACTGATGACTTGGTGACCCCTTCGAGAATCCTATCTTATATAAGGGGAATTTTTTTAATTTTTTCGTTAGAGGAAGGTTTCCCGAAGGGAGGACCACCGAGTCTACCAGTTCTTAGACGGACGTTACTCCTCTGGACCCAAATTAAGGACCCAGCCCTTCTAGGGGCCCTCTTCCCTTACTGTTGGGTGAGGTCATAAGAACGGACCTCTTAAAGTACCTGTCTCTTCGGACCGCCCGATGTCAGGTGTCCTAAAGTTTCTCAACCTGTGCTGACTCACTGATTGTGAATGTGCGTGCATGAGGAAGCCTTGGGATCTAGGATAGTCGAGTCAGTGGCCTGCCGGGTAGATTTAACATAGGATTAAAGGAGAGGTATACAATATTTAGACTATGGTGTGTAACTGCAATCCGTACGGGTTAGTTGTTGTTATAGGACATTACTGGGGAGTAGATGAAAAAAAAAATAGTAGAACATTCTTTTTATATGATCCTTGTTATTTTCTGACAAACGTCGAAAATAACGGACCATTCAGTTACTGAGTCATCCCTTTTTTTTACCAGGACTCAATCCTATTTGTCTCAAGTGGGAGGGAGGACACTTAAGACTCCGAATCTGGGACATTGAATCACAGTGACGTTGTGCCCTCCTACCGTCCTGGTCAGAGAACCGTTTACTTCCACTGGAGATCACCCTACTTTACAGGATTTACAACACGGGGTAAGGGAAAATATGACGAGGAGAATTTATACTGTAGTCAAAAAACAAACAAAACACGGGACGGAGTCCGTACACCCCAGAGAAAGTTAAATACCAATTTTTAAATGGAATCAACATCGTACACCCTAGACACTTATAAATGGACTAACTAACTTGGATGCGGAGGACGTAACTCTCGTACCCCAAATCGGTGACCTGGTGGTTCCTTCAGGGATCTTCCGGTGACAAAAACCGTTTGTGTGAGACTAGGAATTTCAGTAGGGTTCCGACTACTGAATGTCGGTTCGTATATGTCCTGTATTTTTGAGTTGAGTCGGTCAGGAGCCCCTCCACCGAACTCCGGGGAGGTAGGATCTCCCGGGTGCTCCTTCAATGAACAAACTCTGAGTCTACAGACACACATGAATTGACTGTAAAAATTTTTTTACCGGCTGAGTGAAATTCTAAAGACATGTGTCTGCAGTAACGTCGGTATAGGATTTCGTGTCTGCGGTGTCGAGGATAGGAAGTGACAGGTGCACACCGCGTCGGCTGTGTCGTCGCCGACCGGTCAGGAAGGTGCACGCGGAGTTCCTGTGCCAGTTCCTGCGACCGAGTGTTCCTGCCATGGTGTAGGAAAGGTGGTTTTAGGTGCTCTCCTTGAGAGGAGTCCAGACTCGGTATCGTAGCGGGTACGTCTCAAAAAAACCGGACGGTCAGAAGTTTTTATTACCTGAATTACTGAACGAAAATTTGACATTATGTGACTCAACCCTTTTCAAGTGCCAGATTCCCCGTGGTCCCCTGCGACCGCCGTGACTCTGCCAGACAACACCCGTGCACACTACCCGAGTACCCGCAAGTAAAGTGTCGACACGAAGCCTCCGACGTGTACATCGTGTTTACGACAGAATCTACGTCCTACTTATAGTGACAGAGAAGGAAATATTTGTTTAGTGCACTGACGTAAGACGTGACCGATGACCTTTCGACCGTGGTTAAGGTCCGGAGGAAGGGGTCCACGTAAAAATTATGGTCGGAGTTGGACCGAATGAAAATAAAAAGAGTGGGAGCAAAGGGAACTTGGTATTAAAGAGAAAAGAGAGGTCGTAGTGACTCTATATTGACTGTACATGGCAACACACTCAAGTTCCACATGCCACACTATTGAACTATTTCCACACATGACACTGCACTAATGGTGTTATGTGTCGACAGTGGAGTGGAAAAAAAAGATCATTCTTGTAAATTCTAGATAAGGAAATCTTTGGCAGTTCAAGTGTTATCTCATCACAATTGATATCAGTAGCACGGCAGTTAATGTAGGGGTCTCGTGCTCGTAGAATTTTGACCTACAGACACGGGGAACTGGTTTCAAAGGGGTAAAGGGGATGGGAGGTCGTTGGTGGTCAGATGAAAGTCACAGATACTTAAGATTGGTTTTAAAGAAATAGAAATAAAAGATATAAAAAAGTAAACAGTATACACACAAAAGAGCATTATTATTCAACGAAGTTTAGAGAAATTCTTACTCCATCTAATAAAATTTTGATTTTTTCCGGAGACAAATACTTCTCTTCTAGGTTCACAATTACAAGTTTGTGAAGTCATTTTTGGCCCCGAGACTGGGTGTCCCCCTCGTTCCTCCCGAGACTAGAGTCCCCCTCCCCGAGACTGGGACCTCCCCCAGAGACTTAGACCGCCGCCCCCACCCCCACCGCACGAGACTGGAAACCCCTCCCTGAGACTTGGACCCCACCTTCCGAGAGACTCCCCCCCGAGACTTGGACCACCCATCCCTTAGACTGGGACCCCCTCGAGACTGAGAGTCTCCCACCGAGACTGGGAACGCCCCTCTCCGAGATTGAGAACCGCCCCTCCCCGAGACTGGTAGCCACCCCCCGAGACCGTGAGTCTCTCCCGGAGACTGGGAACATGCCCCCCGATACTGGGAGCATCCCCCCCGAGACTGGGAACCCCTCTCCGAGACTGGGAGTCCACTACCCCGAGACTGGGAAC